>JAXRKP010003157.1:0-20000 GCA_037039925.1 Doris montereyensis | reverse complement strand
GTTACCGTCCGTCTCCCCCATCCTCTTCTTATGTCATCGTCCGTCTCTCGCTTCCTTTTTATGTTATCGTCTGTTCCCCCATCCTCTTTTTTATGTTATCGTTTGTCCCCCCCATCCTCTTTTTATGTTATCGACTGCCCCCCCCATCATCTTTTCATGTTATCGTCTGATCCCCCCATCTTCTTTCATGTTATCGTCTGTCCCCCACCCTCTTCTTATGTTGTCGTGTACCCCCCTCCCCATCTTCTTTGACGTTATCATCTGTCCCCACCCAACGGCTTTTTATGTTATCGTCTGTCCCCCCCATCCTCGTTTTATGTTATCGTCTGTCCCCCTTCCCTTTTTTATGTTATCGTCTGTCCCCCCATCCTCTTTTTATGATATCGTCTGTCCCCCCATCCTCTTTTTGTATTATCGACTGCCCCCACCCCCATCCTCTTTGTATGTTATCATCTGTCCCCTCCATCTTCTTTCATGTTATCGTCTGCCCCCCCATCCTCTTTTTATGTTATCATCTGCCCCCCCATCCTCTTTTTATGTTATCGTCTCTACCCCATCCTCGTTTTGTATTATCAACTGCCCCCATCCTCTTTGTATGTTATCATCTGTCCCCTCCATCTTCTTTCATGTTATCGTCTGCCCCCACCTCCCATCCTCTTATTATGTTAACGTCTGCCCCCCTAACTTCCATCCTCTTATAATGTTATCGTCTGTCCTCCCCATCTTCTTTATATTTATCGTCTGTCCTCCCCATCTTGTTTTATGTTATCGTCTGTCCCCCGCCCGCCATCCTCTTTTTATGTTACGGTCTGTCCCCCCATCTTCTTTATGTTATCGTTTGTCCACCCCCTAAGATCCCCTTTTACGTTATCGTCCGTCTCCCCTTCCTCTTTCGTGTTATCGTCCGTCTGCCCCATCCTCTTTTTATGTTATCATTGTCTCCCCCATCTTCTTTTATGTTATTGTACGTTTCCTCCTCATCCTCTTTTTATGTTATCGTCCGTCTCCTCCCATCCTCTTTTTATGTTATCGTCCGTCTCCTCCATCCTCTTTTATGTTATCATCCCCCCATCCTCTTTTTATATTAACATCCGTCTCCCCAATCCTCTTTTTTATGTTATCGCCTCCTCCCATCCCCTATGTTATGTTATCGTCCGTCTCCCCCATCTTCTTTGATGTTATCATCCGTCACCACATCCTCTTTTTATGTTATCTTCCGTCTCCCCTATCCTCTTTTGATGATATCGCCCCATCCATTATGTTATGTTGTCGTCCGTCATCCTCATGTTCTTTTGTGTTATCATCCGTCTTCCTCATCTTCTTTTATGTTATCGTCTGTCCCCCCTCCTCTTTTATGTTATCATCCGTCTTCCTCATCTTCTTTTATGTTATCGTCCGTCTACCTCATCCTCTTTTATATTATCGTCCGTTTCTCCCATCTTCTTTTATGTTATCGTCCGTGTCCTCCATCTTCTTGTTATGTTATCGTGTGTCCCACCATCCTCTTTTTATGTTATCGTCTGTCCTCCCCCCATCCTCTTTTTCTGTTATCGACTGGCCCCCCACCATCCTCTTTTATGTTATAGTCTGTCCTCCCATCCTCTTTTATGTTATCGTCTGCCCCCTCCCATCCTCTTTTTATGTTATCGTCTGCCCCCCTCCCATCCTCTTTTTTGTTATCGTCTGTCCCCCCCCCATCCTCTTTTTATGTTATCGTCTGTCCCCCATCCTCTTTTTATGTTATCGTCTGCCCCCTCCATCCTCTTTTTATGTTATCGTCTGTCCCCCATCCTCTTTTATGTTATCGTCTGTCCCCCCATCCTCTTTTTATGTTATCGTCTGCCCCCCCCCCCCCCATCGTCTTTTTATGTTATCGACGGTCCACCCCCCATCCTCTTTTTATGTTATTGTCTGTCCATCCATCATCTTTTTATGTTGCCGTCTGCCCCCCCCCCCTATCTTCTTTTATGTTATCGTCCGCCCCCCCCCATCTTCTTTTATGTTATCGTCTGTTCACCGCCCCCCCGCCATCTTCTTTTTTGCTCATGTTACGGTCTGTCCCCCATCTTCTTTATGTTATCGTTTGCCCCCCCCCTCCCCTTTTACGCTATCGTCCGTCTCCTCCTTTCTCATTCGTGTTATCGTTCGTCTGCACCATCCTCTTTTTCATGTTATCATCCATCTCCCCCATATTCTTCTATGTTATCGTCCGTCTCCCACATCCTCTTTTTATGTTATCGTCTGTCTCCTTCATCTTCTTTTATGTTATCATCCGTCTCCCCCATCTTCTTTTATGTTATCATCCGTTTCCCCATCTTCTTTTATGTTATCATCCGTCTCCCCCATCTTCTTTTCTGTTATCGTCAGTCTCCCCACATCCTCTTTTTATGTTATCATCCGTCTTCCTCATCTTCTTTTTTATGTTATCCTCCGTCTCCCCCATCTTCTTTTATGTTATCGTCCGTCTTCTCCCCATCCTCTTTTATGTTATCGTACGTCTCCTCCCCATCCTCTTTTTGTGTTTATCGTACGTCTTCTCCCCATCCTCTTTTTATGTTATCGTCCGTCTTCTCCCCATCCTCTTTTTATGTTATCGTCCGTATCCCCCATCCTCTTTTATGTTATCACCCCCATCCACTTTTTATATTATCATCCGTCTCCCCATCATCTTTTTTGTGTAATCCCCCCATCCCCTATGTTATGTTATCATCCGTCTTCCTCATCTTATTTTATGTTATTATCCGTCTTCCTCATCTTCTTTTATGTTATCATCCGTCTTCCTCATCTTCTTTTATGTTATCATCCTTCTTCTTCATCTTCTTTTATGTTATCATCCGTCTTCATTATCTTCTTTTATGTGATCATCCGTCTACTTCATCTTCTTTTATGTTATCATCCGTCTTCCTCATCTTGTTTTATGTTATCATCCGTTTTCTTCATCTTCTTTTATGTTATCATCCGTCTTCTTCATGTTCTTTTATGTTATGATCCGTCTTCCTCATCTTCTTTTATGTTATGATCCGTCTTCTTCATCCTCTTTTATGTTATCATCCGTCTTCTTCATCTTCTTTTATGTTATCATCCGTCTTATTCATCTTCTTTTATGTTATCATCCGTATTCCTCATCTTCTTTTATGTTATCATCGGTCTTCCTCATGTTCTTTTATGTTATCGTCCGTCTCCCCATCCTCTTTTTATGTTATCGTCACCCCATCCTCTTTTTATGTTACCATCACCCCCATCCTCTTTTTATGTTATCTTCTGTCTCCCCATCCTCTTTTTATGTTATCATCCGTCTCCTCCATCCTCTTTTATGTTATCATCCGTCTTCTTCATCTTCTTTTATGTTATCATCCGTCTTCTTCATCTTCTTTTATGTTATCATCCGTCTTTCTCATCTTCTTTTATGTTATCATCCGTCTCCTCCATCTTCTTTTAGGTTATCATCCGTCTTTTTCATCTTCTTTTATGTTATCATCCGTCTTCTTCATCTTTTTTTATGTTAGCATCCGTCTTCTTCATCTTCTTTTATGTTATCATCCGTCGTCTTCATCTTCTTTTATGTCATCATCCGTCTTCTTCATCTTCTTTTATGTTATCATCCGTCTTCTTCATCTTCTTTTATGTTGTCATCCGTCTTCCTCATCTTCTTTTATGTTATCATCCGTCTTCCTCATGTTCTTTTATGTTATCGTCCGTCTCCCGATCCTCTTTTTATGTTATCGTCACACCCATCCTCTTTTTTGTTACCGTCACCCCCATCCTCTTTTCATGTTGTCTTCTGTCTCCCCCATCCTCTTTTTATGTTATAGCCCCCATCCCTTATGTTATGTTATCATCCATCTACCCCATCTTCTTTTATGTTATCATCCGTCTTCCTCATCTTCTGTTATGTTATCGTCCGTCTCCGCCATCTTGTTTCATGTTATCGTCCGTCTCCCCCATCTTGTTTTATGTTATCATCCGTCTCCGCCATCTTGTTTTATGATATCGTCCGTCTCCGCCATCTTGTTTTATGTTATCATTCGTCTCCCCCATCTTGTTTTATGTTATCGTCCGTCTCCCCCATCTTGTTTTATGTTATCATCCGTCTCCTGCATCTTGTTTTATGTTATGGTCCGTCTCCGCCATCTTGTTTTATGTTATCATCCGTCTTCCTCATCTTGTTTTATGTTATCATCCGTCTTCCTCATCTTGTTTTATGTTATCATCCGTCTTCCTCATCTTGTTTTATGTTATCATCCGTCTTCCTCATCTTGTTTTATGTTATCATCCGTCTTCCTCATCTTGTTTTATGTTATCATCCGTCTTCCTCATCTTGTTTTATGTTATCATCCGTCTTCCTCATCTTGTTTTATGTTATCATCCGTCTTCCTCATCTTGTTTTATGTTATCATCCGTCTTCCTCATCTTCTTTTATGTTATCGTCCGTCTCCCCCATCTTCTTGTATGTTATCGTCCGTCCCCCCATCATGCTCTTTTACGTTATCGTCCGTCTCCCCCATCCAATTTTATGTGATCGTCCGTCTTCCTCATCTTCTGTTATGTTATCATCCGTCGTCTTCATCTTCTTTTTATGTTATCGTCCGTCTCCGAGGGGTCGATGCACCTACCTGGAGCAGGGAGGTAGTTTTTAATCGTAAAAACTAGAGAACATTTTTCTACAGTTATTGTTTGAAGCCATGCCTTTTTTTTCACGTTGAGAGGCCGACAGCTTGACCCTGAACTATCGACTCCCCTGAAATGTCTTTTGATGATAACGAAAAAACACCCCAACAACAACAACAACAACAACAACTACAACAACAACAACAGCAACAACCCAGCAACAACAACAACCCACCAACAACAACAACCCAACTACAACAACAACTCAACAACAACAAGGACAATAATAAGAAATGAAAGGACAAATAGTTGAGTAGCTGTAACGAAAAGCTGCCATGACTTGCACGATATCAACAGGTGGCGATGTAAGCACGGGGTATAACAAAGGGATCAATGAAATGTCAACACGTTGTCCAATCCAATTCAATCTGCATATTATTAGGGGCACTCGGTAGTCCAGAGATCTCTCAACCAAAACGCAGTTGATTCGAGCCCCACCAGAGCTTGAAATATTTTTCAGGTAGGTGGATCGGCACCTAGTCCCATCGGATATGTACGATAAAAAAGTAAGTCCGTGTGCAGATCACAACGCTCTGTGCACGTTAACGATCCCTTGGCTGTTTACAGGGCAGTCCGCGTCAACTAGAAATAAAAATGCTATCCCACCCCCGAGATCGTCTTAGTTCTAATACATTACAAAGCCAATGCTTCATGGACATGGACCATATCAAATCATAATGATTATGTTGTGTCAATATAAAAATAACATTTTTTTAGGTCTTTGTCAATTGTTATCCATTACAAAACCCAATGCTTCATGGACATGGACCATATCAAATCATAATGATTATGTTGTGTCAATATAAAAATAGACGTCTTTGTCAATTGTTATCTTCTAATACATTACAAAACCAATGCTTCATGGACATGGACCATATCAAATCATAATGATTATGTTGTGTCAATATGAAAATAGACATTTTTTTTAGGTCTTTGTCAATTGTTATCACGTTCTAATACATTACAAAACCCATGCTTCATGGACATGGACCATATCAAATCATAATGATTATGTTGTGTCAATATAAAAATAGACATTTTTTTTAGGTCTTTGTCAATTGTTATCACGTTCTAATACATTACAAAACCCATGCTTCATGGACATGGACCATATCAAATCATAATGATTATGTTGTGTCAATATGAAAATAGACATTTTTTTTAGGTCTTTGTCAATTGTTATCACGTTCTAATACATTACAAAACCCATGCTTCATGGATATGGACCATATCAAATCATAATGATTATGTTGTGTCAATATGAAAATAGACATTTTTTTTAGGTCTTTGTCAATTGTTATCACGTTCTAATACATTACAAAACCCATGCTTCATGGATATGGACCATATCAAATCATAATGATTATGTTGTGTCAATATAAAAATAGACATTTTTTTAGGTCTTTGTCAATTGTTATCACGTTCTAATACATTACAAAACCCATGCTTCATGGATATGGACCATATCAAATCATAATGATTATGTTGTGTCAATATAAAATAGACTTTTTTTAGGTCTTTGTCATATCATTCTAATACAAAAAACCCATGCTTCATGGATTGGACCATATCAAATCATAATGATTATGTTTTTTTAGTGTCAATATAAAAATACATTACAAAACCCATGCTTCATGGACATGGACCATATCAAATCATAATGATTATGTTGTGTCAATATAAAAATAGACATTTTTTTTAGGTCTTTGTCAATTGTTATCACGTTCTAATACATTACAAAACCAATGCTTCATGGACATGGACCATATCAAATCATAATGATTATGTTGTGTCAATATAAAAATAGACATTACTTTGTCTAAAACCATGCTTCATGGACATGGACCATATCAAATCATAATGATTATGTTGTGTCAATATGAAAATAGACATTTTTTTTTCTAGGTCTTTGTCAATTGTTATCACGTTCTATTCCATACATTACAAAACCCATGCTTCATGGATATGGACCATATCAAATCATAATGATTATGTTGTGTCAATATAAAAATAGACATTTTTTTTCAGGTCTTTGTCAATTGTTATCACGTTCTAATACATTACAAAACCCATGCTTCATGGACATGGACCTTATCAAATCATAATGATTATGTTGTGTCAATATAAAAATAGACTTTTTTTAGGTCTTTGTCAATTGTTATCACGTTCTAAGACATTACAAAAGCCATGCTTCATGGATATGGACCATATCAAATCATAATGATTATGTTGTGTCAATATAAAAATAGACTTTTTTTAGGTCTTTGTCAATTGTTATCACGTTCTAATACATTACAAAACCAATGCTTCATGGATATGGACCATATCAAATCATAATGATTATGTTTCCATGTCAATATAAAAATAGACATTTTTTTAGGTCTTTGTCAATTGTTATCACAGGCACAAAAATCATTTAATCAACTTTCAATCATAAGATGAATAAATGTCTTAATAGCCTTTCTAACTAAGTGTAATTCCATAACACGTTTCTACTAAAAGGACTGCTATCACGCATTCTTACGTGATGTAATTCCATAACACGTTTCTACTCAAAACAACTGCTATCACGCATTCTTACGTGATGTAATTCCATAACACGTTTCTACTAAAAACGACTGCTATCACGCATTCTTACCTAGTGTAATTCCATAACACGTTTCTACTAAAAGCGACTGCTATCACGCATTCTTACATAGTGTAATTCCATAACACGTTTCTACTAAAAGCGACTGCTGTCACGCATTCTTACATAGTGTAATTCCATAACACGTTTCTACTAAAAGCGACTGCTATCACGCATTCTTACGTGATGTAATTCCATAACAAGTTTCTACTAAAAACGACTGCTATCACGCATTCTTACGTGATGTAATTCCATAACACGTTTCTACTAAAAACGACTGCTATCACGCATTCTTACCTAGTGTAATTCCATGACAAGTTTCTTTTCAAAACGACTGCTATCACGCATTCTTACGTAGTGTAATTCCATGACAAGTTTTTCAAAACGACTGCTATCACGCATTCTTACCTAATGTAATTCCATGACAAGTTTCTTTTCAAAACGACTGCTATCACGCATTCTTACATAGTGTAATTCCATAACACGTTTCTTTTCAAAACGACTGCTATCACGCATTTCTTACGTAATGTAATTCCATCACACGTTTCTACTAAAAACGACTGCTATCACGCATTCTTACATAGTGTAATTCCATGACAAGTTTCTTTTCAAAACGACTGCTATCACGCATTCCTATGTAGTGTAATTCCATAACACGTTTCTACTAAAAACGACTGCTATCACGCATTCTTACGTAATGTAATTCCATAACACGTTTCTTTTCAAAACGACTGCTATCACGCATTCCTATGTAGTGTAATTCCATAACACGTTTCTTTTCAAAACGACTGCTATCACGCATTCTTACGTAGTGTAATTCCATGACAAGTTTCTTTTCAAAACGACTGCTATCACGCATTCTTACGTAGTGTAATTCCATGACAAGTTTCTTTTCAAAACGACTGCTATCACGCATTCTTACGTAATGTAATTCCATGACAAGTTTCTTTTCAAAACGACTGCTATCACGCATTCTTACGTAGTGTAATTCCATAACACGTTTCTTTTCAAAACGACTGCTATCACGCATTCTTACGTAATGTAATTCCATCACACGTTTCTACTAAAAACAACTGCTATCACGCATTCTTACATAGTGTAATTCCATGACAAGTTTCTTTTCAAAACGACTGCTATCACGCATTCCTATGTAGTGTAATTCCATAACACGTTTCTACTAAAAACGACTGCTATCACGCATTCTTACGTAATGTAATTCCATAACACGTTTCTTTTCAAAACGACTGCTATCACTCTTACGTAGTGTAATTCCATAACACGCTTCTTTTCAAAACGACTGTTATCACGCATTCTTACGTAGTGTAATTCCATAACACGTTTCTTTCAAAAACGACTGCTATCACGCATTCTTACGTAGTGTAATTCCATAGCACGTTTCTTTTAAAACGACTGCTATCACGCCATTAACGTTTCTTTTCAAATAGTGTAATTCCATAACACGTTTCTTTTCAAAAACGACTGCTATCACTTATTCTTACGTAGTGTAATTCCATAACACGTTTCTTTTCAAAACGACTGCTATCACGTGTTCTTCACGTAGTGTAATTCCATAACACGTTTCTACTAAAAACGACTGCTATGACGTATTCTTACGTAGTGTAATTCCATAACACGTTTCTACTAAAAACGACTACTATCATGCACTCTTACGTAGTGTAATTCCATAACACGTTTCTGTTCAAAACGACTGTTATCACGTATTCTTCGTAGTGTAATTCCATAACACCTTTCTACTAAAAACGACTGCTATCACGTATTCTTACGTAGTGTAATTCCATAACAGGTTTCTTTTCAACACGACTGCTATAACGTATTCTTACGTAGTGTAATTCCATAACACGTTTCTAGTAAAAACGACTGCTATGACGTATTCTTCGTAGTGTAATTCCATAAGACGTTTCTACTAAAAACGACTACTATCACGCACTCTTACGTAGTGTAATTCCATAACACGTTTCTACTAAAAACGACTGCTATGACGTATTCTTATTCGTCGTAGTGTAATTCCATAACACGTTTCTACTAAAAACGACTGCTATCAATGTATTCTTACGTAGTGTAATTCCATAACACGTTTCTTTTCAAAACGACTGCTATCACGTATTCTTACATAGTGTAATTCCATAACACGTTTCTTTTCAAAACGACTGCTATCACGCATTCTTCGTAGTGTAATTCCATAACACGTTTCTTTTCAAAAGGACTGCTATCACGCATTCTTACGTAGTGTAATTCCATAACACGTTTCTTTTCAAAACGACTGCTATCACTTATTCTTCGTGGTGTAATTCCATGACACGTTTCTACTAAAAACGACTGCTATCACGCATTCTTGTACGTAATGTAATTCCATAACACGTTTCTTTTCAAAATGACTGCTATCACGCATTCTTACGTATTCTGTGATTCCATAACACGTTTCTTTTCAAAATGACTGCTATCACGCATTCTTACGAGTGTAATTCCATAACACGTTTCTTTTCAAAACGACTGCTATCACGCATTCTTAAGTAGTGTAATTCCATAACACGTTTCTTTTCAAAACGACTGCTATCACGCATTCTTACACAGTGTAATTCCATGCCACATTTCTTTTCAAAACGACTGCTATCACGTATTCTTACGTAGTGTAATTCCATAACACATTTCTACTAAAAAACGAAACTATCACGTATTCTTATGTAGTCTAATTCCATAACACGTTTCTTTTCGAAACGACTGCTACAACGCATTCTTTAGCGTAATGTACTTCCATAACACGTTTCTTTTCAAAACGAATGCTATCACGCATTCTTAGGTAGTGTAATTCCATAACACATATCTTTTCTCAACGAATGCTATCACGCATTCTTACGTATTGTAATTCCATAACACGTTTCTATTGAAAACGACTATTATCACGTATTCTTACGTAGTGTAATTCCATAACACGTTTCTACTAAAAACGACTGCTATCACGCATTCTTCGTAGTGTAATTCCATAACACGTTTCTACTCAAAACGATTACTATCACATATTCATACGTAGTGTAATTCCATAACACGTTTTTAGTAAAAACGACTGTTATCACGCATTCTTACGTAGTGTAATTCCATAACACGTTTCTTTTCAAAACGACTGCTATCACATATTCTTACATAGTGTAATTCCATAACACGTTTCTTTTCAAAACGACTGCTATCACGCATTCTTACGTAGTGTAATTCCATAACACCTTTCAACTAAAAACGACTCCAATCACGTATTCTTACGTAGTGTAATTCCATAACACGTTTCTTTTCAAAACGACTGCAATCACGCATTCTTAGGTAGTGTAATTCCATAACACCTTTCAACTAAAAACGACTGCAATCACGTATTCTTACGTAGTGTAATTCCATAACACGTGTCTTTTCAAAACGAGTGCTATCACGCATTCCTATGTAGTCTAATTCCATGACACGTTTCTACTAAAAACGACTGCTATCACGCATTCTTAAGTAATGTAATTCCATAAGACGTTTCTTTTCAAATCGACTGCTATCACGCATTCTTACGTAGTGTAATTCCATAACACGTTTCTTTTAAAACGACTGCTATCACTTATTATTACGTAGTGTAATTACATGACACGTTTCTACTAAAAACGACTGCTATCACGCATTCTTACGTAATGTAATTCCATAACACGTTCTTTTCAAAACGACCGCTATCACGCATTCTTCGTAGTGTAATTCCATAACACATTTCTTTTCAAAACGACTGCTATCACACATTCTTCGCAGTGTAATTCCGTAACACGTTTCTTTTCAAAACGACTGCTATCACGCATTCGTGCGTAGTGTAATTCCATAACACGTTTCTACAAAACGACTGCTATCACGGACTCTTACGTAGTGTAATTCCATAACACGTTTCTACTAAAAACAACTGCTATCACGCATTCTTACGTAGTGTAATTCCATAACACGTTTCTACTAAAAAGACTGCTATCATGCATTCTTAAATAATGTAATTTCATAACAAATTTCTTTTCAAAACGACTGCTATCACGCATTCTTACGCATTGTAATTCCATAACATGTTTCTTTTCAAAATGACTGCTATCACGCATGCTTCGTAGTGTAATTCCATAACACGTTTCTTTTCAAAATGACTGCTATCACGCATTCTTACGTAGTGTAATTCCATAACACGTTTCTTTTCAAAACGACTGCTATGAAGCTTTCTTACGTAGTGTAATTCCATAACACGTTTCTTTACAAAACGACTGCTATCACGTATTCTTACGTAGTGTAATTCCATAACACGTTTCTTTTCAAAATGACTGCTATCACGCATTCTTCGTAGTGTAATTCCATAACACGTTTCTTTTCAAAACGACTGCTATCGCTCATGCTTACGTAGTGTAATTCCATAACACCTTTCTTTTTCAAAACGACTGCTATCACATTCTTACGTAGTGTAATTCCATAACACGTTTCTTTTTCAAAACGACTGCTATCACGCATTCTTAGGTAGTGTAATTCCATAACACGTTTCTTGTCAAAACGACTGCTATCATGCATTCTTACGTAGTGTAATTCCATAACACCTTTCTTTTCAAAACGACTGCTATCACGCATTCTGACGTAGTGTAATTCCATAACACGTTTCTTTTCAAAACGACTGCTATCACGCATTCTTACGTAATGTAATTCCATAACACGTTTCTTTTCAAAACGACTGCTATCACGCATTCGTCGTAGTGTAATTCCATAACACGTTTCTACTAAAAACGACTGCTATCACGCACTCTTCGTAGTGTAATTCCATAACACGTTTCTACTAAAAACGACTGCTATCACGCACTCTTACGTAATGTAATTTCATAACATGTTTCGACTAAAAACGACTGCTATCTTGCATTCTTACGTAGTGTAATTCCATGACACGTTTCTACTAAAAACGACTGCTATCATGCATTCTTACGTAATGTAATTCCATAACAAGTTTCTTTTCAAACGACTGCTATCACGCATTCCTACGTAATGTAATTCCATAACACGTTTCTTTTTCAAAACGACTGCTATCATCGCATTCTTACGTATTAATGTAATTCCATAACACGTTTCTTTTCAAAACGACTGCTATCACGCATGCTTTACGTAGTGTAATTCCATAACACGTTTCTACTAAAAACGACTGCTATCACGCATTCTTCGTGGTGTAATTCCATTACACGTTTCTTTTCAAAACGACTGCTATCACGCTTTCTTACGTAGTGTAATTCCATAACACGTTTCTAATAAAAACGACTGCTATCACGTATTCTTCGTAGTGTAATTCCTTAACACGTTTCTTTTCAAAACGACTGCTATCACGCATTCTTATATAGTGTAATTCCATAGCACGTTTCTTTTCAAAACGACTGCTATCACGCATGCTTTAGTGTAATTCCATAACATGTTTCTTTTCAAAAAGACTGCTATCACGTATTCTTACGTAGTGTAATTCCATAACACGTTTCTTTTCAAAACGACTGCTATCACGCATTCTTAGGTAGTGTAATTCCATAACATGTTTCTTTTCAAAACGACTGCTATCAAGCATTCTTACTTACATAGTATAATTCCATAACACGTTTCTTTTCAAAACGACTGCTATCACGCATTCTTACAGTGTAATTCCATGCCACATTTCTTTTCAAAACGACTGCTATCACGTATTCTTACGTAGTGTAATTCCATAACACATTTCTACTAAAAACGAAACTATCACGTATTCTTATGTAGTCTAATTCCATAACACGTTTCTAGTAAAACGACTGCTATCAACGATTCTTACGTAATGTAACTAACACGTTTCTACTAAAAACGACTACTATCATGCATGCTTACGTAATGTAATTCCATAACACGTTTCTTTTCAAAACGAATGCTATCACGCATTCTTACGTAGTGTAATTCCATAACACGCTTCTTTTTCAAAACGACTGCTATCACGCATTCTTCGTAGTGTAATTCCATAACACGTTTCTATAAAACGACTGCTATCACGCATTCTTATGTAGTGTAATTCCATAACACGTTTCTTTTCAAAACGACTGCTATCACATATTCTTCGTAGTGTAATTCCATAACACGTTTCTACTAAAAACGACTGCTATCACGCATTCTTCGTAGTGTAATTCCATAACACGTTTCTTTTCAAAACGACTGCTATCACATATTCTTAGTAGTGTAATTCCATAACATGTTTCTTTTCAAAACGACTGCTATCAATGCATTCTTACATAGTGTAATTTCATAACACGTTTCTTTTCAAAACGACTGCTATCACGCATTCTTCGTAGTGTAATTCCATAACACGTTTCTTTCAAAACGACTGCTATCACGCATTCTTCGTAGTGTAATTCCATAACACGTTTTTTTTTCAAAACGACTGCTATCACGCATTCTTACGTAGTGTAATTCCATAACACCTTTCTTTTCAAAACGACTGCTATCACGCATTCTTACGTAGTGTAATTCCATAACACGTTTCTTTTCAAAACGACTGCTATCACGCATTCTTACGTAGTGTAATTCCATAACACGTTTTTACTAAAACGACTGCTATCACGCATTCTTACGTAGTGTAATTCCATAACACGTTTCTTTTAAAAACGACTGCTATCACGCATTCTTACGTAGTGTAATTCCATAACACGTTTCTTTTCAAAACGACTGCTATCACTTATTCTTACGTAGTGTAATTCCATAACACGTTTCTACTAAAAACGACTGCTATCACGCATTCTTACGTAATGTAATTCCATAACACGTTTCTTTTCAAAACGACTGCTATCAAGCATTCTTACGTGAGTGTAATTCCATAACACGTTTCTTTTCAAAACGACTGCTATCACGCATTCTTATGTAATTCCATAACACGTTTCTACTAAAACGACTGCTATCACGCATTCTTACATAGTGTAATTCCATAACACGTTTCTTTTCAAAACGACTGCTATCACGCATTCTTACGTAGTGTAATTCCATAACACGTTTCTACTAAAAACGACTGCTATCACGCATTCTTACGTAGTGTAATTCCATAACACGTTTCTTTTAAAAACGACTGCTATCACGCATTCTTACGTAGTGTAATTCCATAACACGTTTCTTTTCAAAACGACTGCTATCACGCATTCTTCACGTAGTGTAATTCCATAACACGCTTCTTTTCAAAATGACTGCTATCACTTATTCTTGAGTGTAAGTCCATAACACGTTTCTTTTCAAAACGACTGCTATCACGCATTCTTACGAGTGTAATTCCATAACACGTTTTTTCTAAAACGACTGCTATGACACATTCTTCGTAGTGTAATTCCATAACACGTTTATACTAAAAACGACTGCTATCACGTATTCTTCGTAGTGTAATTCCATAACACGTTTCTTTTCAAAATGACTGCTATCACGCACTCTTACGTAATGTAATTTCATAACATGTTTCTACTAAAAACGACTGCTATCGCTCATTTTTACGTAGTGTAATTCCATGACACGTTTCTACTAAAAACGACTGCTATCATGCATTCTTACGTAATGTAATTCCATAACAAGTTTCTTTTCAAAACGACTGCTATCACGTTCTTAGGTAGTGTAATTCCATAACACGTTTCTTTTCAAAGCGACTGCTATCATGCATTCTTAAATCGCAGTGTAATTCCATAACACGTTTCTTTTAAATACGACTGCTATCACGCATTCTGGCGAGTGTAATTCCATTACACGTTTCTTTTCAAAACGACTGCTATCACGCATTCTTGCCTAGTGTAATTTCATAACGTTTCTAAAAAACGACTGCTATCACGTATTCTTCGTAGTGTAATTCCTTAACACGTTTCTTTCAAAACGACTTCTATCACGCATTCTTCGTAGTGTAATTCCATAACACGTTTCTTTTCAAAACGACTGCTATCACGCACTCTTAAGTAATGTAATTTCATAACATGTTTCTTTTTCAAAACGACTGCTATCACGCATTCTTACGTAGTGTAATTCCATGACACGTTTCTTTTTCAAAACGACTGCTATCACACATTCTTGGTAGTGTAATTCCATAACATGTTTCTTTTCAAAACGACTGCTATCATTCCTACATAGTGTAATTCCATAACGTTTCTTTTTCAAAACGACTGCTATCCGTTTCTTCAATAGTGTAATTCCATAACAAAAACGACTGCTATCATATTCTTTTGTAATTCCATAAACGTTTTTTCAGAAACGACTGCTATCACGCGCATTCTTTACGTGAGTGTAATTCCATCACGTTTCTTTTCAAAACGACTGTTATCACGCATTCTTCGTGAGTGTAATTCCATAACACGTTTCTACTAAAAACGACAGCTATCACACATTCTTCACATAGTGTAATTCCATAACCGCGTTTCTTTTCAAAAGCGACTGCTATCACTTATTCTTAGGTAGTGTAATTCCATAACACGTTTCTACTAAAAACGACTGCTATCACGCATGCTTACGTAGTGTAATTCCATAACATGTTTCTTTTCAAAACGACTGCTATCACGTATTCTTCGTGGTGTAATTCCATAACCGCGTTTCTTTTCAAAACGACTGCTATCTTATTCTTAGGTAGTGTAATTCCATAACACGTTTCTTTTAAAAACGACTGCTATCAAGCATTCTTACATAGTGTAATTCCATAACACTTTTCTTTTCAAAACGACTACTATCACGCATTCTTCACGTTGTGTAATTCCACAACACGTTTCTAGTAAAAACGACTGCTATCACGCATTCTTCAATGAATTCCAATTCCATAACTATCGTTTCTTTTCAAAATGACTGCTATCAGCATTCTTCTACGTAGTGTAATTCCATAACACGTTTCTTTTAAAAACGACTGCTATCACGCATTCTTAAGAGTGTAATTCCATAACATGTTTCTTTTTCCAAAACGACTACTATCACGCATTCTTACTTAGTGTAATTCCACAACATCGTTTCTTTTCAAAACGACTGCTATCACGATTCTTCGTAGTGTAATTCCATAACACGTTTCTACTAAAAAACGATTGCTATCACGCGTATTCTTGCGAGTGTAATTCCATAACACGTTTCTTTTCAAAACGACTGCTATCACGCATTCTTAGGTAGTGTAATTCCATAACATGTTTCTTTTCAAAACGACTGCTATCACTGCATTCTTTAGGTAGTGTAATTCCATAACACGTTTCTTTTCAAAACGACTGCTATCACGCATTCTTATGTAGTGTAATTCCATAACACGTTTCTTTTCAAAACGACTGCTATCACACATTCTTCGTAGTGTAATTCCATAACACGTTTCTCCTAAAAACGACTGCTATCACGCATTCTTACGTAGTGTAATTCCATAACACGTTCTTTTCAAAACGACTGCTATCACGCATTCTTCGCATTGCATGTAATTCCATAACATGTTTCTTTTTCAAAACGACTGCTATAATGCATTCTTACGTAGTGTAATTCCATAACACGTTTCTTTTCAAAACGACTGCTATCACCCATTCTTACGTAGTGTACTTCCATAACACGTTTCTACTAAAAACGACTGCTATCAAGCATTCTTCGTAGTGTAATTCATAACACGTTTCTTTTCAAAACGACTGCTATCACTTATTCTTAGGTAGTGTAATTCCATAACACGTTTCTACTAAAGCATATTCTATCACGCATGCTTATGTTGTGTAATTCCATAACACGTTTCTTTTCAAAACGACTGCTATCACGCATTCTTACGTAGTGTAATTCCATAACACGTTTCTTTTCAAAACGACTGCTATCACGCATTCTTACGAAGTGTAATTCCATAACACGTTTCTACTAAAAACGACTGCTATCACGCATTCTTACGTAGTGTAATTCCGTAACACGTTTCTTTTCAAAACGACTACTGTCACGCATTCTTACGTAGTGTAATTCCATAACACGTTTCTACTAAAAACGACTGCTATCACGCATTCTTACGTAGTGTAATTCCATAACACGTTTCTACTAAAAACGACTACTATCACGCATTCTTACATAGTGTCATTCCATAACACGTTTCTTTTCAAAACGACTGCTATAACGCATTCTTACGTAGTGTAATTCCATAACACGCTTCTTTTCAAAACGACTGCTATCACTTATTCTTACGTAGTGTAATTCCATAACACGTTTCTTTTCAAAACGACTGCTATCACGCATTCTTACGTAGTGTAATTCCATAACACGTTTCTACTAGAAACGACTGCTATGATCACGTATTCTTACGTAGTGTAATTCCATAACACGTTTCTTCTCAAAACGACTGCTATCACGCATTCTTACGTAGTGTAATTCCATAACACGTTTCTACTAAAAACGACTGCTATCACGCATTCTTACGTAGTGTAATTCCATAACACGTTTCTACTCAAAACGACTGCTATCACGCATTCTTACGTAGTGTAATTCCATAACACGTTTCTTTTCAAAACGACTGCTATCACGCATTCTTACGTAGTGTAATTCCATGACACGTTTCTACTAAAAACGACTGCTATCACGCATTCTTACGTACTGTAATTCCATAACACGTTTCTTTTCAAAACGACTGCTATCACGCATTCTTACGTAGTGTAATTCCATAACACGTTTCTTTTGAAAACGACTGCTATCACACATTCTTACGCAGTGTAATTCCGTAACACGTTTCTTTTCAAAACGACTGCTATCACGCATTCGTACGTAGTGTAATTCCATAACACGTTTCTACTCAAAACGACTGCTATCACGGACTCTTACGTAGTGTAATTCCATAACACGTTTCTACTAAAAACAACTGCTATCACGCATTCTTACGTAGTGTAATTCCATGACACGTTTCTACTAAAAACGACTGCTATCACGCATTCTTACGTAATGTAATTCCATAACACGTTTCTTTTCAAAACGACTGCTATCACGCATTCTTACGCATTGTAATTCCATAACATGTTTCTTTTCAAAATGACTGCTATCACGCATGCTTACGTAGTGTAATTCCATAACACGTTTCTTTTCAAAATGACTGCTATCACGCATTCTTACGTAGTGTAATTCCATAACACGTTTCTTTTCAAAACGACTGCTATGAAGCTTTCTTACGTAGTGTAATTCCATAACACGTTTCTTTACAAAACGACTGCTATCACGTATTCTTACGTAGTGTAATTCCATAACACGTTTCTTTTCAAAATGACTGCTATCACGCATTCTTACATAGTGTAATTCCATAACACGTTTCTTTTCAAAACGACTGCTATCGCTCATGCTTACGTAGTGTAATTCCATAACACCTTTCTTTTCAAAACGACTGCTATCACGCATTCTTAGGTAGTGTAATTCCATAACACGTTTCTTTTCAAAACGACTGCTATCACGCATTCTTAGGTAGTGTAATTCCATAACACGTTTCTTGTCTAAACGACTGCTATCATGCATTCTTACGTAGTGTAATTCCATCACACCTTTCTTTTCAAAACGACTGCTATCACGCATTCTGACGTAGTGTAATTCCATAACACGTTTCTTTTCAAAACGACTGCTATCACGCATTCTTACGTAATGTAATTCCATAACACGTTTCTTTTCAAAACGACTGCTATCACGCATTCGTACGTAGTGTAATTCCATAACACGTTTCTACTAAAAACGACTGCTATCACGCACTCTTACGTAGTGTAATTCCATAACACGTTTCTACTAAAAACGACTGCTATCACGCACTCTTACGTAATGTAATTTCATAACATGTTTCGACTAAAAACGACTGCTATCTTGCATTCTTACGTAGTGTAATTCCATGACACGTTTCTACTAAAAACGACTGCTATCATGCATTCTTACGTAATGTAATTCCATAACAAGTTTCTTTTCGAAACGACTGCTATCACGCATTCCTACGTAATGTAATTCCATAACACGTTTCTTTTCAAAACGACTGCTATCACGCATTCTTACGTAATGTAATTCCATAACACGTTTCTTTTCAAAACGACTGCTATCACGCATGCTTACGTAGTGTAATTCCATAACACGTTTCTACTAAAAACGACTGCTATCACGCATTCTTACGTAGTGTAATTCCATTACACGTTTCTTTTCAAAACGACTGCTATCACGCTTTCTTACGTAGTGTAATTCCATAACACGTTTCTAATAAAAACGACTGCTATCACGTATTCTTACGTAGTGTAATTCCTTAACACGTTTCTTTTCAAAACGACTGCTATCACGCATTCTTATATAGTGTAATTCCATAGCACGTTTCTTTTCAAAACGACTGCTATCACGCATGCTTACGTAGTGTAATTCCATAACATGTTTCTTTTCAAAAAGACTGCTATCACGTATTCTTACGTAGTGTAATTCCATAACACGTTTCTTTTCAAAACGACTGCTATCACGCATTCTTAGGTAGTGTAATTCCATAACATGTTTCTTTTCAAAACGACTGCTATCAAGCATTCTTACATAGTATAATTCCATAACACGTTTCTTTTCAAAACGACTGCTATCACGCATGCTTACGTTGTGTAATTCCATAACACGTTTCTCTTCAAAACGACTGCTATCACGCATTCTTACGTAGTGTAATTCCATAACACGTTTCTTTTCAAAACGACTGCTATCGCGCATTCTTACGTAGTGTAATTCCATAACACGT
>JAXRKP010003156.1:0-23560 GCA_037039925.1 Doris montereyensis | reverse complement strand
TGGTTGCTTTAATTGTAATCCTGTCTTAACAGACTGCTTCGAGGCTGTTTTTTTTGTCTTAGGATGGCAAAATGGCTCAAGTAAATTCAATACAATCCCAATGTGAATATAACAAAAATTTAAACGAATAATTGACACACGGCAGGTTTCACAAAAATGGGACTCAATGATAACTTGAACTCTTCAATTAATCTTTCTCAAAGTTTAACTGATGAATCTTCTTAACATTTGGTTCATGTGTATAGCTTTGACATCGCAGATATAAAAAGCAAAATATTGTGAAATTTGCTTTCAATTTGTGTGTTTTGTGAATATTTTTTGATGCAAACGTCAGGAATTGAGACCAGCTGGCATTTCCCTATTTTTAATCTCCTTTTTCACCTCAAGGTAGGTGAGGTCCAACGACCTTTTATTCCGTTTTCTTCAATTCCATGTGAAAGGTAATTGTTCAAAGAAAATTTGGCCAGGCCAGATTTTCGTTATTATGTAACAATTGTGGTCTACAAATGAATGCACAGTAAGAGCTGAAAAAAAAAAAAGGTTGAAAAATACGTAGAAGCGTCATTTATGCTCTGGAGTGAAAGAAAATTATGTATTCCTATGGCCACTCATCCTGTAAAAGACACAAAAAAAAACAGGTAACTTTAAATGAGAGTTAGAATACCATGAGACTACTAGCGGTCTGTGTGACCTTACGGTCGGACACAATTTTTTCTCACTCTTCGATCTGGGATCTAATAACAGTAATATCACATCGAGCTATTTTCTCGTTGTTCATCTTGTGTAAGACTAGAGAAATCATGAGATTTTTGTTTTCAAATTGTCTGGCCGGCTTTGCAAAATATTTTTTCTTTGTCTGTCTTCTTATGAACACCCGCTGACGCACAGACAAAAATATAGACGATGAGCGTTCATTAGAAAGGAGACTGATCAGGTTAGATTCAGAGATCGTTCAGGTTAGATTCAGTTGCATTAGCAAAACCTGCTTTGGCTTCTTTCATGAGTGAAACTTATGGTAAAGAAGTCTGGCAATCAATAGGCTTTATGATTTTTTACGTTCTAATAAATACAGACGAGACAGATAATTGGCAATACAGGAGGTTTAGAAGTCCAGTACACAATAGTGACTCTACGTCTCCATCATGCACAGTCTTTTTCACATAACGATACAATATTACTAAAAATGCATCTAAACGAGAGAGAGAGAAAAATAATACTAATAGCACAGGTTCAAGATTTGTCAGCCACAGCTCGTATTCCGTGAAGAAATTATCGGGTGGAGGGAGTGATGATGGGACTAGGGCGGGCATGTTCGGGAAAAAAAGAACCATTGTCGGTAAAATAAGCGCTTTCTTTTCGGTTAGGTTTTTTTTCCCTCTCTCTGTAAATATCGGCCTATACGTTATGTATCGCATCCTTACCGTGGAAAAATATATAAGTTCATCCTTACTCGCAAAGTTTACCGACTGTTTCAGCAAATGGCACACATGATAAATCTATAACACGTAATAAGGATAGTATAAAGGCGTACCATTACAGAATTTTACAAAAAAAACGGGACAAAAAATATAACATAACATGGTTGTAAATTTTGACAAAAGAGGGAAATGGGGATGGACCATTTTGTAAAACCTGCCACACACGCACCTCGCTTTGGCAGTTTTCCAAATGCATCTCTGCTGATATCCGTCTAATTAGGAAAAGGTTGAATACAAAATGAATTCCAATTTCTTTCAATCGTGCTAGGCATAAAAATCTCTTTTTCTGACATTTCCCTGAATATCTGGATAAAATGCGAGTTCGTCTGTTTGAATGTTCACAGACTGAAGAAACTTTTGTGAATTTTCAAAATTTGAAGTATACGTCTCCTCTTGATCTCCCATGTTCATTAGAGGATATTGAGGCAAACCCTTTGTTTGATGGGACCTTCTCTTTGACCGATCACCTGGCTTTTGATAAGAATGCGAATCAGTTTCCTTAATTTCTTCCACAGGTACATTGTCTGAAGGAATTGTATCCGATTTAATGTTATCTTGTATCAAAAACTTATGATAAAAATCTGGTACAACCTCAGTTGAGTCAAGGCTTTGGAATGATGGTTTAATCTGCTTGTTGGCTTGCCGATCACGTTTTCAATTTTGGTGAGGGTCGTCAAGTGACTGGTTGACAAATTATGCAGATTTGCTGGGTATAATGACAGATTTTCCTCAAATGATGGTGGCCATTTCCTAGCCTGAACATATTTTACATCCTGCAAAGTCTCAAGAATCAAACCGTGTGAAAAAATCCTAAAGCGCCTCAGGCTGCAAATGCAAAACATCTTTTGCTCTGAGTTTTTAGCTCTGTCAGGTAATCCGTCAGAACATGACAATGTCAAGTTGATGAAAGAATTCCAGACATTTGACAAACACTAATCAACATTCTTTAAAAGTCAAGTGCAGTACTAGATCTAGATGGTTGTGGGTTGCTCTGACTTTTTTTAGATTATACTGTCTTGACACTAAGCATCTAGATCTAGCTCTAGATTATAGTTCAGGATGTGTCACAGTGGGGATTTTTATTCAAAATGGTCTTAGATCTTAAAGATGGGTTTGCACTCCGGATAGTAGACCTAAATCTAGAGCTAGTCTACAATAAAATATCTAAGAATAATATAATGATCTACTACACTCTAGATCGAGTTTTTGGTTTGAGCCTGGGGCGAATTGAATCAGATGAGAACGAGAATGTTTCATTTATTATCACAATCTTTGAGATTTAGATCTATATAAACTTTTGTTTTTAATTTACAACAAAGCTTTCCCAAAAATAGATAGACAAATGGGAATCGAATGCATGTAAATGTAAGTTTAATCCAAGGTCCCGAACAACGACCGCAAATGTGCAAAAGATTAAAACGAAAGTACGGAAGTTACATAAAGGATACATGCGGTACACAGCTGATAATTCTATATCGATATCACATCAAATACGAATAGAGTTGAAAAAAAGTACTCCAGTTAGCTCTAGCCTGTTCATCACGATGTGGAAATTATTCCTTTTAGCAAATTTTTCCAAAGATATTTCATAGATTTTTTGGAAGTAGGCACAGCTCATTTTTATAAGGTCGTTTGCATTGGACGTTATCGACCATCGATGTTTAATTCATGCTCACTTTGATTGAGCTATGAAAAAGTCGAGTACATAATAAGCTGTCTCGAACTCGCAGTTCTATCAAAGGGAAGTAATTCTAGTATTACTTTTTCACGAAAGCGCCTCACTCAACTTTTCAGATCAGTGTTGTGCAGCAGTAGTTGCAATTTGGAAAATTGTCAACAACATGGCTTTCATATCTCTGAATTACTATTTACATTCAGTAAGACTTTACTGTAAAGTTACTTTTTAGTCTTAAGATCTAGGCCTGTTAACTTTGCTCTAGGGTCAACTCTAGAGAGAGAGTGAGTGAGTGAGCCCTTCCTTTGATTTTGATCTATCTTTGTTTGATCATAACCAACCCCAACCCAACCAAGATCAAAAGAACAGGTTGTCTTAAATCTAGAATATCTAATTTAAGATTTAAAATCTAGATCTAAATTTCTAGGACTCAACTGCAGTTTTCCTGACACTCATGTTAAATTTTTGAGAAAAAACAGTTTACAATTAGGATTAACTATAAGTTTAGGGTAAATCTAATCTAAATATGATAAAATTAGTTAGCAGTGAGTTGAGTGAGTTACAGTACATGTAGAATCTAGATTCTAGATCTAGAAGCCCGAGAAGCCGAGATGTGCTGTATGCCACGATATAAAGACAAACAGTGAGGCAAGGGCATATATATCGGAAGTGAAGGTAATGACATAGAATTATAGATAATAAGGGAAAGCCCCATAGGAACAAAGACGAGACAAATAGGCTACAAGGAATATACAGAAAAAATCCTGGCAACCATGGGGATCGAGCCCGCGACTTCTGCGTGTTTCGCCTCGCCATGAAAAAAAATGTACTACCAACCGAGCTAACTATTCTCTCTTTGGGAGAGTATTTCTCTCGTCTTTGTTCCTATGGGGCTTTCATATTATCGTATGTCATTACCTTCACTGTATGCCAGAGTGATCCTTTTTAGAAATAAATGAAGAAAAGAAGGATAAAAATACTGAAAACTTTGATTTCTAAATCTAGAAAAAGATTTGATTTCTTCATTACAATCCCTAATGGCTGAGTAATGGCTAACTCTACCCTACAAACACTAACAACCCCTCTTCCAATGTGGGGCGTGCGTTGGAGTATTTTGAACTAATGGAATAAACAATAGCAGCGATAGCTGTGCAATCAAAAACTTGCAGAAGTGTGTTAAATTGGACGAATGATAGCGAGGCTACCGGGAAAGCCACAAGCTTAATATAAATTGTAATCTCATCGGCTGTTGTTTAACTATGAACTCGGGTCAAACTACGTCATAAACCATTTAAGGGGATATGCGGCATCTGGAATATGCCATTTGAAGTCTAAATATCAAAAATTTTCTTGTTCCATTTATTAGCTACTTTTACTTAATAAACTATCCCCAAGTCTGAATTCCCTGTCTTTCTGTAAAAAAATAGTCTTTGAAGACAACCGTCACCTGTTTCGTGATAAATTATCAACTCATAATTTGCCTTATTTTGAGGCCCTCAAAGCCTATAACCCTTTGAAGATAATAGGATCATCCTAGATTACCATTACACACCTTGTCATATGACCTGAGTTCATGTTGAGACTGTTACTGACAATAGATATATAACTGCTAACAAAACTCACACTTCCATACATGGGCAAAGGTTACGCTCAAATACCACAAACATCCGGGCGAACAGTCGAAAGTCTCTCCCTCTCTGAAGGTTGGCCCGCAATTAATGAATGCTATAGCCCCCAAAACAGTTAAGGAAAGGGAAATTTCCATTCAAGTAGTTATCCCAGACTAGCTTGTGAGCGGAGAATTTAAGCCGTCATCGACCCGAAAATAAGGTCGTCTTAATCCTTCTATCTCTTTTAAATCAAACTCAACCTACACAAAAATTACTAGGTTAACTTAACGATCTGCTCTGTACGAAGATCTAAGCGGTTTTTTTAACAGTATATTAGTAGTAAAGAGATTAGCTCTTCAAAAATAGCTAACTTAATGTGTACATTGATTTTCATCGCTCAAAAACGGCTGCACTATAAATTCATGTGTTTCTCCAATTGCCTCGCGATGCGTTGAACTTAGCTATCGCTTTGCAATGAAGTGTGTTAAATTAGCCTTTGAATGAGCTTTCCTGTGCTTTGTCCTATTAAATAGCTTTAAATAAATTGACCTATTCAGAGTCGATCTTTGCCAGAAATGACTAAGAAATTTATATCCTCAAATACAGTGTCCTCTTCCGGTTGTCATGTCCAAAAATGACTATGATTGGTTGAATCAACGCGTCGCGCCATCTATGAAAGCAAATGTAGTGCCTTCCCCTTTACGCCCGTTCTCGATTTCAGTACTTTCACTTTCACTTTGAAACTGACTGCCTAGCGATCAGCACCAGAACAACACCACTCTCCCGCTCTACTTCATTCCGATTTTAGATCTAGATAAACTTCTTTTCTCATTCAAAAATGGATATGGATCCTCTTAAAAAGTATTTCCTCTATTTTCTTTTAAATATTAAGATACATAATATGACCCAATTCCATTTGCTTATCGATTGTTGACAAATTTGACTGATTGGAGAACGATTGTTTGGTAATTTAGAATTAGACTATGACAATGACATGCATAAGCGTAGAAGAGCTAATTTACACTTAAGGTCCACTATCAATATGTGGAAGCATAATAAGACTGTACATTGGTTTTGTAGTTTGCGTGAAAAAGAGCAAAATAAAATTTTAGAGGCAGCCAAAAAGAATTCAGAAAATTAGTGTTACAAAGCATTGTGAAGCCCAGGTTCGTTAGAAAGTAAAACACAAAATGCAGGAGAATAAGAGAAAGACTTAAGCAAGATTTAAAAGATAGAGAAAAAGCTGACATTTTAGATGCAATTATTTCAGATGGTGGATTGTGTAACACTAGAGAGATTTGGATAATTTAACTGGAACCGCAGAAAGTTTAAGAAATCAGATAAGATACAGGAAAATATTTTTTGATGAAAAAAGCTTAAAAGTAAAGGGACCATCAATACACTGTATACATGTAGTTGTTTATTACAGCAAATTTGTGAAGATGAGATAACTCTTTATCTGCAGTCGAAAGGAGAAGAATTTTTTCAGACTGATTCAAATTCTGGTTGATAATATTGAATGATTTTAATTTTGTTATATGTACATGATGTAATTGTGAGTTCCTCGAGTTGTGTCCATTTAATATATTCCTTAGCCGTCGTCCCTGGGATATACCATACCCAAAGCTGCCATATCGTCTGCAACAACTGATCTCACAGGTTTCAGCTGAGTTTCACAACACAAAGTCGACAAACAGTTGACCTATTAGCTCTTACTCTTATAAATTATTTAATGTTTTCTTTTTAGAGACACAAGTACTAAGTAGGCAAAGTTTCATTGATTGATCTTAATTTAAGTTAATTTAACATTTTTATAAATGAAAAACCTGATTTTTGCCAAAATGTTTCGATAGTTAAATTATCAACTCTGTATAAATTCCTGTATGATTAAACCCACCAGAATTGTATTTCTTGACCCTCAAAGCATAAGTATATAAAAGTTTCCTTTGCGTTTAAGTTTAAGATTTTATGATGAAATGAAAAAACCTGATTTTTGTCAAAATATTTTCCCACGTAAATTACTATTTTTGCACAACTCTGTTGATTTAGTTCCTATCATAATTATAACACCATAAATGTATTTCTTGACCCTCAAAGCATAAGTATGCAAAGTTTCATTGATGTCTCTTACCATTTAAGATTTTAATGATGAAAACCCCGATTTTTGCCAAAATATTTTCCCGTTATTAATTTTTCCCACAACTTTGTTTATTTAGTTCCTATCAATTAAAACATTATTGTATGTTTGACTCTAAAGCATAAATATGCAAAATTTCATTGATGTATCTTACCATTTAAGATTTTTATGAGCAAAAACCTGATTTTTGCTATCGCTCAAATATGCTTTTTTGCACAAATAATTCAGAAAATATTTCCTGGGCTAACTGTCTGGCAAATACCAAGGGAAGTTATATGGTCATCCCCAAAATGTCATATTTTTTGACAATTTTGACCAAAATCATGCGTACAATGTCTGCTCACAATAAATATGTGAAAGATAACAGTCTCATTGCTTGTTTTTCTGTTTTTCTATGTGTATGGCTGACATGCATGTAAAGTATTTAAGTTACCATTTTATGGATTCTAGCCTCGTAAAATTGGCATAATTTCACATTTTGAATCATAGCGTAAAATCCTAAGTGGAAAAATATTAGTAAAATTCATAACTTTTTTATTTATCAAATCTTGATTCAGTTATTCATGGTCTGGGAATACTATCTGTTTTACATATAAAAGAAACATACTTTTTAGTCAAAATTTTATAGTTTGGAACAGCTAATTCAAGAAGTCTAGATGTCTGGCCCCTAAATATAGGCCTGTGCACTCTTAGCCAATGACGACAGCGACCCAAATATAGGGCCTGCGCGCTTCCCCCGAGCCAACCGTAACACGTCCTAAAGAAAGAGCCAAGGCTGTTTTTGGGTAACTGGGGAGAGGGAGGAGTGAAAATCTGTGGCAAACTGTTGTCTTGACCAGGAGGCATTGTAATGTATTGCCTGTTTGACTATAAAGTGGGTCAAATCTGTACTGCCGGTATTGGCTTAGATCTACATCTCCAGAGGTGAGATTGAAGAAATCTATCCACAATCCCGTACCCTGAACCCCTTTACCCCCACCCATTCCAACAATGAGTAACAATTTGATCCACTCAGTTTTACACCTGAAAGTGAAAAATTACTCGGGAGGTGTAATGGCCTTGAACTACTTGGTAGAGACTTCCATTACAATTACAGTCATTATATTTATTTCTTGAACATAATATAACAATGAGTTTGAAAATATGAGATTTTATTTAATGCTGTTGGTGTTTTTACAGGTCAATGAAGCCATCCATGGTCTTGACAGTGATAAAATTGCAGTAAGTTTTGTAATTCAACTAATTAATAACTTATACCGCTGTGCCATATAAACACGCTGTGCATAAATTTTTATGGAATTTTGATATTGGTGGAACTGAAAATTTTGCCGAATTATAGGAAACAAGGGGGGCAGGTCAAGTTATAAAGAGAAAATAATTTGTTTGGTAGTCTCATTTTTATTATTAAGTCGGATCAAGACAATTATTAGGCACACAACATGACTTTTGTTTGTGTTTTCGAGGAAATGATGAAGGAGGGCACTGTTTGGTGTTCACCTAGTTACAGCCTTTGGACACATTGAGAAATGAGGCTGGCGAAAGGCAGGGAGATACTGTGATGAGAAACACTTTATTTCTTTGATCTCCGCAGTTTGGGCGTGGCTTAAAAATGAAAGCACTATCACATTTATAACCCCTCCCCCTCCCCATCGTTCTCAGCTTTTCCCCCCCTAGCAGAGATTTGAATAGCTAGATATGAGAATTTTAAGCAAGTTTTCTTTCACGCGCTTATAATATAACAAGCATGCCCGTAGACAATAATGATAATTATGAGTGCTCTATTACCATTTTTTTTTTTTTTCAACAAAGAACTACTCAATAGGTTACCGGGTGCAGGATGATATCAGACACCGGTAATAGGTATTCAATACTTAGGTTAGGCGGGCTTTTTCATTATGATCTAATAAACCGGACATGACGGGAATGAGTAACAATAAAAAGTTTCCTGGATCGCAGGCAAAACAATCTTTTCCCAATCAATCAAAATGCTGATTTGATCCGAGGGTTTATTCGCAAGAACCTAAAGTAGGCTATTTGAAATCTTCCTGTGAAAGATGGTGGTAGGGTGCAGTGATTCCTGAGTTTAGTGTCAAAGTTTGAGATGTACAGTTTTATATAAAACTACCAATTTACCAGTAGTGAAAATAAGAAGGTGATTAGTTCTTTTGTGGCAAAATTAGCGTTACAGTGATAAGGATATGCATAAAATATGGAGAAAAAGGTCATGGCATTATTACAATAAAGGAGAATGAGAATGATTTGTTTAGCGGACAACATATTTTTAAAGCAAAAATGTCTTCATAAGGGATTTCAATATACATTGAGTAGACTAGGTTTTGAAAGTAATATATCAATTTGATTTTGAATAAAAGAATTACAATGAAATATTTGATGTTGCAGTCTGTTGTGGGCTAGAGGGAAAAAACTAATTTTACATGCACACAGACAATGATTGATGTCTTAAACCAAAGAGAAAAAACCCAAATGCTCCACTCTGTTAAGTCTATGATTTGATCTCTATGTTGATGTTACTTGATATGATTTATTAATGTCAATCATCATCATTATTGCTGTCTTTCCTGAGACGCCCATGTTGCCAGTCCCAATCTCCAACTGAAAGAGCTGACCATCAGTGCCGAGAGTCTTGGAGGCCATCCTATGATGAACTCATTGCATCACATCTTAGGTACAGTAACACACTGATCAATATCCTTCTACTTTCTTGTCTTCAGCTCCCCCCTGTGGAGCACAGGCCATCAACAAAGACATGCCAGTCATCCCCATTCTGCGCCAATGTCATGTCTGCAACTCTCCCCAGGGTTTTCTTTCTCACCATGTCTGTCTCAATTTCTCTCTATGTCATTATTCTTGGTCAGTCCTCAGATCTATTCCCCTTTTAATTCTGTGTTTGTTTGTCTGGTTATGTCAGATCTTGGTATATTTCGGTCATGCCAAAAAACACTGATAGAAATAAACAAAGGGACATAAAAAAAAGATTCCTTCAAGGCCGTTACCCCATAGAGCCGGAGTTGATCCTGGTTGCAATAGGGCGTGAAGCGGAACAGGTAATAATAATAACCTCCCTGGACATGACGATGTCTGGCTTAGATTTTTACTCCCAAGCTAGTACTTGTAATCATTTGCATCTCAGTTGAGTGGGAAAACGCTGTTAAGGGACACAACAATCATAATAAAGATTTGTTTAGTCTGTTTTTTTTTATATTTAAAGAAAATTAAATGTGTCCGACATCATGGTGTATAAGTTTGCTGTAAAGACAAAACAAATTTACTATATGACAATTAGAAATACTAATTTACCCATTGGTGCTAGCAAACAGTTGATTGAACACTAGACAAATCTAAACTTTTCCTTTTCTAGTTTTTGATTTTCCACAGAGAGTCCAGAGAAATGGCGAAATTGACATTTTCAGTTTTAGTCCATGATCATGTTTATGTTGATAAAATAAGGTTCAATTCTTTTACTATAGATGCCCACACCTACCTGTGATGTATTGTGTACTTGTCTCTAATGGTTTGTAAAATTTACGGGGTCTGGTTAAACAAGCCTATCATGATTACACAATTGTTCATACTTCCATTTATAGTATGATATAATGTAACAGTGTGCCCCCCTGGCAAATGTTAATAAGATCTGTGTGTGTGTGTGTGTGTGTGTGTGTCAGCCATCCTCCCAGGCCCATAGACCCAACATTATTGTATTGCCTATCGTCTCACTGTGCCTAAGCGTATAGCTTAGCATAGATGTATAGCTTCCTAATTAGGTCAGGCTACCGATGCTCATGGGAGTTTGATTTAGCGGGATGCATTGTTTTACTCTGTGTCTAGCAAAATATGCTAGTGTGTTAATGGTTTTGGTTTATTTGTGGCTTAGTTAGTAGATTGGTGATGAATGATTGGTATCCATGGATTGGGGAGGTGAAGACCCTTTATTAACGTTAGTTTCACACGATCTTTCTTCTGTAGCCTTTTATTTTAACTATTTTTCCAGCTTGTTTATGGTCTTAATACCCCCCTTAGCTCACCCTTAAATCTATTTTATGTGGAAGTTAAGGCAAGTTAGATATTGATACCTTGATAGAATGTAGCCCATGTTATCCACATGCACTGGTGTAAATTTCATAGTGTTTGCCCATGTGTTACTGTATTAATGTTGATTTTTGGTCATGTCACGGCTGGTCTCCCCAGTTGATTAGTTTTAGCCAGTGCATGACGTAGAAGTTTTCTCCATGCCTATAAATATGGGACAGCCAGAAGAAAAGAAAAGAGACCACATTACGCCGATCACCTACCTGCCAGATCAAAGGGACGCATTAAAGAATTTGCGGGAACCCTGATGCGTGCTGGGCCAAAGATGAGATGCATTGTATTATTATCATTATGTAGTCAAAGTCTACAATAATCATGAAATATGTCACCACCACCAACCATTTGTCTTGGACTGGATGTGTTTATCCCAGACTCCGTGAGCCATCGCAGTGCACCTCGTGCCGCTCTCCACTACTTGCCCTTCTACATCATTTGTTCATCATCTTTCTTTTTCATTTTCACCCATCACTCACCGTATCACATATACATACATTTTATACTGAAAAATAGTGCCACTAAAAACTTAATAGCGTTTTTGTTATAATATTACATAGTTGCCAACCAGTATGTGAAAAACGTATTTAATATGTTTTTCTTGGCTTGAGTCCGTAAATTTGTATTTACCTTGAAAAGTATGTATATGGGGGTCAACTGTAATTTTTGTTTAAAGAAACTCTAAATCAATGGCAGAGGCTCAGAGGAATTTGGATGAAATTCTGAAACAATGCTCAGAGTTCTTAAAACTACCGTCACGCTTTGCCTAAAAAGGCCAACGATTGACAGATTTTGGGGGTTTGCCTTAATTGGGATTAATTTAATTAAGTTGTCAATGCTTTCTGGAGTATTATGGGGCATTGGGCAAGTCAGAATTAGTTTGCATGGTTAAAATCTGTTTTTCGTTTTGAAAAGGTCGGTAGCTACGATATCATGTGACATTGTAGCTGTAGAGTTGTAATGGGTGTTCATGGATGGAGAAACCAGTCACCACGAAATCTTGTGTTATTAAGATCTAACAGAGGGCTAGCTTTTTGTTTCACAATAATTTGCATGCACGTTAGACAGACAGACACAGAGACGGAGGGCAAACTCATGCAACTTTCCATTCTTTCTCCTCCAGATGTTGCCTGGCAGTGGCATCACACGACTTTGTGGAGGCTTACAACAGTCAGTCCGTAGTTGTTCAGTATCCTTTCATGTCAAAGTCTGTTTGTGTTGGTCAATAAGTATATGACATTGGATGTGTACTAGTTTACGTGTTAACTGCTAGCCTACAGTTGAGTGAACACGAACTAAGACAAATTCAGATTTGTCCGTTCCTAGTTTTTAATTTTCCACGGGATCAAGAACAGTGACGGGACATTTTCTTTGGTTTATGTTCATGTTAATCAGCGAAAATATATTTAGGAAGATGAGATAATTTTTCTAGTATTTTTTATTATGCTCACGTCCCCTCTTAATGTATTCTGACTTTTTCCCAATAGTTTGAAGAAATTCAATATAACCTGACTTTTTTCCAATAGTTTGAATAAATTTAATATATCCTGGACTTTTTTTCCAATAGTTTGAATAAATTTAATATATCCTGACTTTTTTCCAATGATTTGAAGAAATCCAATATATGCTGGACTTTTTTCCAATAATTTGAAGAAATTCAATATATGCTGGACTTTTTTCCAATAGTTTGAAGAAATTCAATATATGCTGGACTTTTTTTCCAATAATTTGAAGAAATTCAAAATATGCTGGACTTATAATTTGAAGAAATTCAATATATGCTGGACTTTTTTCCAATAATTTGAAGAAATTCAATATATGCTGACTTTTTTCCAATAATTTGAAGAAATTCAATATATGTTGACTTTTTTCCAATAATTTTGAAGAAATTCAATATATCCTATACTTTTTTTTTCCAATAGTTTGAAGAAATTCAATATATCCTGGACTTACTTTTGAAGAAATTATGGAGGTCTGGTTTAAAAAACTTTTTTGGGGTTTTTAAAATTTCTATTTTATTTTTATATTTTCTGAAAATTTCCCGGTTGTGACCTGAATGTTTTTGTTGATAAAGATTTGTTTAAATGAAATTTACCCTGTCCACCATATGCGGTGATCTCAGGATGATATACGAGTAGGTTAAGAAAAGTAAGTAAAGTTCGGTCAAGGCCATCAGTGTCCATACAGCTGTATAAGCTTGTTGATAAAGACCGATGCACCAGATGGAAATTTCAATATTTGTATTTATAACTATTTTTCCGATTTTTTATATTACATATAATCAAAGAATTGTTTGTTTTCCATATTTTCCTGAATGTCCCTTCGATCCCTGTTAAAAGTATTACAGGCTCAAAAGGAAGATAACTGCTCTTCCCATGATGTTTGTTATTGCCCTTGATTTGCGATTGTTTGCAGTCAGTGTGAGTATTGATGTTTGTTTGTTGTTGATGGGGTTGTTCATGTCTGTAAGGTATTTAAAAACAGTCCATGTGTGTATTCTTTGACTTTTGTTGGTGTGCATTATAATACGTATTATATGATCTACATTCACAAGTGAATGATTGCAGCAACTCTTTCTTGGACTCTGTATTGTTAGAAGCAAATGTGTTACACCCCCGGGTGATGCCAAGTACCATTATTAGATCGGATTAGTATTGTAGATTGAAGTTAAGTCGTGGGTGTGAACAGTCGGCCTATTATTCCAACTTTTTAATTAAGCTGTTTAAAATGGCGGGCTAGCTGAATGAAAATCCTACTCAAAGACAGGGAAACAATGAATTTAATTTTTGAAAATTACATGTCACTTTTGGAAGAAAATCTTAAATGACAATAATCTTGGAATCATTTGAAACCTACCTACGTTTCAAAATTTGGTTACTCTTAGTGGCCTGGCAACAAAGCCTTTGGCTAATAAAGAACAACCAACTCAGAATCCTACCAAAACCCTGAGATCACCTTAGTTGTGGATGTGGGTAAATCAAAAAATCAAATCAAGAAAACTGTATGTAATGTGGTTGGTCCACTGGTGGAAGTCACAGTACTGTAGACCATGTAGCTACTATGACCAAATCCACTTTCCAAATTCCCACAAATGTTTTTGCGTCCAGCTGATATCCAGTGAGTGAAGAGAATCGAGGAAAATACTGATAACTTTGGAAAAGCAACAGAAAATCTGATGGCACTTTAGAGTGTCACGCATCCGACAAGTGAGTTATGTGTCTTTGTGTATTGTAATGTGTCCTGTTCTTTCTCTTATGGCCTCATGTCTTTCTGTTTATCTATCTGTTTGTCTGTCTGTCTGTTAGTCTTACTCTTTGTATCTATCTGTCTGTCAATCTACTTGTGTGATTTGTTTATCTGTCTGTCAATCTATATATTTTTCTGATCTGTCTGTCTGTCAACTGATCTGTCTTTTGTCTATTTTATCTATCTATGCTTTGTCTATCTATCTGTCCGTCTATTGATTTATGTATTCTTCTACCTATCTGTCTTTATTTTCACTCTCTATTTGTCTATTTATCTATTTAGATATGTTTCTTTGTGAATAAAGTTCCCCGCATGACCATTGGTTGGATTTCAAAAAGCTGCTCAAATAGGATGTTGTGCCATTATTTGTACTCCTGGCCGTGCGGCCATTGAGGACTCAAGAAATGGGAGCATGCTCAATCTGGTCAACCAACTTCTTCAAGATTTACTTCAAGGTTGGTTTCCATTGGGTTTTTTTTGTTACGTGATTGTTTTCCAAGTCATTGTTGTAGCAGCAAAGAATTTGGGGGTTATATTGGCAATGGGCTAGCATATCAAATTAGTCAAGTTTGTTTGTTCTTTGAGATAGCCCACTGTCCTGCATCATGAGTGATCCTGAGTTATTGCCTAGAGTCAGACTGGGACCTAAGAAAATTGATTCAGTTTATAAGAACGTTAGTTACATCTCAGAACTGTTTTTTTTTTATCTTCTTTTCCATTCCTCAAAACCACCCAAATTGATTCAGGCCAAATGTTAGCACACTGATGATATGTGAGTTTACCTTTTTTCAGCAACTTTATCTATGATACATATTGTTGTTGTGATTCGCTAATCAGCGTATACATTTAAAATTATTTTTTTCTTCATATTATTATACAAGAATACATCGTCTACACCAAAGCTCTATAAATATCTGACCAAACAAACAATAAAATTGACAGAATTTAGTCAAAAGTGCTATTCGTGTAAGAAAAACTTATAACATGTGTAATGGATGACATTGTTTCACACGATTATCTTTACTACTTGATAATAAAAGTAAGCAGTCATACTTAAGCGCTATGATCACCTTGGTTAGAAGAGTTAGTAAAAGTACTATCTGTGACCAGTCAGTCAGCTCTTTTCTGCTCGCTAAACAGCTCTGCCATTTGCAAACGAAAGACCGTTTAAGAAAAAAAATAACAAAAAAACACTTTTTTCCTTTTTCAGACAAAAATAAAGTTATATGTATCATCAAAGTTTGAAAAATGTTGATGAAATTAAAGCAATGAAAAATGTTGATATGAAATTAGAAGCAATTGAAAAATGTTGATAGTTATGAAATTAGAAGCAATTGAAAAATATTGATTATGAAATTAGTTGAAAAATGTTGAAATTAAATTAGAAGCAATTGAAAAATGTTGATAGTTATGAAATTAGAAGCAATTGAAAAATGTTTTATATTTATGAAATTAGAAGCAATTGAAAAATGTTGATATTTAAAAATGTTGATAATTAGAAGCAATTGAAAAATGTTGATAGTTATGAAATTAGAAGCAATTGAAAAATGTTGATAGTTATGAAATTAGAAGCAATTGAAAAAATGTTGATAGTTATGAAATTAAAAACAATTGAAATTTTAAGAAGACCAGATAGGCTAGTGAAGGTGATCTGATTGCAAACGAAAGACCGATATGACCCATTTCCAAACAAACAACCAGATGAGCGCTGCTGACAATTTAAGAAGAAGACAGCATAGGTGACCTAATTGTAAACCAAAGACCATATCACGACCAGTTTCCAAACGAACAACCGTATGAGCGCGCTGGCGAACCGTTTACCAAGAAAGACCGTGATAATCGTTGCAATTGGCCAGTAGGTGTTTTATTGACTCAGATGGATAGCCCCCAAGCATGGGTCCATCGTAATCCTTGAGGGGGCGAGTAGTTTCGTTGTTTTAGTTTAACTGAAGTGCGGTTAATTGATTTTGATTGGGCGTTAACAACACAATCGGCTGCATCACTAGGTATCACTGGTGCTTTAAGATCAATTGGGCATCAGATGAGCTGCGAAAGATCAGATTTTCATTAATGGTTTGCTGCCTGCTGTACAACGTAACTAAGTGGTTAGTTTGTCAGGCTTGGGATCATGAGGTTCTGGGTTCGAATCCTATCAAGCTAGATCTAACGTTGTATTCATTGGGAAAACTCAACAGGTATTCTCCCACTCATAAAAGATAAATCTTCAAGGCCATTTAGGCCCATAGAGCTGAAGCTTATTCAAGTTTCTATAGCATGATATGGAACAGGTGATTATAATCACCACCTGGACAGGCGGCTAGTCTAACACAGGTTTTTACTCCCAAGCTTGTGCTTGTACCCATTTACACTTGGGTCGTGGGGAAATGAGTATTAAATGCCTTTCCCAAGGAACACAAAGTTGGGTCTAGCTTTTGCAGAATTCGAAACATGGGACCTCCATTACCCCAAATCCAGCAGCCTACCTACTTGGCCACCTGGTAACAGATCACATATACATTATTTTCTGTCTTGGTCGTCGGTATGAGATGTTTTTGATTCGTGTATGTCACATATGTAAATTCTCAAATTTTACAAAATCTCCCAAAAAACCTCAAATTTTAGTAAAATCTCAAAAACCTCCTCAAATTACTAAATCTCTCAAAAATGATACTGACTGCTACTAGGCTTGCCTATCTTTCTCCCCCTCTCCCTCTCTTTCTCTCTCCCTCTCTCCTCTCTCTTCTCTCTCTCTCTCTCTCTCTCTCTCTCTCTCTCTCTCCCTCTCTCTCTCTCTCTTTCTTTCTCTCTCTCTCTCTCTCTCTCTCTCTCTCTCTCTCTCTCTCTCTCTCTCTCTCTCTCTCTCTCTCTCTCTCTGTATCTGTCTGTTTGTCTCTGTTGGTCTGTCTGTTCTCTCTCTCTCCTCTCTCTCTCTCTCTCTCTCTCTCTCTCTCTCTCTCTCTCTCTCTCTCTCTCTCTCTCTCTCTCTCTCTCTCTCTCTCTCTCTCTCTCTCTATCTCTCTCTCTCCCTCCCTCTCTCTCTCTCTCTCTCTCTCTCTCTCTCTCTCTCTCTCTCTCTCTCTCTCTCTCTCTCTCTCTCTCTCCCTCTCTCGCTCTCTCTCTCTCTCTCTCTCTCTCTCTCTCTCTCTCTCTCTCTCTCTCTCTCTCTCTCTCTCTTTCTCTCTCTCTCTTATCTATCTCTTTCTCTCTTCCTCTCTCTCTATCTATGTCGAAATCTAAAAAAATATAATTTCGAGCCACAATGACCTTTTTATACGGCAATATATAAAATAATGATAATGAAATAGAATGGTATTTATTTATGATATATTATAACATATTATCGTTAAATAGTAATCATAATAATGACATTAACATAATAACAATGACTTATCATTATAATTTCATATCTGAATGGAATGAATAATAATTTAAAAGCATACTGATACATGTAGGCCTACTGTTTACTACTATAATTTATTATTATTACTTTACTACGTAGCTATTCCGTCTATCGATAGAGTGTAGGTTAAACCCTTTCAGGTGGGTCCTGTATATTTGCATGCCGCTGGTCACTCCTAAGCACACAGACGCTAGTGGTGGTCCTGTACATTTGCATCACTCTTGGCCTTCCAGCAAGACAAAGCGTTAGTGGCGGGTCCCGTATAACTGCACTGCAGAGCACTCAAACAAAGAGGGTTTTGGGAATGCCTCTATTCTAACCAATTAAGCTGATCAACCCACACCTCGCCAAACAGTAACAGTCAATCATTCTAAAGGGGTAAAAGTGATAGTTCATTTCCGAGTCTAACACATACTCGATATATTTCTTACAAAGAGATACAACAACACACAGGAGCTCTATCTGAAATGCAGGCTGTAGACAAAACCAAAAAGCTCTTGTCTTCGTATGACCGGCGCAACTTCTGGACAGATGTCAATTACTTTAGTAAGAAGCTCCACCCACAAGCAAGAAATAGTGATTGATATAGATAAAAGATATCAATGGCCAATCACATTGCACACCTAAGGTCAGCCTGAATGGAGGGCATTACCTTCAGTCAATAGAAAGAAACCATGGTCAGGTTTGACCAATCAGGGGAGCATTGTGTTGATGGTTATATTGTCAAACGTCACATATGTCAAAATACATCTCCACCTCTTTTTCACATAAGAAAGTACAGGGGAAAGTTGAAGCTTTCATCTGAGTTCAGCGACCAGCAACAAAGGAACTTTGATCTCTCAAACAGGTCCATTTCACATGGTCATGATGACATGTGGTATCTGGACAAGAGGACGGACGGCTATTTGGAAGTGTATAGACATTAGAAACTACAAGAGTCTATCTTCCTACTGTATAGAAAGGACTAAAGAGGGAGATTTACATCCAGAAGTGGGGGAAGATGTGAAAAACCACTGGATTGCATAAGGGGTGGAGGTTGTTTGGGGGAGGTGGATTACTATTGAACTGTAGGAAGGAACAGCCAAGAATACAAAACGGTGGTCACTCATGTCATTGTAAAGGAGAAGAGAGGGTGATACTATTTATAGACATGGGTAGGGAGGGGAGTTTTCAAAAGCATGGGAAGCATGTAGCTGAGAGAGGTGTTAGGTCTGGGATAGAGAGGCGTTGCCGCAGCTGGGGAGATACACACTTGTGAAAGCAATAAACCGGGGGCCTGTTTCTTTCATCTTGGGAATGTGTTACCTATGTGCATTGGACTTGGTCATGGGATTAGCGAAAAGCTGTTGGGCATTTCCTCTAGTATTAGTATTATAGTTCCATCATTTTATTTAGATGTGAGAAGGAAAATGATTCCTTTAGAAATAAAGATAAATATTGTTCATTGAAACTCTACTACATAAAATTCAACACAGCCAGCCACGCTATTATTATTGTATGGCTGGAGTAAAGCCTGACCATGCAGCCACATGCCATTATCAATTCATACTTATTCACTGGTCGGCTCATCATATTGTTATACTTAAACATATACATGTATTTATTACGGCCTTTCATTTGCAATCGAGTCTCTGTTGTTCATGCCAACCTTCTTCCAAACGAATGGCCATAACTAACTGTGTCTTTCATCGGTGGAACAGAATAGTTTTTCTTTTAATTTTCTCGAAAGTAGCCCAATGCTCCATACGCGGATAGCAAAATGCAGTGACGATATGTGTATATATATATATATATATATATATATATATGTATATATGCCATACCTGTTTAGCTAAGGGGCGGGAGAGTTATTTCATAAAAATGACGGTTTTGATAGGATACTGATTATATAGCCAATATCTAATGACTTTTAAAAGTCAGTCTTTTGTGCATTTTGTTGTTGTTGCATTTTCCATAAAGAAGTTTAAAGCTTTTTAAATGATAGTGATGTCAGTTGCCGAGTGGTTAGGCTGCGGGGCTTGGAATCAGGGTTTGAATCCTAGCCTAGTCCAACGTCAAGTTCCATTCTATCCGGGCGCACATGCATATGGGTGGTACAAGCATTGGCTTGGGAGTTAAAACTTGCATTAGACTAGCGTCCTGTCCAGGAGGTGATTATTACTATTATTACCTGTTCCACTTCACACTCCAGAAAGTGAGATAAGCTCTGGCTCTCTGGGCCGTAATGGCCTGGAAGGAAGTTTTCTACATTTTTTTTACACTTTGGAAATGATAACGAAATTTTTATTTTTTAAACATGGAGGTGAACAGCTGTCAGTTTGATAATTCTTTCTCGTTTTCTTTGTCGCCAGATCAACAAACTTCCGTTGTGTAAAGCCGCTCATCCGAGCCATTGATAGTCTCCCCTTCAAAGACAAATTCAGCTTGTCGCAGTTGGTCACATACAGGTAAACTCTTTTACTTTGAGTCTTGACTGTGTTTCTACACTTTTCTTTTCTTTTCTCTGTCCCTCTCAATGCCGTTCTGTCTGTTGGTTTGTTAGCCTGTTGCACTCTATCGTTCCTAAGCGTAGTTTAGACGTTTTGACTATTTTTTAAAAGTATTAATTGGGTTTGTTTTTTCAGTGCCTGTTCATACATATTTGTAATGTATCTCTGTGTATCTATTTCATTTAGTCTTGTATGTTTTCAACCATCTGCTTTATATTTGTGGGTGATAGGAGTGAAGCTACCGATAGGTCCTACGTCTTTCCTTTCTCTTTCATTTTTCTGTTTCCTGTTAATTTATGCTGAGATCACTGCATAATTATAGGGTACAGGAATAAATTTCAATGAGATTGAGCTCTATATTCCTTCCCAAAATTTATGAGTTACTTTTTCTTTGATTGTTTGTATTGCTCTTTATGTAATGGCCGAATTTGTAGTACGGAAACGGATGATTGGTTAAAGCGCTCACTTGGAACCATGACTCTGTCTGTGTTGAGTGGGCGGTTGAGGGTGCGGCTGGTAGGTCCTGATTCTTTTCTTTACCACTTTTATTTATCTTTCATCTTGCTTTTTCCCTATTATCAATTCATTTTGAAATCACTGCATATAGTGGACAGGGTAAATTTCAATGAAATAAAGTCTGTGTTGAAATCTCAACTAAAGTTCTCCGGAAAACCTGTTAAGTATGTTGTAAATTCTTATTGACTGTTTTTTTGTGTATGTTTTACTCACACAGATTCTACGTTGGCAGGAAAGCGATGTTTGACAGCGACTACAAAAGTGGTAAGTGAAGTGCCTTCAAGACCCTTATGGCCCATAATGCTGGAGCTTATCCTGGTTTGTATAGCCTGAAGCGAAACAGATGATAATAATCGCCTCTTCAACAGGATGCTAGCCTGTCACAGGGTTATGCTCCCAAGCTAGTGCTTGTACCCATTTGCACCTGGGTTTGATTGGGGAACATGCATGTGAAGTGTCTTTCTCAAGGAACAAGACGTGTGGTAAGTAACATTGCAAGGATTCAAACCCAGGTCCTCATAATCCCAAGTCCGGCAACCTTACCACTAAATTATGATGCTACAAAAGTGGTGAGGCTATTTCTACTGTTTATATATTCAAAGATTAGAAGATTACTTTTTTAATAACCTGATTTAGATATGCAAAAATTAAAAAGATAATTTTTTTAATGTCACTATTTTAAAAGGTGTAAGTTTTAAAACATTTGATTTTTGTTTTAAAAATATTTGCTTTTTATCTTCGTGATCTCCTCAGCTGAAGAGTACCTACGATTTGCTTTTGAAAAATGTCACCAAGACAGCCACAAAAACAAACGCCTCATCCTGATTTACCTCATCCCTGTAAAGATGTTGTTGGTAAACACGATTTCTTTTCTTTTTTTTCTTTTTTAGATTTTTAGATTTTCATGTGAAAAATCGCAGCTTAACAGATTCATGAAATGATGATCAGCAGACTGAAATATGATCTACTCTGAGAATGAGAAACCTGTAAAAAAATCAGAGATCTGCTTGATAGAAATTCAAAATCATCATGCATGCCCTCATCACAAGTGGACTAGATTACTGTCACGCCTACTTTGTGGTCTGCCAGAAAGATTCTTAAAAATTGCAGGTCATTCAAAACAAAGGTGCCAGGGTCATTTCAAAGACATATTTACGTGAGAGCATCAGCCTTGTCCTGCACTCACTGCACTGGCTACCCATGGAGAAGAGATATCTTTCAAAATTGCTTGTCACACCTACAAATGCATATACACGGACAGGCTTCTAAATACCTCGACGCTTTGATTGGCATCAGTGTTCTGGCTACAAGCCGAAGACCTTAAACACAATCAACCTTAAAAAGAGGCATCTAAAACCAAAGTCACCTACCGATCTTTCTCTAATGCCGCATCCACTGTCTGGAACTCACTGTCTACAAAAACGAGAAACTGCACAACTACACAGCTTTTAAATCTTATATTAAAACAGAACTATTCCTAGCATATTATTAACGTTTATTGCTTGTAAACAATTGTGTGATTTCTATGAAGCGCTCTAAGAGCATGCCAAATGGATTAAGTGCGCTATGCAAGTGACTATTATTATTATATTATTATTATTATTATTACTCACCTATAAGGAAAAAGACAAACAGCTTTGCAAGGGCATGCCGAAGTAATGTCTAATGGCATGAAACAATATTAACGCCTGGTAAGAACGATGATGAGACAAATACAAAGGAAATGGATAGAAAAAGTCTTTGCAACAATGGAATGGAGCCTACGACCTCTGTGTGGTACTGAAAGAGAGCGTATTACCAACCTTTTAAGGAGTATAGTTGGCTTGGTCGGTAGTGCACTCCCCTGTCATGGCAAGGCGATGGTTGCCAACGCACAGGTCGTCGGTTCAATTCCAAAGATCTGTTTTCTGTCTAATCCTTGGTATTTGTCTTGTCTTTGTTCCCATATGGGGCTTCATGATTATTTCATGTCATTATTGATCACCTGTGAAGAGTGTTACAACAGGGAACTTCTTGATTGTGTATGTGTGTGTGTGTGTGCATGTGTGTGTGTGTTAGTTTTATAAACAGGGGACAGGAGTACTATGACTTTTATGTGATTTGTAATTGTAACTAAATTTTGGTTTTGTTCACAGGACATATGCTGTTCCACAACTGCTACAAAACAATTTACGCCAGTTTGGAGATGTGTCTCAGGCAGTCAGGTAACGATATATATCATAACTATTTATATACAAGCATGCCCGTAGACAATGATGATTATGATTATGCTTTTACCACATTATTCTTTTTTTCCCCCCAACGCATAACTACATAATAGGTTACCAGGTGCAGGGTGATATCAAGCACTGGTACAGTATTCGTTAGTCGAGCTTTTCATTGCAGATCTAATGACTGGAAATGAAGGAATGAGTAAAGATAACAATAAGAAGTTTCTCGTGTTGCAGGCAAAAACAATCTTTTTTCCAATCAATTAAAATACTGACTTGGCCTAAGAGCGTACATGCTAAAAACCTAAGTCAGGCTATTTGAAATCTACATGCAAAACATGGAGGTTGGGGGTGTACTAATTGCCTAAGTTTTCATCGGTCAAAGTTTGAGATGTACAGTTTTATATATGTAGATTTTAGTATTAATACAATGATAGGACCTGGTGAACCAATACTGACAAAATATATTTAGACCGTTTGTTTAGCTTTTAGTCCATAAGTCTATGTTTACCTTGGAAAATATATGAATATTTGGGTTTTGTTTGTATAGGAACCCTGGTTAACGATAAAGATTCAGAGAAACTGGGATGAATGTACGAGATGCCATTCTGAGTTCACAAAACAAACATTGCGCTTCACAGAAAGGCCAGGGATCAGCAGCCTTTTTGTTATTTACCTTAGGAGGAAATCACTTCAAG
>JAXRKP010003155.1:22500-23588 GCA_037039925.1 Doris montereyensis | reverse complement strand
GTACTCTACCACCTCGACACTGTTTTCAACACATTCCCAGCTAAAATATCAGATGTCGTCATTTCTACAGATGTAATGTCTGTCCTACAAGCTCTCAACAACTGCCAAGATATCTGATGTCAGACAAACACGATTAGAAGCTGACCAACTAATTAAAACCTATGGCGTCGAGGTAGTAATGCAGTGGATCCCTGGACATGTAAACACACCAGGAAATGACAAAGCAGACACTCTTGCCAAAAGGGGATCTAGACAAGAACAACCAAACACAAAAACTACAATGCAGACCGTGAAACAATACATCATCAAAGTTAACAGCAAAGAGAACTGGATGAACAGATGGGCTTTGGGAAAGACTGGAAGAGATTTACACCGACATATACCCCACAAACGAATGGCAACAATAACGAAAAAACAAAGTCACTATCTTCAGGCTCCGAACACACCACATACAGCTAAACATGCATCTAAACAGAATAAATCCTGAACCTGCCCCAGTGTGCCCGGCCCACCGCCCCATGAAACTGTGACCCATCACCTATTTGAATGCCAGAAATTGAAAGATCTACAAGCTACTTCCCTAGAAACCTGTTACTTGGAACACTATTTATGGAACCCTACAACAGATGGAAAACACCTGCAGATACCATTACATGGCATGGGACCGAAGGACAAATTACGTCCGAGCGCTGCTGCATTAGTAACAACAACAACTACCTTGCCATAATTATATGAATTACATGATTCTATTTCCATTGATGTCACCTTCAAGTTTCCAATTAAAATTCTGGACTGATTTTCCTTTTATATATCCACAACTTATCATGATATTGGTGTCAAGGAATCGTCAGCTTACTATGACGTGGTGTACTCGGCTAAAGGAGTACAAATGTGAGTACCTGGCTTCTCTACCCTTGACCATTATTCCAAGTTTTTCATGTCAGACCCTGGTTTTCATGTGATTTGCAAGTGCTTTTCCCATTTGCACCTGGATCGAGTAGGTGAAATGCGTAATATTCGTTCCCAAAGAACACAATAATGGACCTTGCATTGCTAAGATTCAAATTTCTATCCTTATCCTTATCCTT
>JAXRKP010003155.1:15000-20000 GCA_037039925.1 Doris montereyensis | reverse complement strand
CGAAAAACATGGCGATCGTGTTGAAAAATATAGTTTTTATCGTGGAACCAACATCATGGGTTTTTATTTGATATACGACGCAAATTCCATTCAATCCTTTTTGAGATATTAACAATTGTGTGTTACTTTTTCAGCCCCTTCGCAAATAAATAGAAACACAGAACAGCGATACCAAGAAAAACAGTACGATTATCTGCCCTCCGATTACAGGTTATTAACCGACAAAATGTATTAGATTGAATTGAATTCGCCATATTGTAGCCAGTCAGTAAAGTAGCATACAATTCCCTGTCTTTTCCCTTTTTGTTTTTTTAATAATATTATTATTATTATTATTATTATTATTATTATTATTATTATTATTATTATTATTATTATTATTATTATTATTATTATTATTATTATGCATTATTATTATTATTATTATTATTATTATTATTATTATTATTATTATTCTGATTATTATTCTGATTATTCTGATTATTATTATTAATTATTATTATTATTATCACTTATTATTATTATTATTATTATTATTATTATTATTATTATTATTATTATTATTATTATTATTATTATTATTATTATTATTATTATTATTATTATTATTATTATTATATTATTATTATTATTAAGTATTAATATTATTATATTATTATTATTATTATTATCATTATTATTATTAATTATTATTATTATTATTATTATTATTATTATTATTATTATTATTATTATTATTATTATTACTATTATCATGATCATTCATCGTCATTCTGATTATTATTATTATTATTATTATTATTATTATTATTATTATTATTATTATTATTATTATTATTAGTATTAGTTATAGTAGTAGTAGTATTATAGTAGTAGTAGTATTATAGTATTATAGTATTATAATTATTCTGATTATTCTGATTATTCTGATTATTATTATTATTATTATTATTATTATTATTATTATTATTATTGAGTAGCAAGTTTTAGAGTAGGCGTAGTAGATGTTAGAAGCAGTAGTAGTAGGAGTAATAGTAGTAGCCAAGATTGTTTCTGTCTTGTATTCCTAGTAGTAGTAGTATCGTAGTCGTAGAATTAGTAGTAGGGCTTTAGTTTTAGGGTAGTAGTAGTTGTAGTCCTAGTAGTAGTAGTAGTTTCAAGCGTAGTAGTCCGTCAAGCAGCAGAACGTAATAGTAGTAGCCAGTTGTAGATAGTAGTAGTAGTAGTGTAGCAGTACAATTAGTAGCTAGTAGTATGATTGTTATCATCATATAGAGGCAACAAGTGAAATATGCTTGCCGAAGGTGATGAATAATGACAATAACACCACCAATGCTGGCCCTACAGGATAAAAGACGTTTTTTTAACGAAGGGACCCTTTTAACAATTGGCATCAAAAGGACATCGAATCCGCCACCTAATGAGGTCGGCATTTAAGTTTGTTTTAAGGAGCAAACTAAGGCAGAATGATAATGCGCTTAACACAATGTCATTAGGCGAGGTGATGAATGACATAAATAGATTATGTGGAAGTTGTCATTGGGACATAAAGTGGTGTTCAGTTTTTCCTTTGTTTTCATCTCTTATTTGTTCCAATGGGAATTAATATCATTTCATACTACTGATTCATCAGTTGCGAATTATGTTATCTGATTTTTCTGCACTATAATATTGTTTCTGGTTGGACTGATTTAGATCAATTCACATGAATAAAATGGTCCTCTGAGATGGTTCTGTTAGGTGCCTCTCAGGTTTCTATCAGCAATATTTCTTCATCATGAGTAGTGTGTGTAGACACAGACACAAAGACGTGGCTACAATCCCTTTTCATTGTCTGTAAGAGATAGGTTAGAGAGAGTGAAGATAGATAGAGAGACAGGACAGATCGGGGCAGATAGAGAGAGAAATCTAGATCAGACCACCGAGATTCTTAATTAGCCGTCCTAGAGAGAAAGATAAATAAACAGAGATAGAGAGAGATGAGTTTGATATTAGATAGATTAATACACTCTATAGAGATAGATACCTGTGTTACAGAATTAGAACATTTATATTTACAACATGTGGTTTTATTAGAGAATGTCAATATTGGACTCAAAAAGTCAGACAGACTGAAAGGTTATGTCTCTAAATTTAATAGATCCATTATTTGACCTGGCTCTATGAAGATTTACAATGAAAGAAGAGGGTTGATACAGCCAAGGATTGAGCTTATAGGCTTGTGAGGTAATTTGTTTCATGTCATCCTTTCCTACGCAACAGAAAATTATGCGTTACAGGTTTTTTCATCTCATTTCCCACAATAGATTGTAGCATATTCAATCAAGATCCAAACTAGGCACCTTATTAGATCCCTTTCCTGACATCAAAGATTTGAATTTGGCCCTAGAAATAGACGAGCAGAAGGTATCATCCCTGTTTTTACAGCCTTTACAAATGTGAATTACAATTTCAATATTTATTTTTTTATTGTCAACTTAAACTTTATAATAATAAAAGGAAGATAAATGCCTCCGGCTGCTTAGGCACACAGATCTGGAGCTTATGTCGGTTTCAATAGCGGGAAGTAATGAGAAATGACATCACCTCTTGTCGCAGGCTTTACTCACTTGAGAACGCTGGTACCAATTTGCACATGGATGAGTAGGAAATGCGTAAAAAAACTATGGCATCTACGCTGGAACAAAACTGAGCCCAGGACCTCACTATTCTTCCTCCGGCTGTTTAACCCCTAGGCCACGCCACTACTATATTGTATAATATATTGTATTTATGTACGTATTTGTTTGTTTCTTTCTTTCTTTGCTTCTGTGTTTATCTGTTTATCTACACAAGGCAGTGTGAAGGACTGGAGGCTTGGGTTGCAAAATGCAATTTCTAATTGTCATTATTGGAGGAAATTAAAAGAGAGTAGTTAGTTTTTTTGTTTAATCATTAAGTTTTGATTAAAGAACATTTTGAATGTCAGTTGCTGATACAACGATACAAAGATGCAGCAAAGCAAATGGTGTCATCCAACGATGTTGATACTATTCCATTCTTTAATTGACTATAAGCCATAAGTCCAGGTTAGTTGGTTTTGGGAAAGGTGTTAAAGATTCCAAAAACAGAACTTGTCTTTGCACGTACAACCTTTCTACTCTGCTTAAATCAACCTAAACAAGGGTCAAATACCTCTTAATAGGTTGATTGAAGGGAAAATCACAAATTAGCTGATTTTTAAATAATTTTTTTTATCATATAGTTCACACGGGAACGCTGCCATCTTGATTTTCATTGCGAAAATACCTACAACTTCATTTCAAATAGGATTTTTCATCTATAAACAAATTTGGCTATAACTTTGCACATACATTATGCGGTTCAATATCTTGCCGCATCCAGTCCAGTAGCTTTTTTTATCAATTAAACGCTTTTGATTTTAGGAATTAAAAACAAATGCATATAGCAACCTTTTCCAATTTTTCCAAATTTAACCACAAACAAATTTGTAATAAAAAACTTGAAGCGATCTTAAAAATCACTAGTGGGTGGCAATGTTTTTTTTTTGCGTTATAGATGTTATTTAACAAATTTGGGGGCAATTGGACAATATATAAAAAAGTAGATCGCATATCACTCTCAGAAAAGTGCCATTTTGAGAAAATGGCATTAATGAATTTTTTTATCCGTTATTTAAATGTTTTTTCATATAACCCTATAAAAGAATAATATAATACTTTGAAACATTGTACAATCTTGAGAGGCTGTCAAATACTTCATGTCAACTCTATTTTAACTGCTCCAGGTCACTTATACTCATGTCAGTTAGCATTTTGTTTTATAACAGGTGTGCGGAATGTTTTCCGTAATATTCCGCCGACCTTAGCTAATATTGTAAATACCCTATCAAACAACAGGTTTGAGATAGAAGTCTTTGTGATGATTAAAATTAGTACCAACTCCCATACTTTGCCCATCCTACATTTTAGTTTCAACTCATGTGATTGCTGCATAGGACACGGTTTCATTTCAAGGTGACAGCCCCTCTCAACTCTCTGTCTCGATCTGAGCCTTTGTCTCTCTATCAATGTAAAGGTCTCTGTTCTGTCTCTGTCTCAATAGTGGAATCGAGATTTGTCCAATTTGTGGTCAAAAAAAAATGTCTTTCTGTGTTCTGTCCCTCCCTCTCCTTCAAGATCCACCTGTTTTTAAGAGTCCGGGAAAAAAATAATACAATACATAGACAAAACCTCACAGATAGATAGACAGACATGTAGATAAATCAAAGAAAGACATATTGCTACTACGCTAGAATTTTCTTCCTTGTATTCAAATGGAAGAAAGATTCTTTGATAGATGCTCTGGCTGACCTTTGCGCTATGGATGCTGTTCATGACATGATAATTATTCAAGATAGATAGATTGAAAAAGTGAAACGTTCATCTTATCTTTAGATAACTTACAGCTTGATAGATACCACTAGTCGAAAGATAGATAGATAGGTAAGATAATGATATATAGATAGATAAATCCCGAAATATCTTGTCTCGATATAAATCTTGAATCTCTGGACCATTCATTTGTCCCAACATTCCATTCTCAATCTGCTATGCGTGCTTTAAAATCTATGTCATTGTGAAGAATTGATAAATATGTCATGATGTTTTAAAGAACACATTGTCTCTATGTATGGCTAGTATCCGTGCCAACTTTGGCGATCAACATGTTTCCAAGTAATAAAGAATCGCTATCTATCTATATAACAAAGCAAGGGAACTATCTAAAGATCCTAATGTAAAGTAACTATTCTGTATATCCCCATCTATCATGATTTATCTAGCTGTCTATCTAGCTATCTGTCTATCAATCCTATCTATCTATTTATCTATCTATCTATCTATTTATCTATCTCATCTATTTGAGACAATCTATCTATCTATCTATCTATCTATCTGTCTATCTATCTAATTGTAATCATTTGTGCTATCTATGTATCTATCTGTCTATCTAGTTTGGCA
>JAXRKP010003155.1:0-12500 GCA_037039925.1 Doris montereyensis | reverse complement strand
GATTTGTTTTTTATTTTCTTAAATCGTTGTTACATTTTTCCCATATATTATTGTTTCAGTTTACAATGTTTATTTTTCTTTCTTTCTTATTACGTTACTTATTCTTTCATTTAACTATTTCATAGTTTCATTTATTTTACTGTTGGTAGATTCATAAACTGATTACTAATTCATATTTATAACTGTCTATTCAGTATCATTGTTTTGAAGGAATGAGTAACAGTAACAATAAAAGAGTTCGTGGATCCCTGATCGCAGACAAAACAATCGTTTTCCAATCAATTAAAAATACTGAATTAAAATACATATTATAAAAACATTTATGTCATTCGTGTATTATTATGTCTTTCATTATATTTTAAAAAACAAAACACAAAAAGGACACAAGTCTATTTTATATGTTTTTATTCCATATTATATATTCCTTCTTTCCCCCTCCTACCACCACCCCCCAACCGCCCCGCCACCCCCCCCCCCGCTCCTCAATCTTTTTTTTATGTCCTTTAACTTCCGGTGTCAGTTTGACCCAGGTGATCAGAAAGTTTGCAACACAGCTGGAAGACTGGTTAGCTCATGCGTTGTCCGGTATGCCGTCGGGTCTCCAAACCTTAAAGTTGGACTGTAAGTATGTCTCTGTTTGAACTGTAAGTGTGGTTGTTTAGACTGTAAGTCTGTCTCTTTGGATTGTAAATTTCTCTGTTTGGACTGTGAATATGTGTATCTATTTGGACTGTAAGGGTGTTTGTTTGTACTTTAAGTGTGTAAATGTGTCTGTTTGGACTGTAAATATGTAAATGTCTCTGTTTGAACTGTAATGGTGTAAGTGTCTCTGTTTGGACTATAAATATGTAACTGTCTCTGTTTCATCTGTAAGTGTGTAAGTGTCTCTGTTTGGACAGTGAATATGTAACTGTCTCTGTTTGAACTGTAAGTGTGTAAGTGTCTCTGTTTGGACTGTAAATATGTAACTGTCTCTGTTTGAACTGTAAGTGTGGTTGTTTGGACTGTAAGTCTGCCTCTTTGGATTGTAAGTTTGTATGTTTGGACTGTAGGTGTGTCTGTTTCGAGTGAAAGTATGCAAGTGTTTCTGTTTGGACTGTAACATTGTCTGTTTGGACTGTTAGTGTGTCTGTTGGGACAATAAGTGTGTCTGTTTGTGCAAAATATGTCGTTTTTGACTGTAAGTCCGTCTGTTTAGACTGTGACTGTGTATGTTTGTACTTTAAGTGTATCTGTTTGTACTTTAAGTGTATCTTTTTGTACTTTAAGTGTATTTGTTTGTACTTTAAGTGTGTCTGTTATTACTTTAAGTGTATCTGTTTATACTTTAAATGGGTCTGTTTGTACGTTAAATGTATCTGTTTGTACTTTAAGTGTATCGTGTATCTGTTTGTACTGTAAGTGTATCTGTTTGTATTTTAAGTCTGTCTGTTTGTACTCTAAGTATATCTGTTTGTACTTTAAGTGTGTCTGTTTGCAGTTTAAGTGTATCTGTTTGTACTTTAAATGTATCTGTTTGCAGTTTAAGTGTATCTGTTTGCACTTTAAATGTATCTGTTTGTACTTTAAGTGTATATGTTTGTACTTTAAGTGTATATGTTTGTACTTTAAGTGTCTCTATATGAAAAGTAAGTGTGTCTATCTGGACTGTAAGTGTGTTTATTTGGACTGTGAGTATGTCTACTTGGACTGTAAGTATGTCTACTTGGACTGTAAGTATGTCTACTTGGACTGTAAGTATGTCTACTTGGACTGTAAGTATGTCTACTTGGACTGTAAGTCTGTCTACTTGGACTGTAAGTATGTCTACTTGGACTGTAAGTATGTCTACTTGGAATGTAAGTATGCCTACTTGGACTGTAAGTATGTCTACTTGGACTGTAAGTATGTCTACTTGGACTGTAAGTATGTCTACTTGGACTGTAAGACTGTCTACTTGGACTGTAAGTATGTCTACTTGGACTGTAAGTATGTCTACTTGGACTGTAAGTCTGTCTACTTGGACTGTAAGTATGTCTACTTGGACTGTAAGTATGTCTGTTTGGACTGTGTGTATGGGTTTGAACTGTAAGTGTGCCTATTAGGATGGTATGTTTGTCTATTAGGACTGTAGGTGTGCCTATTGGGACTGTAAGTGTGTCTATTAGGATTGTAAGTTTGTCTATTAGGACTGTAAGTGTGTCTATTAGGATTGTAAGTCTGTCTATTAGGACTGTAAGTGTGTCTATTAGGATTGTAAGTTAGTCTATCAGCACTGTAAGTGTGTCTATTAGGAGCGTAAGTGTGTCTATTAGGACTGTGTGTATGTCTATTAAGACTGTACGTGTGTCTATTAGGACTTTAATTGTGTCTATTAAGACCGTAAGAGTGTCTGTCAGGACTGTAAGTGTGTTTATTAGGATCGTAAGTGTTTATTAGGACCGTAAGCGTGTTTTTTAGGATTGTAAGTTTGTCTATTAGGACTGTAAGTGTGTTTATTAGGACCGTAAGTGTGTTTATTAGGACTGTAAATGTGTCTATTAGGACTCTAAATGTGTCTATTCGAACTGTAAGTGTGTCTATTAGAAGTGTAAATCTGTCTATTAGGACCGTAAGTTTGCCTATCAGGGCTGTAAGTGTGTCAATTAGAACGTAAGCGTTTTATTAGGACTGTAAGTGTGTTTATTAGGATCGTAAGTATGTCTATTAGGACCATAAGTGTGTTTATTAGGATCGTAAGTATGTCTATTAGGACCATAAGTGTGTTTATTAAGACCGTAAGTGGGTCTATTTGGACTGTAAGTGTGTCTATTAGGACCGTAAGTGTGTCTATCAGGACTGTAAGTATGTTTATTAGGATCGTACGTGTGTTTTTTAGGACCATACCTGTTCCTATTAGAACTGTAAGTGTGTTTATTTGGACTGTAAGCGTATCTATTAGGACTGTAAGTGTGTTTATTAGGACCGTAAGTGTTTTTATTAGGACCGTAAGTGTGTTTATTAGGTCTGTAAGTGTGTTTATTAGGACCGTAAGTGTGTTTATTAGGACTGTAAGTATGTTTATTAGGACTGTAAGTGTGTTTATTAGGACTGTAAGTGTGTTTATTAGGACAGTCAATGTCTTTATTAGGACGGTAAATGTATTTATTAGAGTTGTAAATGTGTTTATTAGGACCGTAAGTGTGTTATTAGCACTGTAAGTAGGTTTATTAGGATTGTAAATGTGTTTATTAGGACAGTAATTGTGTCTATTAGGACTGTAAGTGTGTTTATTAGGACATTAAGTGTGTCTGTTAAGACCGTAAGAATGTCTATCAGGACTGTAAGTGTGTCTATTAGGACCGTAAGTATGTTTGTTAGGAATGTAAGTGTGTTTATCGTAAGTGTGTTTATTAGGACCGTAAGCGTGTTTATTAGGAGAGTAAGTGTGTTTATTAGGATTGTAAATGTGTTTATTAGGACCGTAAGTGTGTTTATTAGGATTGTACGTGTGTCTATTAGGACTTTAAGTGTGTCTATTAAGATCGTAAGAGTGTCTATCAGGATGGTAAGTGTGTCTATTAGGACCGTAAGTGTGTTTATTAGGAATGTAAGTGTGTTTATTAGGAATGTAAGTGTGTTTATAAAGGAATGTAAGTGTGTTTATTATGATCGTAGGTGTGTTTATTAGGATTGTAAGTGTGTTTATTAGGATCGTAGGTGTGTTTATTAGGATCGTAGGTGTGTTTATTAGGATCGTAGGTGTGTTTATTAGGATCGTAGGTGTGTTTATTAGGATCGTAGGTGTGTTTATTAGGATCGTAGGTGTGTTTATTAAGATCGCAAATGTGTCTCTTTGGACTGTAAGTGTCTCTTTTAAGACAGTAAGAGTGTCTATCACGACTGTAAGTGTGTCTATCAGGACGGTAAGTGTGTCTATTAGGTATGTAAGTGTATCAGGACGATAAGTGTGTTTATTAGGACCATAAGTGTGTTTATTAGGACTGTAAGTGTGGTTATTAGGACTCTAAGTGTGCCTATTAGGACTGTAAGTGTGTCCATTTGGACTGGAAGTGTCTATTAGGAGTGTAAGTGTGTTTATTAGAACTGTAAGTGTGTTTATTAGGACCGTAAGTGATTTTTATTAGGACCTTAAGTGTGTTTATTAGGGCAGTAAGTATGTCTATTAGGTCTGTAAGCATGTTTATTAGGACCGGATGTGTGTTTATTAGGACCATAAGTGTGTTTATTAGGACTATAAGTGTGGTTATTAGGACTGTAAGTGTGCCTATTAGGACTGTAAGTGTGCCTATTAGGACTGTAAATGTGTCTATTTGGACTGTAAGTGTCTATTAAGACTGTAAGTGTGTTTATTAGGACTGTAAGTGTGTTTAGTAGGACCGTAAGTTTTTGTTATTAGGACCGTAAGTGTGTTTATTAGGACTGTAACTGTTTTTATTAGGGCTGTAAGTGTGTTTATGAGGACTGTAAATTGTGTCTATTAGAACAATAAGTGTATTTATTAGGACTGTAAGTTTGTTTATTAGGACCCAAGCGTGTTTATTAGGACTGTAAGTGTGTTTATCAGGACTGTAAGTTGTGTCTATTAAGACTATAAGTGTGTTTATTAGGACCGAAACTCTATTTATTAGGACTGTAAGTCTGTTTATTAGGACTGTAAGTTGTGTTGATTAGGACAGTAAGTGTGTTTATTGGGACTGTAAGAGTTTTATTAGGACCGTAAGTGTGTTTATTAGGACCGTAAGTGTGTTTATTAGGAGCTTAAATGTTTTTATTAGAAGTGTAAGTGTGTTTATTAGGACTGTAAGTGTGTTTATTAGGACTGTAAGTGTGTTTATTAGGACCGTAAGTGTGTTTATTAGGACTGTAAGTGTTTTTATTAGGACTGTAGGTGTATTTATTGGGACCGAAATGTGTTTATTATGATTGTAAGTGTGTATAGTAGGACAGTAAGTGTGTCTATTAGGACTGTACGTGTGTTTATTAGGTCTGTACGTGTGTTTATTAGGAGTGTAAGTGTGTTTATTAGACTGTAAGTGTGTTTATTAGGACTGTAAGTGTATCTATTAGAACTGTAGGTGTGTTTATTAGGACTGTAAGTGTGTTTATTAGGAGTGCCTGTGTGTTTATTAGGACCGTAAGTGTGTCTATTCAGATTGTAAGTGTGTTTATTAGGTCTGTGAGTGTGTTTATTAGGATTGTAAGTCTGTTTACCAGGGCTGTAAGTTGTGTTTATTAGGTCAGTAAGTGTGTTTATTAGGACTGTAAATGTTTTATTATGACCGTAAATGTGTTTTATTAGGACCGTAAGTGTGTTTATTAGAAGAGTAAATGTTTTTATTAGAACTGTAAGTGTGTTTATTAGGACTGTAAATGTGTTTATTAGGACGGTATGTGTTTGTATTAGGACCGTAAGTGTGTTTATTAGGACTGTAAGTGTTTTTATTAGGACTGTAAGGGTATTCATTAGGACAGTAAGTGTGTTTATTAGGACCGTAAGTGTATTTATTAGGATTGTAAGTGTGTCTATTAGGATTGTAAGTGTGTTTATTAGGACCGAAAGTGTATTTATTAGGACTGTAAGTCTGTTTATTAGGACTGTAAGTTGTGTTGATTAGGACAGTAAGTGTGTTTATTAGGACTGTAAGTGTTTTATTAGGACCGTAAGTGTGTTTATTAGGACCGTAAGTGTGTTTATTAGGAGCGTAAATGTTTTTATTAGAACTGTAAGTGTGTTTATTAGGACTGTAAGTGTGTTTATTAGGACTGTAAGTGTGTTTATTAGGACCGTAAGTGTGTTTATTAGGACTGTAAGTGTTTTTATCTAGGACTGTAAGTGTGTTTATTAGGACCGAAAGTGTGTTTATTATGATTGTAAGTGTGTATAGTATGACTGTAAGTGTGTCTATTAGGACTGTAAGTGTATTTATTAGGACCGAAACTGTATTTATTAGGACTGTAAGTCTGTTTATTAGGACTGTAACTTATGTTGATTAGGACAGTAAGTGTGTTTATTAGGACTGTAAGTGTTTTATTAGCACCGTAAGTGTGTTTATTAGGACCGTAAGTGTGTTTATTAGGAGCGTAAATGTTTTTATTAGAACTGTAAGTGTGTTTATTAGGACTGTAAGTGTGTTTATTAGGACCGTAAGTGTGTTTATTAGGACTGTAAGTGTTTTTATTAGGACTGTAAGTGTATTTATTGGGACCGAAAGTGTGTTTATTATGATTGTAAGTGTGTATAGTAGGACTGTAAGTGTGTCTATTAGGACTGTACGTGTGTTTATTTGGTCTGTACGTGTGTTTATTAGGAGTGTAAGTGTGTTTATTAGACTGTAAGTGTGTTTATTAGGACTGTAAGTGTATCTATTAGAACTGTAGGTGTGTTTATTAGGACTGTAAGTGTGTTTATTAGGAGTGCCTGTGTGTTTACAAGGACCGTAAGTGTGTCTATTCAGACTGTAAGTGTGTTTATTAGGACTGTGAGTGTGTTTATTAGGATTGTAAGTCTGTTTATCAGGACTGTAAGTTGTGTTTATTACGACAGTAAGTGTGTTTATTAGGACTGTAAATGTTTTATTATGACCATAAGTGTGTTTATTAGGACCGTAAGTGTGTTTATTAGGAGAGTAAATGTTCTTATTAGAACTGTAAGTGTGTTTATTAGCACTGTAAGTGTGTTTAATAGGACTGTATGTGTGTATTAGGACCGTAAGTGTGTTTATTAGGACTGTAAGTGTTTTTATTAGGACTGTAAAGGGTATTTATTAGGACAGTAAGTGTGTTTATTAGGACCGTAAGTGTGTTTATTAGGACTGTAAGTGTTTTTATTAGGACTGTAAGGGTATTTATTAGGACTGTAAGTGTGTCTATTAGGACTGTACGTGTGTTTATTAGGTCTGTACGTGTGTTTATTAGGAGTGTAAGTGTGTTTATTAGACTGTAAGTGTCTTTATTAGGACTCTAAGTGTATGTATTAGAACTGTAGGTCTGTTTATTAGGACTGTAAGTGTGTTCATTAGGATTGCATGTGTGTGTTTACTAGGACCGTAAGTGTGTCTATTCAGACTGTATGTGTGTTTATTAGGAGTGTAAGTGTGTTTATTACGATTGTAAGTGTGTTTATTAGGCCTGTAAGTGTGTTTATTAGGACTGTAAGTGTGTTTATTGGGAGTGCATGTGTTTTATTAGGACTGTAAGTGTGTTTATTAGGACTGTAAGTGCGTTTATTAGGACTGTAAATGTGTTGATTAGGGCCGTAAGTGTGTTTCTTAGGAGTGTAAGTGTGTTTGTTAGGACTGTAAGTGTGTTTATGAGGACTGTAAGTGTGTTTATCAGGACTGTAAGTGTGTTTATTAGGACTGTAGGTCTGTTTATTAGGACTGTACGTGTGTTTATTAGGAGTGTAAGTGTGTTTATTAAGACTGTAAGTGTGTTAGGACTGTAAGTTTGTTTATTAGGACTGTAAGTGTGTTTATGAGGACTGTAAGTCTGTTGATTAGGACTGTAAGTGGGTTCATTAGGACTGTAAGTGTGTTTATTTGGACCGAAAGTTTGTTTATTAGGACCGCAAGTGTGTTTAGAGGACCGTAAGTGTGTTTATTAGGACTGTAAGTGTGTTTATCAGGACTGTAAGTGTGTTTATCAGGACTGTAAGTGTGTTTATTAGGACTGTACATGTGTTTATTAGAGTGTAAGTGTGTTTATTAGGACTGTAAGTGTGTTTATTAGGAATATAAGTCTGTTTATTAGGACTGTAAGTGCGTCTGTTAGGATTGTATGTCTGTCTATTAGGGCTGTAATTCTGTCTATTAGGACTGTAAATGTGTCTATTAGGATCGTAAATGTGTCTATCAGGGCTGTAAGTGTGTCTATTAAAAGTGTAGATCTGTCTATTACGACTGTATGTATGTCTATCAGAACTGTACGTGTGTTTATTAGGACTTTAAGTATGTCTATTAAGACCGTAAAGTTTGCCTATCAGGGCTGTAAGTGTGTCAATTAGAACCGTAAGCGTTTTATTAGGACTGTAAGTGTGTTTATTAGGATCGTAAGTATGTCTATTAGGACCATAAGTATGTTTATTAAGACCGAAAGTGTGTCTATTTGGACTGTAAGTGTGTCTATTAGGACTGTAAGTGTGTATATCAGGACTGTAAGTATGTTTATTAGGATCGTAAGTGTGTTTAGTAGGACCGTACGTGTGGTTCTTAGGACTGTAAGTGTGTTTATTTGGACTGTAAGTGTATCTATTAGGACTGTAAGTGTGTTTATTAGACTGTAAGTGTGTTTATTAGGACAATAAATGTGTTTATTAGGACTGTAATTGTATTTATTAGGATTGTAAATGTGTTTATTAGGACCATAAGTGTGTTTATTAGCACTGTATGTGGGTTTATTAGGATTGTAAATGTATTTATTAGGACAGTAAGTGTGTTTATTAGCACTGTAAGTGGGTTTATTAAGACTGTAAGTGTGTTTATTAGGATTGTACGTGTGTCTATTAGGACTTTAAGTGTGTCTATTAAGACCGTAAGAGTGTCTATCAGGACTGTAAGTATGTCTATTAGGACCGTAAGTATGTTTATTAGGACTGTAAGTGTGTTTATTAGGACTGTAAGTGTGTTTATTAGGAGTGCCTGTGTGTTTATTAGCACTTTGTTTATTAGGACTGTAAGTGCGTTTATTAGGACTGTGAATGTGTGATTAGGACCGTAAGTGTGTTTATTAGAAGTGTAAGTGTGTTTATTAGACTGTAAGTGAGTTTATTAGGACCGTAAGTGTGTTTATCAGGAACCAAGTGTTTTTATTAGGACTGTAAGTGTGTTTATTAGGACTGTACGTGTGTATATTAGGAGTGTAAGTGTGTTTAATATGACTGTAAGTGTGTTAGGAATGTAAGTTATGAGAACTGTAAGTGTGTTTATTAGGACTGTGAGTGTGTTTATTATGATTGTAAGTGTGTTTATGAGGACTGCAAGTGTGTTTACGAGGACTGTAGGTGTGTTTATTAGGATCAAGTGTGTTTAGTAAGACTGTAAGTGTGTTTATGATACTGTAAGGTCTTTATCAGGACTGTAAGTGTGTTTATTAGGACTGTAGGTGTGTTTATTAGGACTGTAAATGTGTTTATTAGGAGATAAGTCTGTTTATTAGGAATGTAACTGTGTCTGTTAGGATTGTAAGTGTGTCTATTAGGACTGTAAGTGTGTCTATTAGGACTGTAAGTGTATCTAACGATGGTATGTGTGTCTATTAGGGCTGTAAGTGTGTCTATTAGGACCATAAGTGTGTCTTAGTATGTAAGTGTGTCTATTAGAACTGTAAATGTGTCTATTTGGACTGTAAGCGATTAGGATTGTAAGTGTGTCTATTAGGACTGGAAGTGTGTCTATTAGGACCGTAAGTGTGTCTCTTAGGATTGTAAGTGTGTCTATTGGACTGGAAATGTGTCTTTTAGGACTGTAAGTGTGTCTAAGGATGGTATGTGGGACTGGAAGTGTGTGTGTTAGGACTGTAAGTGTGTCTGTTAGGACTGTAAGTGTATCTAAGGATGGCATGTGTCTCTATTAGGACTGTAAGTGTGTTTATTAGGACTGTGTTAGAACGATGGTATGTGTGTCTATTAGGATTGTGAATTTTTATATATTAGGACTGTAGAAAGTGTGTCTATTAGAAACGTAAGTGTCTATTAGGACTGTAGAGGTGTGTCTATTAGGACCGTAAGTGTGTCTATTCGAACTAACTAAAATTGTTTATTAGGATCGTAATGTGTTTTTATTAGGACTGTAAGTGTGTCTATTAGAAGTGTAAATCTGTCTATTACGATTGTACGTGTGTCTATTAGGACCTGTGTTTATTAGGACTTTAATTGTGTCTATTAGGACCGTAAGTTTGCCTATCAGGGCTGTAAGTGTGTTTATTAGAACCGTAAGCGTTTTTATTAGAACTGTAAGTGTGTTTATTAGGATCGTGAGTATGTCTATTCGGACCATAAGTGTGTTTATTAAGACCATAAGTATGTCTATTAGGACCATAAGTGTGTTTATTAAGACCATAAGTATGTCTATTAGGACCATAAGTGTGTTTATTAGGACCATAAGTATGTTTATTAGGACTGTAAGTGTGTTTCATTAGATCGTAGGTATGTTTCTTTAGGATCGTAAGTGTGTTTATTAGGGCCGTGGGTGTGTTTATTAGGACTGTAAGTGTGTCCATTAAGACTGTAAATGTGTCTATTAAGACTGTAAAGTGTTTATTAAGACTGTAAGTGTGTGTATTAGGACTGTAAGTGTCTTTATTTGGACTGTAAGTGTATCTATTAGGATTGTAAGTGTGTTTATTAGGACTGTCAATATGTTTATTAAGTCTGTAAGTGTGTTTATTAGGACCGTAAGTGTGTTTATTAGGACTGTAAGTATGTTTATTAGGACAGTAAGTGTGTTTATTAGGACTGTAAGTGTGTTTATTAGGACTGTTAATGTATTTATTAGGATTGTAAATGTGTTTATTACGACCCTAAGTGTGTTTATTAACACTCTAAGTGTCTTTATAAGAATTGTAAATGTGTTTTATTAGGACAGTAAGTGTGTTTATTAGCACTGTAAGTGGGTTTATTAGGACTGTAAGTGTGTTTATTAGGATTGTGCGTTGGTCTATTAGGACTTTAAGTGTGTCTAATAAGACCGTAAGAGTGTCTATTAGGACCGTTCGTATGTTTATTAGGACCGTAAGTGTGTTTATTGTAAGTGTGTTTATTAGGAACGTAAGTGTGTTTATTAGAGCGTATGGTTGTTTATTAGGATCGCAAATATGTTCATTAGGATCGCTGGTTTATTCAGATCGTAAGTGTGTTTGTCAAGACTCGTAAGTGAGTTATTAGGACCGTAAGTGTGTTTATTAGGACCTCAAGTATGTCTATTAGGACTGTAGATGTGTCTATTAGGACTGTAAGTGTGTCTATTAGGACTGTAGGGTATGTTAATCTGGTCGTAAGTGTGTTTATTAGGACTCTAAGTGTGTCCTATTAGGACTCTAAGTATGTCTATTAGGACTGTAAGTGTGTTTATTAACTGTAAGTGTGTCTATTAGGACTTTAAGTGTGTCTATTAGGACTGTAGTGTTTATTACGACCGCAAAGTGTTTCTATTAGACGGTAAGTGTGTCTATCATGATAGTGAGGTGTCTATTAAGTTGTGAGTTTGTCTATTAGGACTGTAAGTGTGTTTATTAGGATGGTAAGAATTATGTATCTCAAGCTGGTATGTGTGTCTATTTGGGACCGTGAGTCTTTATTATAAGACTGTAAGTGTGTTATTAGGACTGTAAGTGTGTCTATTAGGACCGTAAGTGTGTCTATTAGGACTTTAAGTGTCTTTATTAGGACTGTAAGTGTGTCTATTAGGACTGTAAGTGTATCTTAGGAACTGTAAGTGTGTCTATTAGGACCGTAAGTGTGTCTATTAGGACTGTAAGTGTATCTTAGGATGGTATGTCTGTCTGTGATTAGACTGTAAGTGTGTCTATTAGGACTGTAAGTGTATCTTAGGACTGTAAGTATGGTCTATTAGGACTAAGTGTGTTTATTAGGACTCTAAGTGTGTCTATTAGGACTGTAAATGTGTCTATTAGGACTGAAAGTGTGTTTATTAGACTGTATGTGTGTCTATTAGGAGCGTAAGTGTATTTATTAGGACTGTAAGTGTGTTTATTAGGACTGTACGTGTCTATTAGAACTGTAAGTGTTTATTATGACTGCAAGTTTATATTAGGACTGTAAGTGTGTATATTATGACGGTAAGTGTGTCTATTAGGAATGCATGTGTGTGTTTACTAGGAGTAAGTGTGTCTATTAAGATTGAGTGTGTCTGGACAGTAAGTTTGTTTATTAGGACTGTAAGTGTGTTTAGTAGACTGTAAGTGTGTTTATTAGGAGTGCTGTATTATTAGGAATGTAAGTTTTTATTAGGAGTGTAAGTGTTTATTAGGGCTGTAAATGTGTTGATTAGACCGTCTGTTTAGGAGGTAAGTGTGTTTATAAGAATTGTAAGTGTCTTTATTAGGACTGTAAGTGTGTTTATTAGGACTGTAAATGTGTTTATTACGACTGTGTTTATTGGAGTGTAAGTATGTTTATTAGGTCTGTAAGGGACTGTAAGTCTGTCTATTAGGACTGTAAGTGTGTCTATGAGGACTGTAAGTGTGTTTATTTGACTGGGTGTGTTTATTAGGACTGTAAGTGCATGATTATGGACCGCAAGAAAGTTTATCAGACTTGCAAGTGTGTTTATTAGGACTGTATGTATGTTTATTAGGACTGTAAGTGTGTTTATTAGGACTGTAAGTGTGTTTATTAGGACTGTATGTATGTTTATTAGGACTGTATGTATGTTTATCAGGACTGCAAGTGTGTTTATTAGGACTGTAAGTGTGTTTATTAGGACTGTATGTATGTTTATTAGGATCGCAAGTGTGTTTATTAGGACTGTAAATGTGTTCATGAGGACTGTAAGTTTGTTTAT
>JAXRKP010003154.1:5000-23596 GCA_037039925.1 Doris montereyensis | reverse complement strand
ACAAACTTCTAGTGAAGCTATATAACGTCTTCACACTAATCATAGATATATAATATTATACCTCTACCACCATACACTAATAATAATATATATCCTATACCTAATACCAATCACTCTAGATTAGTTGTATTATATCTAATCAATACTCCAGTAGTATTTTATACTTATCCGTTTCACCCTTAAAATTCTTAGTTAATACTTTATTACGATACACTTAATACACTCATACAAATACCCAACCCCATATAATAATAATAATACCCTAAACCCCCTCATCCCAACAAACCTATAATAATAATATACTAAACCCCTCATACCCAACAACATATAATAATAATTAACTACCTAATCCTACATACAACATAAATAATAATAATACTATACTCATCACAAACTTATAATAATATATATAATACCTAAACCCTCATCCCCAATAACTATATAACAATAATACTAAAATCATCCCCAACAATATATCAAATAATAACCTAAACCCTCATCCCAACAACTATATAATAATAATACAAAATACTCACTCCCAAAACTATATAATAATATACTAACCCCCTCATCCACAACTATACTATAATAATATCCTAAACCCTCCTCCAAAACTATATAATAAATAACTAATATCCTACAACCTCATAAAACACTATATAATCAACTAATACTAAACTCATCCCCCAAACTACTATATAATATAATAACTAACCCTCATCCAAAACAATATAATAATAAAATCCTAAACCTCAACCAAAACTATATAATAATAATATCTCAACATCCAACAACATATAATAAACACCCATAACCTATCAAAAAACACACACTAATAATAATAATCCTCAACTTCCAACACCACCACCCCCCCCACCAACACTCCACTCCACCCCCCCCCCCCCCACCTCATACCCCCCCCTCCCTCCCCCCCCCCCCACCACTCCATACCATCCCTACCCCCCCCCCCCCACCCTCCATACCACCCTCCCCTAACCTCCCCCCCCCACCGCACCTCCCACATCTCCATACCACTCCCCTCACCCCCCCCCCACCCCCCTCCTCCATACACTCCCCTCCCCCCCCCCCCCCCCCCCCACCTACATACCCCACTCCCTACCCCCCCCCCCCCCCCCCAACCTCCATACATCTCACCCTACCACCCCCCCACCCCAACCTACATACCACCTCCCCTACCCCCCCACTCCCACCACTCAAAGATACCACACCCCCTCACCCCCCACCCCCCAACCCCCCATACACACTCCCTCACCACCCCCCCCCCCATCCACCCACACCTCAATACACCCTCCCTCCCCCCCCCACCCCCACCCTAACTACCATACACTCCGAACTACACCCACCCCCACCCTACACCATACCACCCTCAACTACCCACACCCCTACACATACAATCCCTAACCACAACAACAACCCCCCCCCACCTCAAATACCACGACACCTACCCATAACCACACACACCAATAATACAACTCACCTCCACCCCCCCAACCCACACCAACATAACAACTCAACTAACAACAACCCCACACACAACGAACTCTACGTCACCTCCAACCACCCCACCCCACCCACAGACATACATACGAACGCGAAACGTACAACAAGAACACACTAAGAATTTCATCGAAACGTACAACAACAACAATACAGTAAGAATGTCATCGACACGCACAACAACAGCAACACAGTAAGAATGTCATCGAAACGTACAACAACAACAACACAGTAAGAATGTCATCGAAACGTACAACAACAACACAGTAAGAATGTCATCGAAACGTACAACAACAACAACACAGTAAGAATGTCATCGAAACGTACAACAACAACACACTAAGAATGTCATCGAAACGTACAACAACAACACAGTAAGAATGTCATCGAAACGTAAAACAACAACACACTAAGAATCTCATCGAAACGTACAACAACAACAACAAGACACTAAGAATGTCATCGAAACCTACGACAACAACAACAACACACTAAGAATGTCATCGAAACGTACAACAACAACACAGTAAGAATGTCATCGAAACGTACAACAACAACAACATACTAAGAATGTCATCGAAACGTACAACAACAACAACATACTAAGAATGTCATCGAAATGTACAACAACAACACAGTAAGAATGTCATCGAAACGTACAACAACAACAACATACTAAGAATGTCATCGAAACGTACAACAACAACAAAACAGTAAGAATGTCATCCAAACGTACAACAACAACAACACACTAAGAATGTCATCGAAACGTACAACAACAACAACACACTAAGAATGTCATCGAAACGTACAACAACAACACACTAAGAATGTCATCGAAACGTACAACAACAACACACTAAGAATGTCATCGAAACGTACAACAACAACAGAGTAAGAATGTCATCGAAACGTACAACAACAACAACACAGTAAGAATGTCATCGAAACGTACAACAACAACAAAACAGTAAGAATGTCATTGAAATGTACAACAACAACAACACAGTAAGAATGTCATCGACACGTACAACAACAACAACACAGTAAGAATGTCATCGAAAAGTACGCCAACAACAACACAGTAAGAATGTCATCGAAACCTACAACAACAACAACACACTAAGAATGTCATCGAAACGTACAACAACAACAACACAGTAAGAATGTCATCGAAACGTACAACAACAACACACTAAGAATGTCATCGAAACGTACAACAACAACAACACACTAAGAATGTCATCGAAACGTACAACAACAACACACTAGGAATGTCATCAAAACCTACGACAACAACAACAACACACTAAGAATGTCATCGAAACCTACGACAACAACAACAACACACTAAGAATGTCATCGAAACGTACAACAACAACAACAACAACAACAACACACTAAGAATGTCATCGAAACGCACAACAACAACACACTAAGAATGTCATCGAAACGTACAACAACAACAACACACTAAGAATGTCATCGAAACGCACAACAACAACACAGTAAGAATGTCATCAAACGCACAACAACAACACTAAGAATGTCATCGAAAGGTACAACAGCAACACACTAAGAATGTCATCGAAACGCACAACAACAACACTAAGAATGTCATCGAAAGGTACAACAACAGCACACTAAGAATGTCATCGAAACCTACGACAACCACAACAACACACTAAGAATGTCATCGAAATGTACAACAACAACACAGTAAGAATGTCATCGAAACGTACAACAACAACACACTAAGAATGTCATCGAAACGTACAACAACAATACACTAGGAATGTCATCGAAACGCACAACAACAACAACAACACACGAAGAATGTCTTCGAAACGCACAACAACAACACACTAAGTATGTCATCGACACGTACAACAACAACACACTAAGAATGTCATCGAAACGTACAACAGCAACACACTAAGTATGTCATCAAAACGTACAACAACAACACACTAAGAATGTCATCGAAACGTACAACAACAACACACTAGGAATGTCATCGAAACGCACAACAACAACAACACACGAAGAATGTCTTCGAAACGCACAACAACAACACACTAAGTATGTCATCGACACGTACAACAACAACACACTAAGAATGTCATCGAAACGTACAACAACAACACACTAAGAATGTCATCGAAACGTACAACAAAGCACACTAGGAATGTCATCGAAACGTACAACAAGAACACACTAACAATGTCATCGAAACGTACAACAACAACAACAACACACTAAGAATGTCATCGACACGCACAACAACAGCAACACAGTAAGAATGTCATCGAAACGTACAACAACAACAACACAGTAAGAATGTCATCGAAACGTACAACAACAACACAGTAAGAATGTCATCGAAACGTACAACAACAACAACACAGTAAGAATGTCATCGAAACGTACAATAACAACACACTAAGAATGTCATCGAAACGTACAACAACAACATACTAAGAATGTCATCGAAATGTACAACAACAACACACTAGGAATGTCATCGAAACGCACAACAACAACAACACACGAAGAATGTCTTCGAAACGCACAACAACAACACATTAAGTATGTCATCGACACCACAACAACAACACACTAAGAATGTCATCGAAACGTACAACAAAGCACACTAGGAATGTCATCGAAACGTACAACAAGAACACACTAAGAATTTCATCGAAACGTACAACAACAACAATACAGTAAGAATGTCATCGACACGCACAACAACAGCAACACAGTAAGAATGTCATCGAAACGTACAACAACAACAACACAGTAAGAATGTCATCGAAACGTACAACAACAACACAGTAAGAATGTCATCGAAACGTACAACAACAACAACACAGTAAGAATGTCATCGAAACGTACAAAAACAACACACTAAGAATGTCATCGAAACGTACAACAACAACACAGTAAGAATGTCATCCAAACGTAAAACAACAACACACTAAGAATCTCATCGAAACGTACAACAACAACAACAAGACACTAAGAATGTCATCGAAACCTACGACAACAACAACAACACACTAAGAATGTCATCGAAACGTACAACAACAACACAGTAAGAATGTCATCGAAACGTACAACAACAACAACATACTAAGAATGTCATCGAAACGTACAACAACAACAACATACTAAGAATGTCATCGAAATGTACAACAACAACACAGTAAGAATGTCATCGAAACGTACAACAACAACAACATACTAAGAATGTCATCGAAACGTACAACAACAACAAAACAGTAAGAATGTCATCCAAACGTACAACAACAACAACACACTAAGAATGTCATCGAAACGTACAACAACAACAACACACTAAGAATGTCATCGAAACGTACAACAACAACACACTAAGAATGTCAGCGAAACGTACAACAACAACACACTAAGAATGTCATCGAAACGTACAACAACAACAGAGTAAGAATGTCATCGAAACGTACAACAACAACAACACAGTAAGAATGTCATCGAAACGTACAACAACAACAAAACAGTAAGAATGTCATTGAAATGTACAACAACAACAACACAGTAAGAATGTCATCGACACGTACAACAACAACAACACAGTAAGAATGTCATCGAAAAGTACGCCAACAACAACACAGTAAGAATGTCATCGAAACCTACAACAACAACAACACACTAAGAATGTCATCGAAACGTACAACAACAACAACACAGTAAGAATGTCATCGAAACGTACAACAACAACACACTAAGAATGTCATCGAAACGTACAACAACAACAACACACTAAGAATGTCATCGAAACGTACAACAACAACACACTAGGAATGTCATCAAAACCTACGACAACAACAACAACACACTAAGAATGTCATCGAAACCTACGACAACAACAACAACACACTAAGAATGTCATCGAAACGTACAACAACAACAACAACAACAACACACTAAGAATGTCATCGAAACGCACAACAACAACACACTAAGAATGTCATCGAAACGTACAACAACAACAACACACTAAGAATGTCATCGAAACGCACAACAACAACACAGTAAGAATGTCATCAAACGCACAACAACAACACTAAGAATGTCATCGAAAGGTACAACAGCAACACACTAAGAATGTCATCGAAACGCACAACAACAACACTAAGAATGTCATCGAAAGGTACAACAACAGCACACTAAGAATGTCATCGAAACCTACGACAACCACAACAACACACTAAGAATGTCATCGAAATGTACAACAACAACACAGTAAGAATGTCATCGAAACGTACAACAACAACACACTAAGAATGTCATCGAAACGTACAACAACAATACACTAGGAATGTCATCGAAACGCACAACAACAACAACAACACACGAAGAATGTCTTCGAAACGCACAACAACAACACACTAAGTATGTCATCGACACGTACAACAACAACACACTAAGAATGTCATCGAAACGTACAACAGCAACACACTAAGTATGTCATCAAAACGTACAACAACAACACACTAAGAATGTCATCGAAACGTACAACAACAACACACTAGGAATGTCATCGAAACGCACAACAACAACAACACACGAAGAATGTCTTCGAAACGCACAACAACAACACACTAAGTATGTCATCGACACGTACAACAACAACACACTAAGAATGTCATCGAAACGTACAACAACAACACACTAAGAATGTCATCGAAACGTACAACAAAGCACACTAGGAATGTCATCGAAACGTACAACAAGAACACACTAACAATGTCATCGAAACGTACAACAACAACAACAACACACTAAGAATGTCATCGACACGCACAACAACAGCAACACAGTAAGAATGTCATCGAAACGTACAACAACAACAACACAGTAAGAATGTCATCGAAACGTACAACAACAACACAGTAAGAATGTCATCGAAACGTACAACAACAACAACACAGTAAGAATGTCATCGAAACGTACAATAACAACACACTAAGAATGTCATCGAAACGTACAACAACAACATACTAAGAATGTCATCGAAATGTACAACAACAACACACTAGGAATGTCATCGAAACGCACAACAACAACAACACACGAAGAATGTCTTCGAAACGCACAACAACAACACATTAAGTATGTCATCGACACCACAACAACAACACACTAAGAATGTCATCGAAACGTACAACAAAGCACACTAGGAATGTCATCGAAACGTACAACAAGAACACACTAAGAATTTCATCGAAACGTACAACAACAACAATACAGTAAGAATGTCATCGACACGCACAACAACAGCAACACAGTAAGAATGTCATCGAAACGTACAACAACAACAACACAGTAAGAATGTCATCGAAACGTACAACAACAACACAGTAAGAATGTCATCGAAACGTACAACAACAACAACACAGTAAGAATGTCATCGAAACGTACAAAAACAACACACTAAGAATGTCATCGAAACGTACAACAACAACACAGTAAGAATGTCATCCAAACGTAAAACAACAACACACTACGAATGTCATCGAAACGTACAACAACAACAACAAGACACTAAGAATGTCATCGAAACCTACGACAACAACAACAACACACTAAGAATGTCATCGAAACGTACAACAACAACACAGTAAGAATGTCATCGAAACGTACAACAACAACAACATACTAAGAATGTCATCGAAACGTACAACAACAACAACATACTAAGAATGTCATCGAAATGTACAACAACAACACAGTAAGAATGTCATCGAAACGTACAACAACAACAACATACTAAGAATGTCATCGAAACGTACAACAACAACAAAACAGTAAGAATGTCATCCAAACGTACAACAACAACAACACACTAAGAATGTCATCGAAACGTACAACAACAACAACACACTAAGAATGTCATCGAAACGTACAACAACAACACACTAAGAATGTCATCGAAACGTACAACAACAACACACTAAGAATGTCATCGAAACGTACAACAACAACAGAGTAAGAATGTCATCGAAACGTACAACAACAACAACACAGTAAGAATGTCATCGAAACGTACAACAACAACAAAACAGTAAGAATGTCATTGAAATGTACAACAACAACAACACAGTAAGAATGTCATCGACACGTACAACAACAACAACACAGTAAGAATGTCATCGAAAAGTACGCCAACAACAACACAGTAAGAATGTCATCGAAACCTACAACAACAACAACACACTAAGAATGTCATCGAAACGTACAACAACAACAACACAGTAAGAATGTCATCGAAACGTACAACAACAACACACTAAGAATGTCATCGAAACGTACAACAACAACAACACACTAAGAATGTCATCGAAACGTACAACAACAACAACACACTAAGAATGTCATCAAAACCTACGACAACAACAACAACACACTAAGAATGTCATCGAAACCTACGACAACAACAACAACACACTAAGAATGTCATCGAAACGTACAACAACAACAACAACAACAACACACTAAGAATGTCATCGAAACGCACAACAACAACACACTAAGAATGTCATCGAAACGTACAACAACAACAACACACTAAGAATGTCATCGAAACGCACAACAACAATACTAATAATGTCATCAAACGCACAACAACAACACTAAGAATGTCATCGAAAGGTACAACAGCAACACACTAAGAATGTCATCGAAACGCAAAACAACAACACTAAGAATGTCATCGAAAGGTACAACAACAGCAGACTAAGAATGTCATCGAAACCTACGACAACCACAACAACACACTAAGAATGTCATCGAAATGTACAACAACAACACAGTAAGAATGTCATCGAAACGCACAACAACGACACAGTACGAATGTCATCGAAACGCACAACAACAACCTAAGAGTAAATGAAACGTACAACAACAACAAACTAAAAATGTCATCAGAACATACAACAACAATACACTAGGAATGTCATCGAAACGCACAACAACAACAACACACGAAGAATGTCTTCCGAAACGCACAACAACAACACACTAAGTATGTAATCGACAACAACACACTAAAGTACAACAACAACACACTAAGAATGTCATCGAAACGTACAACAACAACAAACTAAAGAATGTCATCGAAATGTACAACAACAACAAACTAAGTATGTCATCGAAATGTACAACAACAACACACTAAGTATGTCATCGACACGTACAATAGTACAACAACAACACACTAAGAATGTCATCGACACGTACAACAACAACACACTAAGAATCGTACAACAACAACACAATAGAGTAATGTCTTCGGAAACAACAACACACTAGATGTCATCGAGTACAACAACAACACACTAAGAATGTCATCGAAACGTACAACAACAACACACTAAGTATGTCATCGAAACGTACAACAACAACACAATAAGTATGTACAACAACAGGACACTAGGAATGTCATCGAAACGTACAACAACAACACTAAGAATGTCATCAAACGTACAACAACAACACACTAAGAATGTCATCCAAACGCACAACAACAACACAGTAAGAATGTCATCCACAAACAACAACACACTAAGAATGTCATCAGGCAACACAACAACAACACAGTAAGAATGCCATCGAACGTACAACAACAACACTAAGAATGTCATCGAAACGTACAACAACAACAACACACTAAAAGAATGTCATCGAAACGTACAACAACAACACACTAAGAATGTCATCGAAACGTACAACAACAACACACTAAGAATGTCATCGAAACGTACAACAACAACACACTAAGAATGTCATCCAAACGCACAACAACAACACAGTAAGAATGTCATCTAAACGCACAACAACAGCAACACTAAGAATGTCATCGAAACGCACAACAACAACACAGTAAGAATGTCATCGAAACGTACAACAACAACTAAGACTAAGAATGTCATCAAAACGTACAACAACAACAACACTAAGAATGTCATCGAAACGTACAACAACAACACACTAAGAATGTCATCCAAACGTACAACAACAACACTAAGAATGTCATCCAAACGTACAACAACAACACACTAAGAATGTCATCGAAACGTACAACAACAACAACAAGACACTAAGAATGTCATCGAAACGTACAACAACAACAACACTAAGAATATCATCAAAATGTACAACAGCAACAACAAAGCACAACTAAGTAATGTCATCGAAACGTACAACAACAACACAAATGTACAACAACACAGTAAGAATGTCATCGAAATGTACAACAACAACACACTAAGAATGTCATCGAAATGAAAACAACACACTAAGTACAACAACAACAACAACAAGACACTAAGAATGTCATCGAAACGTACAACAACAACAACAACACACTAAGAATGTCATCGAAACCTACGACAACAACAACAATAAGAATGTCATCGAAACGTACAACAACAACACACTAAGAATGTCATCGAAACGTACAACAACAACACACTAAGAATGTCATCGAAACGTACAACAACAACACATCGAAACGCACAACAACACACTAAAGAATGTCATCGAAACGTACAACAACAACACTAAGAATGTCATCGAAAGGTACAACAACAACAACAACACTAAGAATGTCATCGAAACGCAAACGTACAACAACAATGCACAAACGCACAACAACAAGACATAAGAATGTCGTACAACAGCACACTAAAAATGTCATCAAACGTCAACAACAACACTAAGAATGTCATCGACAACAACAACAACACACTAAGAATGTCATCGAAACGTACAACAACAACACTAAGAATGTCATCGAAAGGTACAACAACAACACTAAGAATGTCATCGAAACAACAACACTAAGAATGTACAAAAACAACAACAACACAACTAAGAATGTCATCGAAATGTACAACAACAACACAGTAAGAATGTCATCGAAACGCACTACAACAACACACTAAGAATGTCATCCGAAAGGTACAACAACAACACACTAACAACAACAACAACACACTAAGAATGTCATCGAAACGTACAACAACAACAACAAGACACTAAGAATGTCATCGAAATAAGTACAACAACAACAACAACACTAAGAATGTCATCGAAACCTACGACAAAGAATGTCATCCAAACAAACAACAACACACTAAGAATGTCATCGAAACGTACAACAACAACACACTAAGAATGTCATCGAAACGTACAACAACAACACACTAAGAATGTCATCAAAACACACAACAACAACACACTAAGAATGTCTTCGAAACGCATAAGAATGTCATCAAACGTACAACAACAACAACACTAAGAATGTCATCGAAATGTACAACAACAACACACTAAAGAATGTCATCGAAACGTACAACAACAACACACTAAGAATGTCATCGAAACGTACAACAACACAGTAAGAATGTCATCGAAACGTACAACAACAACACTAAGAATGTCATCGAAACGCACAACAACAACATACTAAGAATGTCATCGAAACGCACAACAACAACACACTAAGAATGTCATCGAAACGTACAACAACAACACACTAAGAATGTCATCGAAACGTACACAACAACAACAACACACATCGAAGAATAAGTGTCATCCAATCGTACAACAACAACACACTAAGAATGCCATCGAAACTCACAACAACAACACACTAAGAATGTCATCGAAACGTACAACAACAACACACTAAGAATGTCATCGAAGCGTACAACAACAACACACTAAGAATGCCATCGAAACGTACAACAACAACACACTAAGAATGTCATCGAAACGTACAACAGCAACAACAACACACTAAGAATGTCATCGAAACGCACAACAACAACACTAAGAATGTCATCGAAACGCACAACAACAAGACACTAAGAATGTCATCGAAACGTACAACAACAACAACAAGACACTAAGAATGTCATCAGAAACGTACAACAACAACAACACACTAAGAATGTCATCGAAACCTACGACAACAACAACACATTATGAATGTCATCGAAACGCACAACAACAACACACTAAGAATGTCATCGAAACGCACAAACAACAACACACTAAGAATGTCATCGGAAACGCACAACAACAACACTAAGAATGTCATCGAAACGCACAACAACAACACTAAGAATGTCATCGAAACGCACAACAACAACACTAAGAATGTCATCGAAAGGTACAAGAGCAACACACTAAGAATGTCATCGAAACGCACAACAACAACACTAAGAATGTCATCGAAAGGTACAACAGCACACTAAGAATGTCATCGAAACCTACGACAACAACAACAACACACTAAGAATGTCATCGAAATGTACAACAACAACACAGTAAGAATGTCATCGAAACGCACAACAACAACACAGTAAGAATGTCATCGGAACGCACAACAACAACACACTAAGAATGTCATCGAAACGTACAACAACAACACACTAAGAATGTCCATCGAAACGTACAACAACAACACACTAAAGATGTCATCGAAACGTACAACAACAACAACACGCTAAGAATGTCTTCAAACGTACAACAACAACACACTAAGAATGTCATCAAAACGTCAACAACAACACACTAAGAATGTCATCGAAACGTACAACAACAACACACTAAGAATGTCATCAGAAACGTACATCAACAACACACTAGTGTCATCAAAACACACAACAACACACTAAAATGTCTTCAAAACGCACAAAAACAACACACTAAGAATGTCATCGAAACGTACAACAACAACAACACACTAAGAATGTCATCGAAATGTACAACAACAACACACTAAGAATGTCATCGAAACGCACAACAACAACACACTAAGAATGTCGTCGAAACGCACAACAACAACATACTAAGAATGTCATCGAAACGCACAACAACAAGACACTAAGAATGTCATCAAGAAACGTACAACAACAACACACTAAAAATGTCATCGAAACGTACAACATCAACACACTAAGAATATCATCGAAACGTGCAACAACAACACTAAGGAAAATGTCATCCAATCGTACAACATCAACACACTAAGAATGCCATCGAAACACACAACATCAACACAATAAGAATGTCATCAAACGTACAACAACAACACACTAAGAATGTCATCGAAACGTACAACAACAACACTAAGAATGTCATCGAAACGTACAACAACAACACTAAGAATGTCATCGAAACGTACAACAACAACACTAAGAATGTCATCGAAACGTACAACAACAACACACTAAGAATGTCATCGAAACCTACAAACAACAACAACACTAAGAATGTCATCGAAACGAATGTCACAACAAACAACAACACTAAAGATATCATCCAAACGTACAACAACAACACTAGGAATGTCATCGAAACGTACAACAACAACACTAGGAATGTCATCGAAATGCACAACAACAACACACTAAGAATGTCATCCAAACGCACAACAACAACACACTAAAATGTCATCGACACAACAACAACACACTAAGAATGTCATCAAACGTACAACAACAACACTAAGAATGTCATCGAAACGTACAACAACAACACACTAAGAATGTCATCCAAACGCACAACAACAACAACACTAAGAATGTCATCCAAATTGAACACCAACAACTTATCGCTGAGGAATGTCAATCCAAAGTTACTCAACAGTTACAAAGTTACTCAAATGTCATCGAAAGTTACTCCAACAACAACAAACTTAATCAAAGTCATCAAAAGGTACTCAAAGTTGCACAACGTTACTCAAATGGAACAATGACAACACAGAGGAATGGCATCCAAAGCCTGGAATACAACAACACACTAAGAATGCCATCAAACAAAATAAAGCACACTAATTAAAGCTATAAACGCGATAATATTATAACAACAAAATAAAGCTACTAATTAAAGCTGAAAGGCGAAGATATTATAACAACAAAATAAAGCTACTCATTAAAGCTCAAAGTTACTCAAAGTTATAACAACAAAATAAAGTTAATCAAGTTAATCAGAGTTAAAGCTCAAAGTTACGCAATATTATAACAACAAAATGGAAGCTACTAGCATTAAAAATGGGGTCAACCATCACAGTCTGGAGGATACACGGCTTTACAAACTACGAACAACTATACAACTCAAATAAAGGAATTATTAAAGCTGTAAAAGCGATTGATCACTTCTAACAAGCAAAATGAAGAAAACCTTCCGAAATATGCAAAACAACTATCATTGTCTTGACAACAAAAACTATCAGTTGTCATGAATTAAAAATATCAGTTGTCTTGACATAACAACTATCAACAAAATAAAACTATCAGTTGTCTGCATAACAACTATCAGTTGTAACAAACAACTATCAGTTGTCTTGACATAATTAACTATCAGTTGTCTTAACAACAACAACTATCAGTTGTCTTGACTAATTAAAATCAGTTGTCTTGACATAACAACTATCAGTTGGCCTGACATAGCAATATCATGTTGTCTTGAACTAACAACTATGGAATTATGTATTGATGTAACAACTATCATTGGCACTTCTAACAAGCGTAGTTGTCTGAAGAAAACCTTCGAAATATCTTGACAAACAACTATCAGTTAGCCTGACATAGCAACTATCAGTTGTCTTGACATAACAACTATCAGTTGTCTTGACATAACAAGTATCAGTTGGCTTAACATAACAAGTATCAGTTGGCTTAACATAACAAGTATCAGTTGGCTTAACATAACAAGTATCGATTTGGCTAACATAACAAGTATCAGTTGGCTTAACATAACAAGTATCAGTTGGCTTGACATAACAACTATCAGTTGTCTTGACATAACAAGTATCAGTTGTCCTGACATAACAAGTATCAGTTGGCTTGACATAACAACTATCAGTTGTCTTGACATAACAATATCAGTTGTCTTGACATAACAACTATCAGTTGTCTTGACATAACAACTATCAGTTGTCCTGACATAACAACTATCAGTTGTCTTGACATAACAACTATCAGTTGGCTTGACATAACAACTATCAGTTGTCTTGACATAACAATATCATTTGTCTTGACATAACAACTATCAGTTGTCCTGACATAACAACTATCAGTTGTCTTGACATAACAACTATCAGTTGGCTTGACATAACAACTATCAGTTGTCCTGACATAACAACTATCAGTTGTCTTGACATAACAACTATCAGTTGTCTTAACATAACAAGTATCAGTTGTCTTAACATAACAAGTATCAGTTGGCTTGACATAACAACTATCAGTTGTCTTGACATAACAACTATCAGTTGTCTTGACATAACAACTATCAGTTGTCTTGACATAACAACTATCAGTTGGCTTAACATAACAAGTATCAGTTGGCTTGACATAACAGCTATCAGTTGGCTTGACATAACAACGATCAGTTAGCTTGACCTAACAACTATCAGTTGTCTTGACATAACAAGTATCAGTTGGCTTAACATAACAAGTATCAGTTGGCTTAACATAACAAGTATCAGTTGGCTTGACATAACAACTATCAGTTGGCTTGACATAACAATTATCAGTTGGCTTGACATAACAACTATCAGTTGTCTTGACATAACAATTAACATTTGGCTTGACATAACAACTATCAGTTCTCTTGACATGTAACAAGTATCAGTTGTCTTGACATACCAACTATTAGTTGTCTTAACATAACAAGTATCAGTTGTCTTGACATAACAACTATCAGTTGTCTTGACATAACAACTATCAGTTGGCTTAACACCAACAACTATCAGTTGTCTTAACATAACAACTATCAGTTGTCTTGACATAAAAACTATCAGTTGTCTTGACATAACAACTATCAGTTGTCTTGACATAACAACTATCAGTTGTCTTGACGTAACAACTATCAGTTGGCTTGACATAACAATTATCATTTGGCTTGACATAACAACTATCAGTTGTCTTGACAAACAACTATCAGTTGGCTTGACATAACAACTATCAGTTGTCTTGACATAACAACTATCAGTTGTCTTGACATAACAACTATCAGTTGTCTTGACATAACAACTATCAGTTGTCTTGACATAACAACTATCAGTTGTCTTGACATAACAACTATCAGTTGGCTTGACATAACAACTACCAGTTGTCTTGACATAACAACTATAAGTTGTCTTAACATAACAAGTATCAGTTGTCTTGACATAACAACTATCAGTTGTCTTAACATAACAAGTATCAGTTGTCTTGACATAACAAGTATCAGTTGTCTTAACATAACAACTATCAGTTGTCGTAACATAACAAGTATCAGTTGTCTTGACATAACAACTATCAGTTGAACATAACAACTATCAGTTGTCTTAACATAACAACTATCAGTTGGCTTAACATAACAACTATCCAGTTGTCTAACAACTATCAGTTGGTGTACATAGCTCGCTATCAGTTGGCTTAACATAACAACTATCAGTTGTCTTGACATAACAACTATCAGTTGGCTTGACATAACAACTATCAGTTGTCTTGACATAACAACTATCAGTTGGCTTGACATAACAACTATCAGTTGGCTTAACATAACAAGTATCAGTTGTCTTGACATAACAACTATCAGTTGTCTTGACATAACAACTATCATAACTTATTCTGCCTGGTATTGATGTAAATATTTTTTATCTTGTTTGTGAATAAGTTTGGGGTTTTTCCACTAAAAATGTAATAATTTTGGAGTGAAAAGTTTTACAGCACAATGACTGGTACTATGTAAACGCATCTAAAATATGAATTAAAAAAATATAACAACTAACAACAACAACAACAACAACAACAACAACTCCTATCGCAAACTAAGATATAGATCCAGGAAAGACAATTTTTAACTGGTTTTTGTTTGTTTTTATATCTTGAATTGTACTGTTCATGATATCAGTATTACCATAGTGTCAGTATTACCATAATGTCAGTATTACCATAGCGTCAGTATTACCATAGCGTCAGTATTACTATAGCGTCAGTATTACCATAGTGTCAGTATTACCATAGCGTCAGTATTACCATAGTGTCAGTATTACCATAGCGTCAGTATTACCATAGCGTCAGTATTACCATAGTGTCAGTATTACCAAAGCGTCACTATTACCATAGCGTCAGTATTACCATAGCGTCAATATTACCATAGTCTCAGTATTACCATAGTCTCAGTATTACTATAGCGTCAGTATTACCATAGCGTCAGTTTTACCATAGTGTCAGTATTACCATAGCGTCAGTATTACCATAGTGTCAGTATTACCATAGTCTCAGTATTACTATAGCGTCAGTATTACCATAGCGTCAGTATTACCATAGTGTCAGTATTACCATAGCGCCCGTATTACCATAGTGTCAGTATTACCATAGTCTCAGTATTACCATAGCGTCAGTATTACCATAGCGTCAGTATTACCATAGCGTCACGTGGCAAGACGAATAGACTGACCATAGTATTTGCCCAACGCATGTGTCTCCGACACGACTTCAGCACCGGTAGCCTTTCGGACATGTCACGACCCAACAGAGCTTTAAAAACAATTTAGATACATGTTGTATTTGATTTGATATGCTTTGATTTGATTTACTCACATTCACAACAGATGTGATCTCGGGGTTTTCGTAGGATTTGTTATATTTTATTTTGCCTGAACTGCCCTGTAAACAGCCAATGGATCTTTAACGTGCACAGAGTGTTGTAATATGCACACGTGACTATAATCATCCTCGCTATTGAGAATTGTTAATTGCCTTATATCACACACAACAAAAGTGTTGCCAAATTCGTTTACATTCATCATGAATTTCATTTTGCATTATTTTGTCCTAACTGCAAAATTCTGTCCATCAGACTGTGACATCTTTTAGTGCTTTTTTTTTCTTCTTTTTCAAAAGAAGTTTTGTAGTTACGACAATAGATTTTAAGCTGTTGCTTTGCTGAAGGGTTGAGATGCGAAACAGGTATTGAATTCAATTGGAGGTGGAGGTGGGTAGTTGTGTTCATCAGTTTAAGTTTGATCCTTAGAGCCGGAGTTAATCTCGATTTCTATAGCGCGAACGAGAACAAATACATCATCACCTGACCGGGACGTTAATGGCATTAGTCTGTCTGAGTTTAGCTCCCCAGCTGGTGTTGTCACCCCATATGCACACGAGCCGAGCTGTAAATGCTTTCGTGTCTTTTTCAAGGGGACTCAATATCATGCCCTAGCCAGCTAGAATTGGCAGGACTCGAAAATGGGACCTCATGACCCAAAGTCCACAGCCTAACCACTCTGCTACCAATGCAACAATATTATTGAGGAGGTCTTTAATCATTGATTCACTTCTGTTTACACATGTAGCAATTTGGGGACACGCGGTGGTCCAGAGGTAAGATGTGGGCTCTCAACCAGAAAGTCGTGGGTTCGTGCATACCGTTTCTCCCGAGTTGATCGTTTGTTGTTTTGTTGAGTTTTTATATTTATTTTTATTTTTATTTTTATTTTTATTTTGAGGTGGGTGGAACCCACTCCCCTGGTCCAGATAGGCGGATCATCCCCCTAGGCCCATTGGAGAAGGACGATAACAAGGAGAACCCACTGTCAGATCGCAATACTAGATACCCTTCCAAAAACCTCACGATGACCTTAGTTGTGGATGTGGGTAAAATTGAAAAGTTACAATATGTTTACGTATGACTACCGTGCAGTGCATTTTGTTTACAGGTATGGGACGTGTAGGTGAAATACACATGGCCAACATTCTGGCAAATAGGCGACTTCGACTAAACTGGGTTCTCGAGGCTAATGAGCGACGAGCTAAAGAAGTTGAGGAGATGTTCTACCTGGAAGGCACCCCATTCTACGGTGTCAAGGACATGGATCGGCTGCTGCGGGATGACAGGTTGGTGCAGTTGATTGTGGAGGGTACGAGTGGGGGAGGGGGTAGAATGACATATATATATATATGTATACACAGAGAGAGAGAGAGAGAGAGAGAGAGAGAGGAGAGAGAGAGAGAGAGAGAGAGAGAGAGAGAGAG
>JAXRKP010003154.1:0-2500 GCA_037039925.1 Doris montereyensis | reverse complement strand
TGGCTTGGTGTGTCACGCGTTATTCATGGCTTTATGGCTTGGTGTGTCATTATTTATGCTTTATGGCTTGTGTGTCGCGTTATTTATGGCTTTATGGCTTGGTGTGTCACGCGTTATTTATGGCTTTATGGCTTGGTGTGTCACGCGTTATTCATGGCTTTATGATGGTGTGTCACGCGTTATTTATGGCTTTATGGCTTGGTGTGTCACGCGTTATTTATGGCTTTATGGCTTGTGGTCCCGCGTTATGGCTTTATGGCTTGGTGTGTCACGCGTTATTTATGGCTTTATGGCTTGGTGTGTCACGCGTTATTTGTTTTATGGCTTGGTGTGTCACGCGTTGTTTATGGCTTTATGGCTCACGCGTTATTTATGGCTTTATGGCTTAGTGGTCCCGCGTTATTTATGGCTTTATGGCTTTATGGCTGTATGTCTTTATGGCTTTATGGCTTTATGGCTTGGTGTTTCACCTGACTATCATTTAGTGTTTCTCTTTCCTCATCATGGAATCATATTAACACCGATATCAACACACACGGATTTTTTCATGTCGGGCTCTTGAGAACGGTAAACAAAACTTTTATTTTATTTGATTCTTTACAGCAACAGACCTATCCACTGGTAGAAACTATATTATTTAACTAAACAGACACATACATTTATAGAGAGTTCACATTGAAAATTAGATCATTAGATAGATATGTAGACAGATAGATAGATAGATAGATAGATAGATATATAGACAGACAGATAGATAGATAGATAGATAGATCTCATTTAAGTAGATAGATAGTTAGCATGATAGATCATTTAGATAGATAGTCATGGATCATTTGAGTCTTTCTCTTTAAAGTTGGTTCACCCATTCTCTCTTTAGAGTCATGGATCATTTGAGTCCCACTCTCACTTTAGAGTTCACATGGATCATTTGAGTCCTATTCTTTCTTTTAGAGTTCTATTCTCTCTTTATAAATCTTTTGAGTTGTATTTTGAGTCCTCTCTTTAGAGTTCACATGGATCATTTGTGTCTACTCTCTCTTTAGAGTTCACATGGATCATGGATCATTCTTTCTTTAGAGTTCCTAAATCTTTTGAGTTGTATTCTCTCTTTAGAATTGGCATGGATCATTTGTGTCCTATTCTCTTTTTGGCATGGATCGTTTAATTGACATCAGGATCATTTGAGTCCTATTCTTCTTTTTAAAATTATTATGGAAAATTTGAGTCCTACTCTCTTTAGAATTGGCATGGATCGTTTTGAGTCCTGCTCTTTCTTTAGAATTGGCATGGATCATTTGAGTCCCAATCTTGCCTTAGAGTTGGCATGAGGCATTTGAGTCATAACCTCTCTTTATTGTGGCATGGATCATTTGAGGTCCTACTCTCTCTTTAGTGACATGGATCATTTGAGTCCTACTCTATTTTAGAATTGACATGGACCATTTGAGTCCTACTCTCTCTTTAGAATTCCAGTGAATCATTTGAGTCTACTCTCTTTAGTGTTGACATGGATCATTTGAGTCCTACTCTATTTTTAGAATTGGCATGGATCATTTGAGTCCTACTCTATTTTTAGAATTGGCATGGATCATTTGAGTCATAACGTCTCTTTAGTGTTGGCATGGATCATTTGTGTCCTACTCTCTGTTTAGAATTGGCATGGATCATTTGAGTCCTACTCTCTGTTTAGAGTTGGCATGGATCATTTGAGTCCCAATCTTGCCTTAGAGTTGGCATGGCGCATTTGAGTCATAGCCTCTCTTTAGTGTTGGCATGGATCATTTAAATCCTACTCTCTCTTTAGAGTTGGCATGGATCAGTTGAGTCCTACTCTCTCTTTGGACTTAGCATGGATCATTTAAATCCTACTCTATTTTTAGAATTGGCATGGATCATTTGAGTCCAACTCTATTTTTAGAATTGGCATGGATCATTTGAGTCCTACACTATTTTTAGAGTTGGCATGTATCATTTGAGTCCTACTCTCTCTTTAGAGTTAGCATGTATCATTTGAGTCCTACTCTCTCTTTAGAGTTGACATGTATCATTTGAGTCCTACTCTCTCTTTAGAGTTGGCATGTATCATTTGACTCCCACTCTCTCTTTAGAGTTAGTATGTATTATTTGAGTCCCACTCTCTCTTTAGTGTTAGCATGTATCATTTGAATCCTACTCTCTCTTTAGAGTTAGCATGTATCATTTGAGTCCTACTCTCTCTTTAGAGTTAACATGTATCATTTGAGTCCTACTCTCTCTTTAGAGTTAACATGTATCATTTGAGTCCTACTCTCTCTTTAGAGTTAACATGTATCATTTGAGTCCTACTCTCTCTTTAGAGTTAACATGTATCATTTGAGTCCTACTCTCTCTTTAGAGTTAACATGTATCATTTGAGTCCTACTCTCTCTTTAGAGTTTGCATGGACCATTTGACTCCTACTCTCTCTCTTTAGAGTTAGCATGTATCATTTGAGTCCTACTCTCTCTTTAGAGTTAACATG
>JAXRKP010003153.1:0-23690 GCA_037039925.1 Doris montereyensis | reverse complement strand
TGGTTCCAGGCTACTCCTTAAAAGCAAAATAATTGTCTCACCACCGGCATTTGTGAAGACTGTGCGACTGTTGTGTGCAGTGGGAGAAAGTGAAACAAACGGGGATGGGTTAGGGATGGGTGGGGGAGGAGAAAAAAGCGTGCATTGTTAAACATGAGGAAAATGCCAGTCATCGACCTCCATGCATCCCAGCACATGGGTTTAAGGTTACAACAAAGTACAGAAGCTAGCTGCCTCTCCCTCTATGAGACACAGAAACACTATTACTTTCCGTTGTAACACACAGAAACACTGTTCCTTTGCGTTTGTAAGACACATAAACACTGTTCCTTTCCATTCTCAGACACAGAAACACTGTTCCTTTGCGTTTGTAATACACAGAAACACTGTTCCTTTGCGTTTGTAATACACAGAAACACTGTTCCTTTGCGTTTGTAATACACAGAAACACTGTTCCTTTGCGTTTGTAATACACAGAAACACTGTTCCTTTGCGTTTGTAAGACACAGAAACATTGTTCCTTTGCGTTTGTAAGACACAGAAACACTGTTCCTTTGCGTTTGTAAGACACAGAAACACTGTTCCTTTCCATTGTCAGACACAGGAACACTGTTCCTTTGCGTTTGTAAGACACAGAAACACTGTTCCTTTGCGTTTGTAAGACACAGAAACACTGTTCCTTTCCATTGTCAGACACAGAAACACTGTTCCTTTGCGTTTGTAAGACACAGAAACACTGTTCCTTTGCGTTTGTAAGACACAGAAACACTGTTCCTTTCCATTGTCAGACACAGAAACACTGTTCCTTTGCGTTTGTAAGACACAGAAACACTGTTCCTTTGCGTTTGTAAGACACAGAAACACTGTTCCTTTCCATTGTCAAACAGAGAAACACTGTTCCTTTCCATTGTCAGACACAGGAACACTGTTCCTTTGCGTTTGTAAGACACAGAAACACTGTTCCTTTGCGTTTGTAAGACACAGAAACACTGTTCCTTTGCGTTTGTAAGACACAGAAACACTGTTCCTTTCTATTGTCAGACACAGGAACACTGTTCTTTTTCATTGAAAGACATATAAACACTGTTCCTTTCTATTGTAAGACACATAAACACTGTTCTTTTTCATTGAAAGACACATAAACACTGTTCTTTTTCATTGAAAGACACATAAACACTGTTCCTTTCTATTGTAAGACATATAAACACTGTTCTTTTTCATTGAAAGACAAATAAACACTGTTCCTTTCTATTGTAAGACACATAAACACTGTTCTTTTTCGTTGAAAGACGCATTAACACTGTTCCTTTCTATTGTAAGACACAATAACACTGTTCCTTTCTACTGTAAGACACAAAAAACACTGTTCCTTTCTATTGTAAGACATATAAACACAGTTCCTTTCTATTGTAAGACATATAAACACTGTTCCTTTCTATTGTAAGACACAATAACACTGTTCCTTTCTATTGTAAGACACAACAACAATGTTCCTTTCTATTGTAAGACACATAAACACTGTTTTTTTCTATTGTAAGACACAATAACACTGTTCCTTTCTATTGTCAGACATATAAACACTGTTCCTTTCTATTGTAAGACATATAAACACTGTTCCTTTCTATTGTAAGACATATAAACACTGTTCCTTTCCATTGTAAGACATATAAACACTGTTCCTTTCTATTGTAAGACATATAAACACTGTTCCTTTCTATTGCAAGACATATAAACACTGTTCCTTTGCGTTTGTAAGACATATAAACAATGTTCCTTTCTATTGTAAGACATATAAACAATGTTCCTTTCTATTGTAAGACACAATAACACTGTTCCTTTCTATTGTAAGACACAATAACAATGTTCCTTTCTATTGTAAGACACAATAACACTGTTCCTTTCTATTGTAAGACACAATAACAATGTTCCTTTCTATTGTAAGACACAATAACACTGTTCCTTTCTATTGTAAGACACATAAACACTGTTCCTTTCTATTGTAAGACATATAAACACTGTTCCTTTTTATTGTAGGACACATAAACAATGTTCCTTTCTATTGTAAGACATATAAACACTGTTACTTTCTATTGTAAGACACATAAACAATGTTCCTTTCAATTGTAAGACATATAAACACTGTTCCTTTCTATTGTAAGACATATAAACACTGTTCCTTTCTATTGTAAGACACAATAACACTGTTCCTTTCTATTGTAAGACACAATAACACTGTTCCTTTCTATTGTAAGACACAATAACAATGTTCCTTTCTATTGTAAGACACAATAACACTGTTCCTTTCTATTGTAAGACACAATAACACTGTTCCTTTCTATTGTAAGACACAATAACACTGTTCCTTTCTATTGTAAGACACAATAACACTGTTCCTTTCTATTGTAAGACACAATAACACTGTTCCTTTCTATTGTAAGACACAATAACAATGTTCCTTTCTATTGTAAGACACAATAACACTGTTCCTTTCTATTGTAAGACAAAATAACAATGTTCCTTTCTATTGTAAGACACAATAACACTGTTCCTTTCTATTGTAAGACACAATAACACTGTTCCTTTCTATTGTAAGACACAATAACACTGTTCCTTTCTATTGTAAGACACAATAACAATGTTCCTTTCTATTGTAAGACACAATAATAATGTTCCTTTCTATTGTAAGACACAATAACACTGTTCCTTTCTATTGTAAGACACAATAACACTGTTCATTTCTATTGTAAGACACAATAACAATGTTCCTTTCTATTGTAAGACACAATAACACTGTTCCTTTCTATTGTAAGACACAATAACACTGTTCCTTTCTATTGTAAGACACAATAACACTGTTCTTTTCTATTGTAAGACACATAAACACTGTTCCTTTCTATTGTAAGACACAATAACACTGTTCTTTTCTATTGTAAGACATATAAACAATGTTCCTTTCTATTGTAAGACACATAAACACTGTTCCTTTCTATTGTAAGACATATAAACACGATTCCTTTCTATTGTAAGACATATAAACACTGTTCCTTTCTATTGTAAGACACAATAACACTGTTCCTTTCTATTGTAATACACAATAACACTGTTCCTTTCTATTGTAAGACACATAAACACTGTTCCTTTCTATTGTAAGACATATAAAACTTTTCCTTTCTATTGTAAGACACAATAACACTGTTCCTTTCAATTGTAAGACATATAAACACTGTTCCTTTCTACTGTAAGACACAATAACACTGTTCCTTTCTATTGTAAGACATAATAACACTGTTCCTTTCTATTGTAAGACACATAAACACTGTTCCTTTTTTATTGTAAGACATATAAACACTGTTCCTTTCTATTGTAAGACACAATAACACTGTTCCCTCCTATTGTAAGACACATAAACAATGTTCCTTTCTATTGTAAGACACAATAACACTATTCCTTTCTATTGTAAGACATATAAACACTATTCCTTTCTATTGTAAGACATATAAACACTGTTCCTTTCTATTGTAAGACATATAAGCACTGTTCTTTTCTATTGTAAGACACATAAACACTATTCCTTTCTATTGTAAGACATATAAACACTGTTCCTTTCTATTGTAAGACATATAAACACTATTCCTTTCTATTGTAAGACATATAAACACTGTTCCTTTATATTGTAAGACACATAAACACTGTTCTTTTCTATTGTAAGACACATAAACACTATTCCTTTCTATTGTAAGACATATAAACACTGTTCCTTTCTATTGTAAGACACATAAACAATGTTCCTTTCTATTGTAAGACATATAAACACTGTTCCTTTCTATTGTAAGACACATAAACACTGTTCCTTTCTATTGTAAGACACAATAACACTATTCCTTTCTATTGTAAGACACAGTAACACTATTCCTTTCTATTGTAAGACATATAAACACTATTCCTATCTATTGTAAGACATATCAACACTGTTCCTTTCTATTGTAAGACATATAAACACTATTCCTTTCTATTGTAAGACACATAAACAATGTTCCTTTCTATTGTAAGACATATAAACACTGTTCCTTTCTGTTGTAAGACACAATAACACTGTTCCTTTCTATTGTAAGACACATAAACAATGTTCCTTTCTATTGCAAGACACAATAACACTGTTCCTTTCTATTGTAAGACACAATAACACTGTTCCTTTCTATTGTAAGACACAATAACAATGTTCCTTTCTATTGTAAGACATAATAACAATGTTCCTTTCTATTGTAAGACATATAAACACTGTTCCTTTCTATTGTAAGACACATAAACACTGTTCCTTTCTATTGTAAGACACAATAACAATGTTCCTTTCTATTGTAAGACACATAAACACTGTTCCTTTCTATTGTAAGACACAATAACAATGTTCCTTTCTACTGTAAGACACATAAACACTGTTCCTTTCTATTGTAAGACCCAATAACAATGTTCCTTTCTATTGTAAGACACATAAACAATGTTCCTTTCTATTGTAAGACACATAAACACTGTTCCTTTCTATTGTAAGACACAATAACACTGTTCCTTTCTATTGTAAGACACAATAACAATGTTCCTTTCTATTGTAAGACATAATAACTATGTTCCTTTCTATTGTAAGACACAATAACACTGTTCCTTTCTATTGTAAAACACAATAACACTGTTCCTTTCTATTGTAAGACACATAAACACTGTTCCTTTCTATTGTAAGACATATAAACACTGTTCCTTTTTATTGTAGGACACATAAACAATGTTCCTTTCTATTGTAAGACATATAAACACTGTTACTTTCTATTGTAAGACACATAAACAATGTTCCTTTCTATTGTAAGACATATAAACACTGTTCCTTTCTATTGTAAGACATATAAACACTGTTCCTTTCTATTGTAAGACATATAAACACTGTTCCTTTCTATTTTAAGACATATAAACAATGTTCCTTTGCGTTTGTAAGACATATAAACACTGTTCCTTTCTATTGTAAGACATATAAACAATGTTCCTTTCTATTGTAAGACATATAAACACTGTTCATTTCTATTGTAAGACATATAAACACTGTTCCTTTCTATTGTAAGACATATAAACACTGTTCCTTTCTATTGTAAGAAATATAAACACTGTTACTTTCTATTGTAAGACATATAAACACTGTTCCATTGCGTTTGTAAGACATATAAACACTGTTCCTTTCTATTGTAAGACACATAAACAATGTTCCTTTCTATTGTAAGACATATAAACAATGTTCCTTTCTATTGTAAGACATATAAACACTGTTACTTTCTATTGTAAGACACAATAACACTGTTCCTTTCTATTGTAAGACACAATAACAATGTTCCTTTCTATTGTAAGACACAATAATACTGTTCCTTTCTATTGTAAGACACAATAACACTGTTCCTTTCTATTGTAAGACACAATAACACTGTTCATTTCTATTGTAAGACACAATAACAATGTTCCTTTCTATTGTAAGACACAATAACACTGTTCCTTTCTATTGTAAGACACAATAACACTGTTCCTTTCTATTGTAAGACACAATAACACTGTTCTTTTCTATTGTAAGACACATAAACACTGTTCCTTTCTATTGTAAGACACAATAACACTGTTCTTTTCTATTGTAAGACATATAAACAATGTTCCTTTCTATTGTAAGACACATAAACACTGTTCCTTTCTATTGTAAGACATATAAACACGATTCCTTTCTATTGTAAGACATATAAACACTGTTCCTTTCTATTGTAAGACACAATAACACTGTTCCTTTCTATTGTAATACACAATAACACTGTTCCTTTCTATTGTAAGACACATAAACACTGTTCCTTTCTATTGTAAGACATATAAAACTTTTCCTTTCTATTGTAAGACACAATAACACTGTTCCTTTCAATTGTAAGACATATAAACACTGTTCCTTTCTATTGTAAGACACAATAACACTGTTCCTTTCTATTGTAAGACATAATAACACTGTTCCTTTCTATTGTAAGACACATAAACACTGTTCCTTTTTTATTGTAAGACATATAAACACTGTTCCTTTCTATTGTAAGACACAATAACACTGTTCCTTCCTATTGTAAGACACATAAACAATGTTCCTTTCTATTGTAAGACACAATAACACTATTCCTTTCTATTGTAAGACATATAAACACTATTCCTTTCTATTGTAAGACATATAAACACTGTTCCTTTCTATTGTAAGACATATAAGCACTGTTCTTTTCTATTGTAAGACACATAAACACTATTCCTTTCTATTGTAAGACATATAAACACTGTTCCTTTCTATTGTAAGACATATAAACACTATTCCTTTCTATTGTAAGACATATAAACACTGTTCCTTTATATTGTAAGACACATAAACACTGTTCTTTTCTATTGTAAGACACATAAACACTATTCCTTTCTATTGTAAGACATATAAACACTGTTCCTTTCTATTGTAAGACACATAAACAATGTTCCTTTCTATTGTAAGACATATAAACACTGTTCCTTTCTATTGTAAGACACATAAACACTGTTCCTTTCTATTGTAAGACACAATAACACTATTCCTTTCTATTGTAAGACACAGTAACACTATTCCTTTCTATTGTAAGACATATAAACACTATTCCTATCTATTGTAAGACATATCAACACTGTTCCTTTCTATTGTAAGACATATAAACACTATTCCTTTCTATTGTAAGACACATAAACAATGTTCCTTTCTATTGTAAGACATATAAACACTGTTCCTTTCTATTGTAAGACACAATAACACTGTTCCTTTCTATTGTAAGACACATAAACAATGTTCCTTTCTATTGCAAGACACAATAACACTGTTCCTTTCTATTGTAAGACACAATAACACTGTTCCTTTCTATTGTAAGACACAATAACAATGTTCCTTTCTATTGTAAGACATAATAACAATGTTCCTTTCTATTGTAAGACATATAAACACTGTTCCTTTCTATTGTAAGACACATAAACACTGTTCCTTTCTATTGTAAGACACAATAACAATGTTCCTTTCTATTGTAAGACACATAAACACTGTTCCTTTCTATTGTAAGACACAATAACAATGTTCCTTTCTACTGTAAGACACATAAACACTGTTCCTTTCTATTGTAAGACATATAAACAATGTTCCTTTCTATTGTAAGACACATAAACAATGTTCCTTTCTATTGTAAGACACATAAACACTGTTCCTTTCTATTGTAAGACACAATAACACTGTTCCTTTCTATTGTAAGACACAATAACAATGTTCCTTTCTATTGTAAGACATAATAACAATGTTCCTTTCTATTGTAAGACACAATAACACTGTTCCTTTCTATTGTAAAACACAATAACACTGTTCCTTTCTATTGTAAGACACATAAACACTGTTCCTTTCTATTGTAAGACATATAAACACTGTTCCTTTTTATTGTAGGACACATAAACAATGTTCCTTTCTATTGTAAGACATATAAACACTGTTACTTTCTATTGTAAGACACATAAACAATGTTCCTTTCTATTGTAAGACATATAAACACTGTTCCTTTCTATTGTAAGACATATAAACACTGTTCCTTTCTATTGTAAGACATATAAACACTGTTCCTTTCTATTGTAAGACATATAAACAATGTTCCTTTGCGTTTGTAAGACATATAAACACTGTTCCTTTCTATTGTAAGACATATAAACAATGTTCCTTTCTATTGTAAGACATATAAACACTGTTCATTTCTATTGTAAGACATATAAACACTGTTCCTTTCTATTGTAAGACATATAAACACTGTTCCTTTCTATTGTAAGAAATATAAACACTGTTACTTTCTATTGTAAGACATATAAACACTGTTCCTTTGCGTTTGTAAGACATATAAACACTGTTCCTTTCTATTGTAAGACACATAAACAATGTTCCTTTCTATTGTAAGACATATAAACAATGTTCCTTTCTATTGTAAGACATATAAACACTGTTACTTTCTATTGTAAGACACAATAACACTGTTCCTTTCTATTGTAAGACACAATAACAATGTTCCTTTCTATTGTAAGACACAATAATACTGTTCCTTTCTATTGTAAGACACAATAACACTGTTCCTTTCTATTGTAAGACACAATAACACTGTTCATTTCTATTGTAAGACACAATAACAATGGTCCTTTCTATTGTAAGACACAATAACACTGTTCCTTTCTATTGTAAGACACAATAACACTGTTCCTTTCTATTGTAAGACACAATAACACTGTTCTTTTCTATTGTAAGACACATAAACACTGTTCCTTTCTATTGTAAGACACAATAACACTGTTCTTTTCTATTGTAAGACATATAAACAATGTTCCTTTCTATTGTAAGACACATAAACACTGTTCCTTTCTATTGTAAGACATATAAACACGATTCCTTTCTATTGTAAGACATATAAACACTGTTCCTTTCTATTGTAAGACACAATAACACTGTTCCTTTCTATTGTAATACACAATAACACTGTTCCTTTCTATTGTAAGACACATAAACACTGTTCCTTTCTATTGTAAGACATATAAAACTTTTCCTTTCTATTGTAAGACACAATAACACTGTTCCTTTCAATTGTAAGACATATAAACACTGTTCCTTTCTATTGTAAGACACAATAACACTGTTCCTTTCTATTGTAAGACATAATAACACTGTTCCTTTCTATTGTAAGACACATAAACACTGTTCCTTTTTTATTGTAAGACATATAAACACTGTTCCTTTCTATTGTAAGACACAATAACACTGTTCCTTCCTATTGTAAGACACATAAACAATGTTCCTTTCTATTGTAAGACACAATAACACTATTCCTTTCTATTGTAAGACATATAAACACTATTCCTTTCTATTGTAAGACATATAAACACTGTTCCTTTCTATTGTAAGACATATAAGCACTGTTCTTTTCTATTGTAAGACACATAAACACTATTCCTTTCTATTGTAAGACATATAAACACTGTTCCTTTCTATTGTAAGACATATAAACACTAGTCCTTTCTATTGTAAGACATATAAACACTGTTCCTTTATATTGTAAGACACATAAACACTGTTCTTTTCTATTGTAAGACACATAAACACTATTCCTTTCTATTGTAAGACATATAAACACTGTTCCTTTCTATTGTAAGACACATAAACAATGTTCCTTTCTATTGTAAGACATATAAACACTGTTCCTTTCTATTGTAAGACACATAAACACTGTTCCTTTCTATTGTAAGACACAATAACACTATTCCTTTCTATTGTAAGACACAGTAACACTATTCCTTTCTATTGTAAGACATATAAACACTATTCCTATCTATTGTAAGACATATCAACACTGTTCCTTTCTATTGTAAGACATATAAACACTATTCCTTTCTATTGTAAGACACATAAACAATGTTCCTTTCTATTGTAAGACATATAAACACTGTTCCTTTCTATTGTAAGACACAATAACACTGTTCCTTTCTATTGTAAGACACATAAACAATGTTCCTTTCTATTGCAAGACACAATAACACTGTTCCTTTCTATTGTAAGACACAATAACACTGTTCCTTTCTATTGTAAGACACAATAACAATGTTCCTTTCTATTGTAAGACATAATAACAATGTTCCTTTCTATTGTAAGACATATAAACACTGTTCCTTTCTATTGTAAGACACATAAACACTGTTCCTTTCTATTGTAAGACACAATAACAATTTTCCTTTCTATTGTAAGACACATAAACACTGTTCCTTTCTATTGTAAGACACAATAACAATGTTCCTTTCTACTGTAAGACACATAAACACTGTTCCTTTCTATTGTAAGACACAATAACAATGTTCCTTTCTATTGTAAGACACATAAACAATGTTCCTTTCTATTGTAAGACACATAAACACTGTTCCTTTCTATTGTAAGACACAATAACACTGTTCCTTTCTATTGTAAGAGACAATAACAATGTTCCTTTCTATTGTAAGACATAATAACAATGTTCCTTTCTATTGTAAGACACAATAACACTGTTCCTTTCTATTGTAAAACACAATAACACTGTTCCTTTCTATTGTAAGACACATAAACACTGTTCCTTTCTATTGTAAGACATATAAACACTGTTCCTTTTTATTGTAGGACACATAAACAATGTTCCTTTCTATTGTAAGACATATAAACACTGTTACTTTCTATTGTAAGACACATAAACAATGTTCCTTTCTATTGTAAGACATATAAACACTGTTCCTTTCTATTGTAAGACATATAAACACTGTTCCTTTCTATTGTAAGACATATAAACACTGTTCCTTTCTATTGTAAGACATATAAACAATGTTCCTTTGCGTTTGTAAGACATATAAACACTGTTCCTTTCTATTGTAAGACATATAAACAATGTTCCTTTCTATTGTAAGACATATAAACACTGTTCATTTCTATTGTAAGACATATAAACACTGTTCCTTTCTATTGTAAGACATATAAACACTGTTCCTTTCTATTGTAAGAAATATAAACACCGTTACTTTCTATTGTAAGACATATAAAGACTGTTCCTTTGCGTTTGTAAGACATATAAACACTGTTCCTTTCTATTGTAAGACACATAAACAATGTTCCTTTCTATTGTAAGACATATAAACAATGTTCCTTTCTATTGTAAGACATATAAACACTGTTACTTTCTATTGTAAGACACAATAACACTGTTCCTTTCTATTGTAAGACACAATAACAATGTTCCTTTCTATTGTAAGACACAATAATACTGTTCCTTTCTATTGTAAGACACAATAACACTGTTCCTTTCTATTGTAAGACACAATAACACTGTTCATTTCTATTGTAAGACACAATAACAATGTTCCTTTCTATTGTAAGACACAATAACACTGTTCCTTTCTATTGTAAGACACAATAACACTGTTCCTTTCTATTGTAAGACACAATAACACTGTTCTTTTCTATTGTAAGACACATAAACACTGTTCCTTTCTATTGTAAGACACAATAACACTGTTCTTTTCTATTGTAAGACATATAAACAATGTTCCTTTCTATTGTAAGACACATAAACACTGTTCCTTTCTATTGTAAGACATATAAACACGATTCCTTTCTATTGTAAGACATATAAACACTGTTCCTTTCTATTGTAAGACACAATAACACTGTTCCTTTCTATTGTAATACACAATAACACTGTTCCTTTCTATTGTAAGACACATAAACACTGTTCCTTTCTATTGTAAGACATATAAAACTTTTCCTTTCTATTGTAAGACACAATAACACTGTTCCTTTCAATTGTAAGACATATAAACACTGTTCCTTTCTATTGTAAGACACAATAACACTGTTCCTTTCTATTGTAAGACATAATAACACTGTTCCTTTCTATTGTAAGACACATAAACACTGTTCCTTTTTTATTGTAAGACATATAAACACTGTTCCTTTCTATTGTAAGACACAATAACACTGTTCCTTCCTATTGTAAGACACATAAACAATGTTCCTTTCTATTGTAAGACACAATAACACTATTCCTTTCTATTGTAAGACATATAAACACTATTCCTTTCTATTGTAAGACATATAAACACTGTTCCTTTCTATTGTAAGACATATAAGCACTGTTCTTTTCTATTGTAAGACACATAAACACTATTCCTTTCTATTGTAAGACATATAAACACTGTTCCTTTCTATTGTAAGACATATAAACACTATTCCTTTCTATTGTAAGACATATAAACACTGTTCCTTTATATTGTAAGACACATAAACACTGTTCTTTTCTATTGTAAGACACATAAACACTATTCCTTTCTATTGTAAGACATATAAACACTGTTCCTTTCTATTGTAAGACACATAAACAATGTTCCTTTCTATTGTAAGACATATAAACACTGTTCCTTTCTATTGTAAGACACATAAACACTGTTCCTTTCTATTGTAAGACACAATAACACTATTCCTTTCTATTGTAAGACACAGTAACACTATTCCTTTCTATTGTAAGACATATAAACACTATTCCTATCTATTGTAAGACATATCAACACTGTTCCTTTCTATTGTAAGACATATAAACACTATTCCTTTCTATTGTAAGACACATAAACAATGTTCCTTTCTATTGTAAGACATATAAACACTGTTCCTTTCTATTGTAAGACACAATAACACTGTTCCTTTCTATTGTAAGACACATAAACAATGTTCCTTTCTATTGCAAGACACAATAACACTGTTCCTTTCTATTGTAAGACACAATAACACTGTTCCTTTCTATTGTAAGACACAATAACAATGTTCCTTTCTATTGTAAGACATAATAACAATGTTCCTTTCTATTGTAAGACATATAAACACTGTTCCTTTCTATTGTAAGACACATAAACACTGTTCCTTTCTATTGTAAGACACAATAACAATTTTCCTTTCTATTGTAAGACACATAAACACTGTTCCTTTCTATTGTAAGACACAATAACAATGTTCCTTTCTACTGTAAGACACATAAACACTGTTCCTTTCTATTGTAAGACACAATAACAATGTTCCTTTCTATTGTAAGACACATAAACAATGTTCCTTTCTATTGTAAGACACATAAACACTTTTCCTTTCTATTGTAAGACACAATAACACTGTTCCTTTCTATTGTAAGACACAATAACAATGTTCCTTTCTATTGTAAGACATAATAACAATGTTCCTTTCTATTGTAAGACACAATAACACTGTTCCTTTCTATTGTAAAACACAATAACACTGTTCCTTTATGTTTGTAAGACACATAAACACTGTTCCTTTCTATTGTAAGACACAGAAACACTGTTCCTTTCCATTGTCAGACACAGAAACACTGTTCCTTTCTTTGTAAGACACAGAAACACTGTTCTTTGTCATTTGAAAGACACAGAAACACTGTTCCTTTTCATTGAAAGACAGAGAAACACTGTTCCTTTCTCTCCATTGTGACACAGGAACACTGTTCCTTTTCATTGAAAGACATAAACACTGTTCCTTTCTATTGTAAGACACAGAAACACTGTTCCTTTGCGTTGTAAGACACAGAAACACTGTCCCTTTCTATTGTCAGACACAGGAACACTGTTCCTTTTATTGTAAGACATATAAACACTGTTCCTTTCTATTGTAAGACACTTAACACTGTCTTTCATTGTAAGACACATAAACAATGTTCTTTTCTCATTGTAAGACACAATAACACTGTTCCTTTCATTAAGACATATAAACACTGTTCTTTTCATTGAAAGACAAAAAACACTGTTCCTTTCTATTGTAAGACACATAAACACTGTTCCTTTTCATTGAAAGACACATAAACACTGTTCCTTTCTATTGTAAGACACAATAACACTGTTCCTTTCTACTGTAAGACATTTAACACTGTTCCTTTCTATTTGTAAGACATATAAACAATGTTCCTTTCTATTGTAAGACATATAAACAATGTTCCTTTCATTGTAAGACAATAAACACTGTTCCTTTCTATTGTAAGACACATTTAAACACTGTTCCTTTATGTTTGTAAGACACAATAACAATGTTCCTTTCTATTGTAAGACATATAAACAATGTTCCTTTCTATTGTAAGACACATAAACACTGTTCCTTTCTATTGTAAAGACACAATAACACTGTTCCTTTCTATTGTCAGACATATAAACACTGTTCCTTTCTATTGTAAGACATATAAACACTGTTCCTTTCTATTGTAAGACATATATAACACTGTTCCTTTGTATTGTAAGACACAAAACACTGTTCCTTTCTATTGTAAGACATATAAACACTGTTCCTTTCTATTGTAAGACACATAAACACTGTTCCTTTGCTTTGTAAGACATAAAACAATGTTCCTTTCTATTGTAAGACACAATAACAATGTTCCTTTCTATTGTAAGACACAATAACAATGTTCCTTTCTATTGTAAGACACAATTACAATGTTCCTTTCTATTGTAAGACACAATAACACTGTTCCTTCATTGTAAGACACAATAACAATGTTCCTTTCATTGTAAGACACAATAACACTGTTCTCTTTCTATTGTAAGACAAAATAATACTGTTCCTTTCTATTGTAAGACACAATAACAATGTTCCTTTCTATTGTAAGACACAATTAACACTGTTCATTTCTATTGTAAGACACACAATAACACTGTTCCTTTCTATTGTAAGACACAATAAACAATGTTCCTTTTCTATTGTAAGACACAATAACACTGTTCCTTTCTATTGTAAGACATATAAACAATGTTCCTTTCTATTGTAAGACACAATAAACACTGTTCCTTTCTATTGTAAGACATATAAACACTGTTCCTTTCTATTGTAAGACATAATAACACTGTTCCTTTCTATTGTAATACACTATAAACACTGTTCCTTTCTCTATTGTAAGACACACCAACACTGTTCCTTTCTATTGTAAGACACATAAACACTGTTCCTTTCATTGTAAGACACAGAAACACTGTTCCTTCTATTGTAAGACACATAAACACTATTCCTTTCAATTGTAAGACATATAAACACTGTTCCTTTCTATTGTAAGACACAATAACACTGTTCCCTTTCTATTGTAAGACACAATAACACTGTTCCTTTCTATTGTAAGACATATAAACAATGTTCCTTTCTATTGTAAGACACAATAACACTGTTCCTTTCTATTGTAAGACACATAAACACTGTTCCTTTCTATTGTAAGACATATAAACACTGTTCCTTTCTTTCATTGTAAGACACAATAACACTGTTCCTTTCTATTGTAAGACACATAAACAATGTTCCTTTCTATTGTAAGACACATAAAACACTGTTCCTTTCTATTGTAAGACATATAAACAATGTCTTTCTATTGTAAGACACAATAACACTGTTCCTTTCTATTGTAAGACATATAAACAATATTGTAAGACACATATAACACCATTCCTTTCTATTGTAAGACATATAAACACTGTTCCTTTCTATTGTAAGACATATAAACACTGTTCCTTTCTATTGTAAGACACATAAACAATAAACACTGTTCCTTTCTATTGTAAGACACATAAACACTGTTCCTTTATATTGTAAGACACAATAACACTGTTCCTTTCTAATTGTAAGACCACTATTCCTTTCTATTGTAAGACACATAAACACTGTTCCTTTCTATTGTAAGACACATAAACACTGTTCCTTTTCTATTGTAAGACATAAACACTGTTCCTTTCTATTGTAAGACATATAAACACACATAAACAATTGTAAGACATAATAACACTGTTCCTTTCTATTGTAAGACACATAAACACTGTTCCTTTCATTGTAAGACACATAACACTGTTCCTTTCTATTGTAAGACATATAAACACTGTATTGTAAGACACTCAACAATGTTCCTTTCTATTGTAAGACACATAAACAATGTTCCTTTCTATTGTAAGACACAATAACAATGTTCCTTTCTATTGTAAGACATATAAACACTGTTCCTTTCTATTGTAAGACACAATAACACTGTTCCTTTCTATTGTAAGACAATAACAATGTTCCTTTCTATTGTAAGACACAATAACAATGTTCCTTTCTATTGTAAGACATAATAACAATGTTCCTTTCTATTGTAAGACACATAAACACTGTTCCTTTCTATTGTAAGACACATATAACACTGTTCCTTTCATTGTAAGACACAATAAACAATGTTCCTTTCTATTGTAAGACACAATAAACAATGTTCCTTTCATTGTAAGACACATAAACAATGTTCCTTTCTACTGTAAGACACATAAACACTGTTCCTTTCTATTGTAAGACACAATAACAATGTTCCTTTCTATTGTAAGACACATAAACAATGTTCCTTTCTATTGTAAGACACATAAACACTGTTCCTTTTTATTGTAAGACACAATAACACTGTTCCTTTATATTGTAAGACACAATAACAATGTTCCTTTCTATTGTAAGACATAATAACAATGTCTTTTCAAAGACAATAAACACTGTTCCTTTCTATTGTAAGACACAATAACACTGTTCCTTTCTCTTGTATTGTAAGACACATAAACACTGTCTCCTTTCTATTGTAAGACACAATAACACTGTTCCTTTTTATTGTAAGACACATAAACAATGTTCCTTTCATTGTAAGACACATAAACACTGTTCCTTTCTATTGTAAGACATAATAACAATGTTCTTTCTATTGTAAGACATATAAACAATGTTCCTTTCTATTGTAAGACACATAAACACTGTTCCTTTCTATTGTAAGACATATAAACACTGTTCCTTTATATTGTAAGACACATAAACAATGTTCCCTTGTAAGACATAATAACAATGTAAGACATAAACACTGTTCCTTTCTATTGTAAGACACATAAACAATGTTCCTTTTCTTCTATTGTAAGACATATAAACACTGTTACTTTCTATTGTAAGACATATAAACACTGTTCCTTTCTATTGTAAGACATATAAACACTGTTCCTTTCTATTGTAAGACATATAAACACTGTTCCTTTCTATTGTAAGACATATAAACACTGTTCCTTTCTATTGTAAGACATATAAACAATGTTCCTTTCTATTGTAAGACATATAAACACTGTTCCTTTCTATTGTAAGACATATAAACACTGTTCCTTTCATTGTAAGACATATAAACAATGTTCCTTTCTATTGTAAGACATATAAACAATGTTACTTTCTATTGTCAGACACATAAACACTGTTCCTTTCATTGTAAGACATATAAACACTGTTCCTTTCTATTGTAAGACATATAAACACTGTTCCTTTCTATTGTAAGACATATAAATACTGTTCCTTTCTATTGTAAGACACAGAAACGCTGTTCCTTTCCATTGTAAGACATATAAATAATGTTCCTTTCTATTGTAAGACATATAAACAATGTTCCTTTCTATTGTCAGACTCATAAACAATGTTCTTTCTATTGTCAGACACATAAACAATGTTCCTTTTCTATTGTCAGACACATAAACACTGTTCTTTTCCATTTGTAAGACACATAAACACTGTTCTTTTCCATTTCCGATTGTAAGACACAGAAACACTGTTCCTTTCCATTGTCAGACACAGAAATGCTATTCCTTTCCGTTGTAAGACACATAAACGCTGTCCCTTTCTATTGTAAGACAGAGAAACAATGTTTCTTTCGGGAAGAACCAGAAACGCTCTTTCCATTGTAAACACAGAAACGCTGTTCCTTTTTGTAAGACACAGAAACACTGTTCCTTTCCGTTGTAAGACACCGAAACGCTTTCCTTTCCGTAAGACACAGAAACACTGTTCCTTTCCGTTGTAAGACACAGAAACACTGTTTCTTTCACTATAAGCCACAGAAACACTGTTCATTTCCCTTTGTAAGACAGAGAAACACTGTTCCTTTCACTTCTAAGCCACAGAAACACTGTTCCTTTCACTATAAGCCACAGAAACACTGTTCATTTCACTATAAGACAGAGAAACACTGTTCATTTCACTATAAGCCACAGAAACACTGTTCCTTTCACTATAAGCCACAGAAACACTGTTCCTTTGACTATAAGCCACAGAAACACTGTTCCTTTGAGTATAAGCCAGAGAAACACTGTTCCTTTGAGTATAAGCCACAGAAACACTGTTCCTTTCACTATAAGCCACAGAAACACTGTTCCTTTGACTATAAGCCACAGAAACACTGTTCTTTTGAGTATAAGCCACAGAAACACTGTTCTTTTGAGTATAAGCCACAGAAACACTGTTCATTTCACTATAAGCCACAGAAACACTGTTCATTTCACTATAAGATACAGAAACACTGTTTCTGTTCCTTAAACACCAGTATAAGCCACAGAAACACTGTTCATTTCACAATAAGCCACCTAAACACTGTTTCTTTCCACTAAAGATACATAAACGCTATTTCTGTTCCTTCCCATTATACGACACAGAAACACTGTCGCTTACCACAATAAGCCACAGAAACACAGTTTTCTTTAACTATAAGCAACAGAAACAATATTTATTTGACATTATAAGACACAAAACATTGTTCCTTACCACTATAAGCCACAAACACTGTTTCTTGACACTATAAGCCACAAAACACGGTTTCTTACCACTATAAGCCACAAAAACACCACTATAAGGTTCTTTACACTATAAGCCACAAAACACGGTTCTTTACACTATAAGCCACAAAACACGGTTCTTTACACTATAAGTTCCTACCAATCTAAGCCACAAAACACTGTTCTTTACACTATAAGCCAAAAAACACTGTTCTTTACGCTATAAGCCACAAAACACTGTTTTTTACCACTAAAAGCCACAAAACACTGTTTTTACCACTATAAGCCACAAAATACTGTTCTTTACACTATAAGCCACAAAACACTCTTCTTTACACTATAAGCCACAAAATACTGTTCTTTACACTATAAGCCACAAAACACTCTTCTTTACACTATAAGCCACAAAACACTGTTTTTTAGCACTATAAGCCACAACACACTGTTTCTTACCACTATAAGCCACAAAAACACTGTTTTCTTACCAATATAAGCCGCAAAACACTATTCTTTACACTATTAGCAACAAAATACTGTTCCCTACCAAACATAAGCCACACAACATTGTTCCTTACCATTATAAGCCACAAAACACTGTTGCCTTTCACTATAGAGCCACTGTTGTTTTTCACCTATAAGCCACGGAAACACTGTTTCCTTTCACTATAAGACACGAAACAATTGTTCCTTTCCACTATAAGCCACATAAAGACTATTTCTTTTTACCTATACGCGACAGACCAATTGTCTTTTTCAACTATAATCCACAGAAACTGTTTCTTTCCTCTATGAGATACGGAAACCCATATAAACACTGTTCCATTCCATCATAATCCATATAAACACTGTTCCATTTCATCATAACCCATATAAACACTGTTCTATTTCATTATTTCCATATAAACACTGTTCCATTTCATTATAACCCATATAAACACTGTTCCATTTTATTATAACCCATATAAACACTGTTCTATTTCATTATAAACCATATAAACACTGTTCCATTTCATTATAACCCATATATACACTGTTCCATTTTACTATAACCCATATAAACACTGTTCCATTTCATTATAACCCATATAAACACTGTTCCATTTTATTATAAACCATATAAACACTGTTCCATTTCATTATAAACCATATAAACACTGTTCCATTTTATTATAACCCATATAAACACTGTTCACTTTCATCATAACCAATATAAACACTGTTCCGTTTCATCGTAACCAATATAAACACTGTTCCATTTCATCATAACCCATATAAACACTATTCCGTTTCATCATAACCCATATAAACACTATTCCATTTCATCATAACTCATATAAACACTGTTCCATTTCATCATAACCCATATAAACACTGTTCCATTTCATCATAACCAATATAAACACTGTTCCATTTCATCTTAACCAATATAAACACTGTTCCATTTCATCTTAACCAATATAAACACTTTTCCATTTCATCATAACCTAATATAAACACTCTTCCATTCCATCACTTTTTACTTACTTATCCTCGTTGGGCCTGGCATATAAGGCCAACACAATGGATCGCCATTGAACACGAACAGATGCCAATATTGTCATCTGTTCCCACGTCCATCCATGAGTCTTCATCTCTTTTTCGATGCTTCTCCTGCATGGTTTTAGCGGGCGACTTCTCTTCCGTATTCCTTGAGGGGTCCATCTGAGGGCTATTTAGGGATGGCATCAGCACCTCATCCCAAGGATGTGACCAGTCCACTTCCATCTTCTCTACCTCACAATCTGGGATATTGACTCCAGTGATGTTCTTTCATTCATGAAGGTCGTTATTTAATATCGTGTTTAGCCAAAATATTTTGAGGATCTTTCTGAAACATTTGTTTCGAAATGTGTTCAGCTTTCTGCAGATGTTATTTGTTATTTGCCATGACTCAGCACCATAAAGATGGACAGCTAGAATATTAGATTTTTAGAATCTGAGTTTTGTTTTAATTGAGATTTTCCTATAATTCCAAATATTATTCAGTGATCAAAATATTTTTCTTGCTTTTGTTAATCTTTCTTTTGATCTCATCTTCAGAATTTCCATTTTGAGTATTTTTACTTTCGAGATATGTGAAAGCTTGTCTATCTTCAATCTCCTTGTTTTTTAAATTTTATTTTCACCGGTTGTTTCGATTTGTTGTTCATCCTCATGATTTTTGTTTTTCCAATATTTATATGTAGCCCCAGTTTTGTGAATTGTTATCAACTCACTGTGTTTTGGTTTCTATGTCTGTGATTTCTGCGACAGGAGTACAACATCATCAAATCAAGGTCCTCTAATAATTCAGTGAATATCCACCTTAGTCATATTTTCTTATTTTCAACATATTCCTTCATAATCTAATCGATAGCAAGAATCAAGGTCCTCTAATAATTCAGTGAATGTCCACCTTAGTCATATCAACAGATTCCTTCATAATCCAATCGATAGCAAGGCAGAATAGAAAAGGTGATAGAATGCAGCCCTGTTTCACAAACGTATTGATGTTCACGATCTCCGTCAATAAATTTCCACAGATTACTTTAGCATGGACATCTCTGTAAAGCGGTTTGATTATGCTAACTACCATGGAGGGAATGCCATAGTCCCGTGGGATGTTCCATAATGCAGGTCTGTGTACACTTTCAAAAGCCTTTTCAAAATCTATAACATTTGAGTACAGGGGAGCATTCCATTCTTAGCGTTGTTCAAACATGTGTCTAAGAGCGAATATATGGTTTGAGCACGAATGGCCTTTTCCTTAAGTCTGCTTACAGCTTTCTAAGTTTTGGTTCGACTGTAGGGTTTATACGGTTTAGTAATATTTTGCTGAAAATTGTGTTGCATGATTCCTCCAATTATCCCATTTAGAAAATCTCCCTGTTTTCGTAATTTGACGATGAGTCCAACACTCCCTCATTTGATAGCTCTCTTTTCCGAAATGTATTGAAATATGCTTTGTAATATTTTAGGGTCATTTTTTTGTCTAAATCATTTCCGCTGTCATCTGATCTTCACTTGCTGCTTTCCCGGTTTTGAGACTCTATATTGCCTTTTTTATTTCATCTAAAGTTGGGGGTAGCGTGTTGATGTCCAAGTCATTTTCTGCAGGTTTAATGACCGTGTGGAGCCTTGGCAGTTCTCTGTTTAAGACACACTCGAAGTGCGCTTTCCATCTGTTCATGTTTAATTTTCTTGTGTGTCCTCGATCGGTGTGTCATTTTTCCTATACCCTTTAGAAAGTTCTTTAGCTGTCTGGTATAGAGTCTATTATCTTGTCTTTGGCTTGGTTTCTCTGCTCTTTCTGCTAACATGTTACAGTAAACTATCATGTCCGCTTTGACTGACTTTTTTACTTTTTTTGTCTAGCATCGCATATTCACTATGGATTTGTTCTTTAATTCGTTCTGATTTGGTCATCAGTAGGCCGCCCTTTGTCTTTTTTTTTTCATCGATCACTTTCCATGATTGATCTGATATCCACCTTTCTTTCTTTCTTTGTTTGGTCCCAGTAATTCCTGGCTCAGGTCTAGCGGCTCCTAGTTGAATTTTGTCAAGGACAGTTCTTGCTCATTCAGCAGGGCCTGGTAACGACCTGACAACTCTATTTTGAAGTTTTTAGCAGTTTCTTCGTTTTGTAGTTTCCAAAGTCAAATTTTTCCTTTCCTGATATTTCTTTTTCTTTGTCTTCCTTAATTTTATACGGATGTTAACAGTCACGAGCTCATGGTCACTTGTATCATCGGCTACCTTTTTGTTCTCAGATCTAACAGTGATATCTTCCATTTCTTATTGATAGTGGTGTGGTCAATTTGGTTTTTGTTTTTTTCCGTCTGAAGAGGTCCATGTAAATTTGTGGATCTCTCATGCTTCAAAGCGGTTTCTCCAATGACTAAATTGTTTTCTGCGCAAAATTCCACCAAACGTTCTCCATTGTCATTAATTTCTGCAGCTAGTTTTTCACATCCATTCCATCATAACCAATATAAACACTGTGTCTTTCCATCGTAACCAATATAAACACTGTGTCTTCCCATCAAACCAATATAAACACTGTGTCTTTCCATCATAACCAATGTAAACACTGTGTCTTTCCATCGTAACCAATATAAACACTGTGTCTTTCCATCATAACCAATATAAACACTGTGTCTTTCCATCATAACCAATGTAAACACTGTGTCTTTCCATCATAACCAATGTAAACACTGTGTCTTTCCATCATAACCAATGTAAACACTGTGTCTTTCCATCATAACCAATGTAAACACTGTGTCTTTCCATCATAACCAATGTAAACACTGTGTCTTTCCATCATAACCAATATAAACACTGTGTCTTTCCATCATAACCAATGTAAACACTGTGTCTTTCCATCATAACCAATGTAAACACTGTGTCTTTCCATCATAACCAATGTAAACACTGTGTCTTTCCATCATAACCAATATAAACACTGTGTCTTTCCATCATAACCAATATAAACACTGTGTCTTTCCATCATAACCAATATAAACACTGTGTCTTTCCATCATAACCAATACACTGTTCCATCATAACAATATAAACACTGTGTCTTTCCATCGTACCCAATATAACCATTGTTCCTTTACATCATAACCAACAGAAACACAGCTACACTTATATCATAACCAACAACAAAAAAGTTCAACTTACATCATACCCAACCGAAACACAGCTACACTTACATCATAACCAACAGAAACACAGCTACACTTACATCATAACCAACAGAAACACAGCTACACTTACATCATAACCAACAGAAACACAGCTACACTTATATCATAACCAACAGAAACACAGCTACACTTACATCATAACCAACAGAAACATTGCTACACTTACATCATAACCAACAGAAACATTGCTACACTTACATCACAACCAACAGAAACATTGCTACACTTACATCATAACCAACAGAAACATTGCTACACTTACATCATAACCAACAGAAACATTGCTACACTTACATCATAACCAACCGAAACATTGCTACACTTACATCATAACCAACAGAAACATTGCTACACTTACATCATAACCAACAGAAACACAGCTACACTTACATCATAACCAACAGAAACATTGCTACACTTACATCATAACCAACAGAAACATTGCTACACTTACATCATAACCATCAGAAACATTGCTACACTTACATCATAACCAACAGAAACACTGTTACACTTACATCATAACCAACAGAAACATTGCTACACTTACATCATAACCAACAGAAACATTGCTACACTTACATCATAACCAACAGAAACATTGCTACACTTACATCATAACCAACAGAAACATTGCTACACTTACATCATAACCAACAGAAACATTGCTACACTTACATCATAACCAATAGAAACATTGCTACACTTACATCATAACCAACCGAAACACAGGTCCTTTACATCACGATTGCAGAA
>JAXRKP010003152.1:0-23692 GCA_037039925.1 Doris montereyensis | reverse complement strand
TCATTTCTTTAGTCTAATGTCAATGGTCATTTCTTAGTCTAGTGTTAATGATCATATTTTTGTCTAATAACATCATGATTTTGCTTTTGTTTTTAGTGTTAATGATGATTTCTTTGTCTAGTGTTAATGATCATTTCTTTAGTTCCAATGTCAATGATCATTTCTTTTAGTCTAGTGTAATGATGATTTCTTTAGTCTAATGTCAATGATCAGTTCTTTAGTCTATGTTAATGATGATTCAGTCTAGTGTTAATGATGATTTCTGTAGTCTAGTCACGATCATTTCTTTAGTCTAATGTCAATGATCATTTTCTTTGGTGTCAATGATCGTTTCTTTAGTCTAGTGTTAATGATGATTTCTTTAGTCTAGTGTTAATGATGATTTCTTTTGTCTAGTGTCATAGATCATTTCTTTATCTGATGTCAATGATCATTTCTTTAGTCTAATGTCAATGATCATTTGCAATAGTGTAATGATGATTTTCTTATTCTAGTGTCACGATCAGTTCTTTAGTCTAATGCCAATGATCATTTTTAGTCTAGTGTTAATGGTGATTTCAAATTCAGTGTCAATGATCATTTCTTTAGTCTAGTTGTGGTGATTTCTTTAGTCCAGTGTCAATGATCATTTCTTTAGTGTAGTGTTAATGGTGATTTCTTTAGTCTAGTGCAATGATCATTTCTTACTTTCTTTTAACGTTTAAAGAAATGGTAATGACTGTCACACCAGCAGTATACTCTACTGGTAATAATAGTAATAATGAAAATAGCAATAATAATTGCATGATGATAAAAATGATAATATTAATAATAACAATAATAATAATTATAATAATAATATTTACTAAAAATAATAACAACAATAATATCAATAATAAAATGACAATATAATAACAATAATAATAATAATAATAATAATAATAATAATAATAATAATAATAATAATAACAATCATTATAATAATAATAACAATAATATTAATAATATAATGACAATAAAAATGATAATAATAAAAATAATAATAATAATAATAATAATAATAATAATAATAATAATAATAATAATAATAATAATAATAATAATAATAATAATAATGATAATAAAAATATAATAATAGCCACATTAACAATGCAAACAAAACGACTAAAAGCGGACCAGAGACCGAGATAAGTCCATTCACCTCTCGACACCAGCATCGACTCCATGCGCGTGTTCAACTGCCCGCCATCTCCGCGACAAAAGGAAGCAAGCGCCTGCATCAACGCATGCATAGTGCCGTTGGCAGGTTGGTGGTGAAAGCGATGCCAGCTATTTCTGGCGGGCATTCCATCTGCCTCTATGGAACTGTATCTCTTTTATGTTTTGTGGCAGTTTGAATGACTTTGGCCCAGGGCGTAGGAACGGCCGTTGTAACGTTGATAATGCCAGGCAAAGCGGCGGCGGCTTTTTGTTTACTGTGTGAACACGGGGCCCTGGCCAGGTGGTGATATGAAAGATGTGATTACACCCCACGTGACGAAGTGTGAGACGAAGCCAGCCAGGCAAAAGGCGAACTGCCGCGGGGTGATTTGCCTGTTTAGTTTGAAGCGATTCCTTGAGATTTGTTTTCACGTCCACGTGGGAAGAAGGCAACTCAAGTGTCAATGACAGGCTTCCTCCGGCGTTAGCAATATTGTTTATGACTGTGTGTTGTCTATGTAAAGAAAGGAGGTTTACGTGTGTGCTCCTATGTGTATGACTATAGTTTTTCGTGTTTGTTTTTACTGACCCTCATCAGCCCAACTCGTCGGGTTTTTTCTCCCAATTTGTGTCACGAGACTATAAAGTTATCATAGACATCTCGCACTGACGTGAATATGTCTACTAATAATACTGTTATTGAACAGCTCGTTGTCATGACGTCTTATCATAGATGCATCTCACTGACAGGAACATGTCTAAATATATACTGTTATTGAACAACTCGTTATCATGACGTCTTATCATAGACATCCTTGCACTGACGTGAACATGTCTAAATATAATACTGTTATTTGAACAACTCGTTATCATGACGTCTTATCATAGACATCTCGCACTAACGTGAACATGTTAAATATAATACTGTTATTGAACAACTCGTTGTCATGACGTCTTATCGTGGACATCTCGCACTGACGTGAACATGTCTAAATATAATACTGTTATTGAACAACTCGTTGTCATGACGTCTTATCATGGACATCTCGCACTGACGTGAACATGTTTAAATATAATACTGTTATTGAACAACTCGTTATCATGACGTCTTATCATAGATCACGCACTGACGTGAATATGTCTAAATATAATACTGTTAGTGAACAACTCGTTATCATGACGTCTTATCATAGACATCTCGCACTAACGTGAACATGTCTAAATATAATACTGTTATTGAACAACTTGTTATCATGACGTCTTATCATAGACATCCGCACTAACGTGAACATGTCTAAATATAATACTTTATCGAACAACTCGTTGTCATGACGTCTTATCGTGGACATCTCGCACTGACGTGAACATGTCTAAATATAATACTGTTATTGAACAACTCGTTGTCATGGCGTCTTATCGTGGACATCTCGCACTGACGTGAACATGTCTAAATATAATACTGTTATTGAACATCTGGTTATCATGACGTCTTATCATAGACATCTCGCACTGACGTGAACATGTCTAAATATAATACTGTTATTGAACAACTCGTTATCATGACGTCTTATCATAGACATCTCGCACTAACGTGAACATGTCTAAATATAATACTGTTATTGAACAACTCGTTGTCATGACGTCTTATCGTGGACATCTCGCACTGACGTGAACATGTCTAAATATAATACTGTTATTGAACAACTCGTTGTCATGACGTCTTATCATGGACATCTCGCACTGACGTGAACATGTTTAAATATAATACTGTTATTGAACAACTCGTTATCATGACGTCTTATCATTAGAGACATCTCGCACTGACGTGAACATGTCTAAATATAATACTGTTATCGAACAACTCGTTGTCATGACGTCTTATCGTGGACATCTCGCACTGACGTGAACATGTTAAAATATAATACTGTTATTGAACAACTCGTTGTCATGGCGTCTTATCATAGACATCTCGCACTAACGTGAACATGTCTAAATATAATACTGTTATCGAACAACTCGTTGTCATGACGTCTTATCGTGGACATCTCGCACTGACGTGAACATGTCTAAATATAATACTAATATTGAACAACTCGTTATCATGACGTCTTATCATGGACATCTCGCACTGACGTGAACATGTCTACATATAATACTGTTATTGAACAACTCGTTATCATGACGTCTTATCATAGACATCTCGCAATGACGTGAACATGTCTCAAAATATAATACTGTTATTGGAGCAACTCGTTATCATGACGTCTTATCATAGACATCTCTGCACTGACGTGAATATGTCTAAATATAATACTGTTATTGAACATCTCGTTGTCATGACGTCTTATCATGGACATCTCACCGACGTGAATATGTATGTCAAATATAGTACTGTTATTGAACAACTCGTTGTCATGACGTCTTATCGTGGACATCTCGCACTGACGTGAACATGTCTAAATATAATACTAATATTGAACAACTCGTTATCATGACGTCTTATCAGGACATCTCGCACTGACGTGAACATGTCTAAATATAATACTGTTATTGAACATCTCGTTGTCATGACGTCTTATCATGGAATCTCGCACTGACGTGAACATGTCTAAATATAATGCTGTTATTGAACAACTCATTGTCATGACGTCTTATCATGGACATCTCGCACTGACGTGAACATGTCTAAATATAATACTGCTATTGAACAACTCGTTGTCATGACGTCTTATCATGGACATCTCGCACTGACGTGAACATGTCTAAATACAATACTGTTATTGAACAACTCGTTGTCATGACGTCCTCTAATTTGTCCATTCACATCCGAGAAGACAATATACTACTGCAACGTAATGAGGCCCGAGGGGAGAAATAGAAAGGGTGGGGGTGGGCCGTAATTATCAACAAAAACCCGGTTGATTTGATTTCAATTTTAACCACATCCATAACTTTGGTGATTTCCGGTGTTGTAGTAATATGTTTATGTTTATGTTTATGTTTATGTTTGTGTTTGTGTTTGTGTTTATGTTTGTGTTTATGTTTATGTTTGTGTTGATGTTTACGTTTATGTTTGTGTTTATGTTTACGTTTATGTTTATGTTGATGTTTATGTTTATGTTTGTGTTGATGTTTATGTTTATGTTTATGTTTATGTTTTTATGTTTATGTTTATGTTTATGTTTATGTTTGTGTTGATGTTTATGTTTATGTTTGTGTTGATGTTTATGTTTATGTTTATGTTTTTTTCTTTTATGTTTATGTTTATGTTTATGTTTTCTGTTTATGTTTATGTTTATGTTGATGTTTATGTTTATGTTTATGTTTATGTTTATGTTTATGTTTATGTTTATGTTTATGTTTGTTTCTGTTTATCTTCATGTTTATGTTTATGTTTATGTTTACGTTTTTGTTTGTATGTTTATGTTTATGTTTATGTTTATGTTTATGTTTATGTTTACGTTTATGTTTATGTTTATGTTTATGTTTATGTTTATGTTTATGTTTATGTTTTACTATAATGCCAGACTGCAGTAAACAGTCACGGGATATGTAGGCGGTACAGAATGTTATTATCTGTACACGGGACCTCATTGTTATTATCCGTCCCCGACGGGACTATGTGTCGACCAACTCCTGGACTTTTCAGGAGGGGGGGGGGGGGCGTTTTTCTAGACATGAACTCATAACATGTCGGTTGAGTGACCGACACCTTGCCTCTGGACCACCAAGTCCCAAGTTTGCAATCACAAGCTAGGACTCAAGTGGTCGGATGTTTGCTGTGTATGGATTTATTGTATTGTTAATGGATTTCTAGTGAAATGGATTCGATTGAAATGGATTCGAGTGAAATGGATTCGAAGTGAAATGGATTCAGTGAAAGAGGTTCGAGTGAAACAGGTTCGAGTGAAATAGGTTCGGAGTGAAATGGATTCGAGTGAAATGGATTCGAGTGAAACATGTTCAAGTGAAATAGGGTCAAGTGAAACAGGTTTATGAAACAGGTTCAAGTGAAAGAGGTTCGAGTGAAATAGGTTCAAGTGAAAGAGTTCAAGTGAAACAGGTTCAAGTGAAACAGGTTCAAGTGAAATAGGTTCAAGTGAAACAGGTTCAAGTGAAACAGGTTCAAGTGAAATAGGTTCAAGTGAAACAGGTTCAAGTGAAATAGGTTCAAGTGAAACAGGTTCAAGTGAAATAGGTTCAAGTGAAACAGGTTCAAGTGAAAGTTCAAGTTAAAGAGGTTCAAGTGAAAGAGGTTCGAGTGAAATTAGTTCAAGTGAAATAGGTTCAAGTGAAACGGTTCGAAATAGGTTCAAATGAAATAGGTTCAAGTGAAACAGGTTCAAGTGAAACAGGTTCGAGTGAAACAGGTTCAAGTGGAACAGGTTCAAGTGAAACAGGTTCAAGTGAAACAGGTTCAAGTGAAACAGGTTCACGTGAAACAAGTTCAAATGAAATGGATTCGAGTGAACTAGATTCGAGGAAATTGATTCGAGTAAAATGGATTCGAGTGAAAGAAGTTCGAGTGAAATGGATTCGAGTGAAATGGGTTCGAAATGAAATGAATTCGAGTGAAATGGATTCGAGTGAAATGGATTCGAGGTGAAATGGGTTCGAATGAAATGGATTCGAGTTAAATTGATTCGAATGAAATTGGTTCGAGTGAAATGGATTCGAGTGAAATGGGTTCGAGTAAAATGGATTCGAGGAAATGGGATTCGAGTGAATGGGTTCAAGTGAAATGGATTCGAGTGAAATGGATTCGAGTGAAATGGATTCAAGTGAAATGGATTCGAGTGAAATGGATTCGAGTGAAAGAAGTTCAGTGAAATGGATTCGAGTGAAGTGGGTTCGAGTGAAATTAATTCGAGTGAAATGATTCGAGTGAAATGGGTTCGAGGTGAAATGGATTCGAGTGGAAACGGATTCGAGTGAAATGGATTCGGAGTGAAATGGGTTCGGAGGAAATGGATTCGAGTGAAAGAAGTTCGAGTGAAATGGATTCGGTGAAATGGATTCGAGTGAAAGAATTTCGAGTGAAATGGGTTCGAGTGAAATGGGTTCGAGTGAAATGAATTCGAGTGAAATGGATTCGAGTGAAATGGGTTCGAGTGAAAATGGATTCAAGTTAAATTGATTCGGTGGAATGGGTTCGATAAATGGATTCGAGTGAAATTGGTTCGAGTCAAATGGATTCGAGTGAAATGGATTCGAGTGAAATGGATTCGAGTGAAATGGATTCGAGTGGAATGGGTTCGAGTGAAATGGATTCGAGTGAAAATGGGTTCGAGTGAAATGGATTCGAGTGAAATGGATTCGAGAGTAAAATGGATTCGAGTGAAAGAGGTTCGAGTGAAATGGATTCGAGTGAAATGGATTCGAGTGAAATGGATTCGAGTGAAATGGATTCGAGTGAAAGAGGTTCGAGTGAAATGGATTCGAGTGAAATGGATTCGAGTGAAAGAGATTCGAGTGAAATGGATTCGAGTGAAATGCATTCGAGTGAAATGGATTAAATTGAAATGGATTCAAGGTGAAATGGATTAGAGTTAAAGAGGTTCGAGTGAAAAGAGGTTCGAGTGAAAAAAGGTTCGATTGAAAAAGCTCGAGTGAAAGAGGTTCGAGTGAAAAGATTCGAGTGAAAGAGGTTCCAGTGAAAGAGATTCGAGTGAAACAGGTTCGAGTGAAAGAGGTTCGAGTGAAAGGGTTCAAGTGAAAGAGGGTTCGAGTGAAAAGGGTTCGGAGGTAAAACAGGTTCGAAGTGAAGAGGTTCAAGTGAAAAGATTCGAGTGAAACAGGTTCGAGTGAAACGGGTTCGAGTGAAATAGGTTCAAGTGAAAAAGGTTCAGAGTGAGACGGGTTCGAGTGAAACAGGTTTCGAGTGAAAAAGGTTCGGTGAAACGGGTTCAAGTGAAACTCGTTCGAGTGAAACATATTCAAGTAACAGGTTCAAGTGAAATAGGTTCAAGGTGAAATGGATTCGAGTGAAATGGATTCGAGTGAAATGGATTCGAGCAGAAATGGATTCGAGTGAAAGAAGTTGGAGTGAAATGAATTCGAGTGAAATGGGTTCGAGTGAAATGAATTCGAGTGAAATGGATTCGAGTTAAATGGATTCGAGTGGAATGGGTTCGAATGAAATGGATTCGAGTTAAATTGATTCGATGAAATTGGTTCGAGTGAAATGGATTCGAGTGAAATGGGTTCGAGTGAAATGGATTCGAGTGAAATGGATTCGAGTGAAATGGGTTCGAGTGAAATGGATTCGAGTGAAATGGACTCGAGTGAAATGGATTGGAGTGAAATGGGTTCGAGCGAAATGGATTCGGTGAAAGAAGTTCGAGTGAAATGGATTCGAGTGAAATGGGTTCGGTGAAAAATTCGAGTGAAATGGTTCGAGTGAAATGGGTTCAGTGAAATGGATTCAGTTAAATTGATTCAATGAAATTGGTTCGAGTGAAATGGATTCGACTGAAATGGATTCGAGTGAAATGGGTTCAGGTGAAATGGATTCAGTGAAATGGGTTCGAGGTGAAATGGATTCGGTAGAAATGGATTCGAGTGAAATGGATTCGAGTGAAATGGATTCGAGTGAAATGGATTCTGATGAAAGTGCGAGTGAAATGGATTCGAGTGAAATGGATTCGAGTCAAATGAATTCGAGGTAGAAATGGATTCGGTGAAATGGGTTCGAATGAAATGGATTCGAGTTAAATTGATTCGAATGAAATTGGTTCGAGTGAAATGGATTCGAGTGAAATGGATTCGGAGGTGAAATGTATTCGAGTGAAATGGATTCGAGTGAAATGGGTTCGAGTGAAATGAACTCGGGTGAAATGGTTCGAGTGAAATGGATTCGAGTGAAATGGATTCAGTAAAATGGATTCAGTGAAAGAGATTCGAGTGAAAAAGTTCGAGTGAAATGGATTCGAGTGAAATGGATTCGAGTGAAATGGATTCGAGTGAAAAAGGTTCGAGTGAAATGGACTCGAGTGAAATGGATTCGAGTGAAAGAGATTCAGTGAAATGGACTCGAGTGAAATGGATTCGAGTGAAATGGATTCAAGTGAAATGGATTCGAGTGAAATAGTTCGAGTGAAATGGATTCGAGTGAAATGGATTCGAGTGAAATGGATTCGAGTGAAAGAAGTGCGAGTGAAATGGATTCGAGTGAAATGGATTCGAGTCAAATGAATTCGAGTGAAATGGATTCGAGTGAAATGGGTTCGAATGAAATGGATTCGAGTTAAATTGATTCGAATGAAATTGGTTCGAGTGAAATGGATTCGAGTGAAATGGATTCGAGTGAAATGTATTCGAGTGAAATGGATTCGAGTGAAATGGGTTCGAGTGAAATGAACTCGAGTGAAATGGGTTCGAGTGAAATGGATTCGAGTGAAATGGATTCGAGTAAAATGGATTCGAGTGAAAGAGATTCGAGTGAAGTGGATTCGAATGAAATGGATTCGAGTGAAATGGATTCGAGTGAAATGGATTCGAGTGAAAAAGGTTCGAGTGAAATGGACTCGAGTGAAATGGATTCGAGTGAAAGAGATTCGAGTGAAATGGACTCGAGTGAAATGGATTCGAGTGAAATGGATTCAAGTGAAATGGATTGGAGTGAAAGAGGTTCGTGTGAAATGGGTTCGAGTGAAATGGATTCGAGTGAAATGGATTCGAGTGAAATGGATTCGAGTGAAATGGATTCGAGTGAAAGAGATTCGAGTGAAAAAGATTCGAGTGAAATGGATTCGAGTGAAAAAGGTTCGAGTGAAAGAGGTTCGAGTGAAAGAGGTTCAAGTGAAAGAGGTTCGAGTGAAAAAGTTTCGAGTGAAATGGATTCGAGTGAAAGAGGTTCGAGTGAAATAGGTTTGAGTGAAAGAGGTTCGAGTGAAAGAAGTTCAAGTGAAAGAGGTTCGAGTGAAACAGGTTCGAGTGAAAGAGGTTCAAGTGAAATGGGTTCGAGTGAAAGAGGTTCGAGTGAAAGAGGTTCGAGTGAAATGGATTCGAATGAAAAAGGTTCGAATGAAATGGATTCGAGTGAAATGGATTCGAGTGAAATGGATTCGAGTGAAAAAGGTTCGAGTGAAAAAGGTTCGTGTGAAAGAGGTTCGAGTGAAATGGGTTCGAGTGAAATGGATTCGAATGAAATGGATTCGAGTGAAATGGGTTCGAATGAAATGGATTCAGGTTAAATTGATTCGAGTGAAATGGATTCTAGTGAAAGAGGTTCGAGTGAAAGGGTTCGAGTGAAGAAGTTATGAAATGGATTCGAGTGAAAAGAATTCGAGTGAAAGAGATTCGAGTGAAAGAAATTCGAGTGAAAGAGATTCGAGTGAAGAGGTTCAGTGAAAGTGGTTGGAGGGAAATGAGTCAGTGTTATTGTACACTGTTAATGGAGTTGGAGTGAAATGAGTCAGTGTTAGTTAATGGGTTGGAGTGAAATGAGTCAGTGTTATTGTACACTGTTAATGGGTTGGAGTGAAATGAGTCAGTGTTAATTGTACACTGTTAATGGGTTGGAGTGAAATGAGTCAGTGTTATTGTACACTGTTAATGGGTTGGAGTGAAATGAGTCAGTGTTATTGTACACTGTTAATGGGTTGGAGTGAAATGAGTCAGTGTTATTGTACACTGTTAATGGGTTGGAGTGAAATGAGTCAGTGTTATTGTACACTGTTAATGAGTTGGAGTGAAATGAGTCAGTGTTATTGTACACTGTTAATGGGTTCAGATGAAATGGTGGTGTTGTTGTACACTGTTAATGGGTTCAGTGAAAGAGTCAGTGTTATTGTACACTGTTAATGGGTTTCGAGGTGAAATGAGTCAGTGTTATTGTACACTGTTAATGGGTTCAGTGAAAGAGTCAGTGTTATTGTACACTGTTAATGAGTTCAGTGAAAAAGTCAGTGTATTTGACCAATAGAATAAAATAGACTTGGATGTAGACCAACAGAAAAGCCGTGTGTTCATTTGATTTCACTTCTGTGGTTTTTAAGATTGCATTGATTTTACCAACTTTTACATCATTTTGCTCAGGCATTCTAGTACTAAAAAATCTTTTTTTTCTGGACTACTCTTGTAAACTATTTCGAGGAGAATGTTTCAACATGTCAGACACGAACTCGTAACATTTTGGTTCATAGGTCGACACCTTGCCTCTGAACCACCGAATCCCCCTCCACCGTTGCACCCCATTGGTGTTTCACATTTCAGCATGATGGAAACGATATCCAGTTGTAAAACCTTCATATCCACTTGTCCTAACGATATTGATGATAAAGACGATAATGGTGATAAGTTAAAGGAATCGTCAATTCATTGCAGTATGTAAACCTCCACATATGTCTTCCAGTGATATGTGTTCCATACTTTCCTCTGTCATGTATTCTTTTATGTCATCATGACATCTTGTTGGTGACCTTCCTTACATTTTTGTGTCCATTACCTGGCTGTTAATATGAACACGTATTGTCGTACTATTGTCTAAAACTATTGCTATATGCTATTGTTACTTTTGTAATATTAACATGTATTATTGTTCTTCTACTGTCTAAAACTATTGCTATATACTATTGTTACTTTTGTAATATTAACATGTATTATTGTTCTTCTACTGTTTAAAACTATTGCTATATGCTATTGTTACTTTTGTAATATTAACATGTATTATTGTTCTTCTACTGTCTAAAACTATTGCTATATGCTATTGTTACTTCTGTAATATTAACATGTATTATTGTTCTTCTACTGTCTAAAACTATAGCTATATGTTATTGTTACTTTTGTAATATTAACATGTATTATTGTTCTTCTACTGTCTAAAACTATTGTTATATGCTATTGTTACTTTTGTAATATTAACATGTATTATTGTTCTTCTACTGTCTAAAACTATTGCTATATGCTATTGTTACTTTTGTAATATTATCATGTATTATTGTTCTTCTACTGTCTAAAACTATTGCTATATGCTATTGTTACTTTTGTAATATTAACATGTATTATTGTTCTTCTACTGTCTAAAACTATTGCTATATGCTATTGCAACTTTTGTAATATTAACATGTATTGTCGTACTATTGTCTAAAAATATTGCCATATGGCTATTCCTACTTTTGTAAACCGAACATGTATCGTCCCTCTATTATGTAGAACTCGTCCACATGAGTGGAGGAGGTGGGGGGGGGGGGAGGCTCGGTAGTGCAGAGACAACGTATTGGGTTCAAGCACCGCCGACAGTTGAAACATGTTCTATTGTGTTTTTCGAGCACAATCTACCACCTGTCCCCCTCTGGTCAAAGTAGGCGGATCGACCCCTAGTACCACCGGAGACGGACAATAGAAAAGAGGTTCCGTGTGCAGTGTGCAGATCACAACACTGTGAGAGGAAGGAACATACTTGCTTGTCAGATATTCAATGGTGCTACTACAAAGACTTACTATTAAGTAACTAACTTGTACAAAAAGTAAAGTTCCCTTAAGGCCGTTACAGCTCATATAGCCGGAGCTTATCCCGATTTCAATAGCGTAAAGCAGAACAGGGGAGACTTGTCACCGCTTGGCCAGGACGTCAGCCTAACGCATATTTTTTACCCCCACACTTGTGTGTGTACCCATTTGCACCTGGGTAGGGTGGGGAAATGTGAATTATGTGACTTTCACAGGGTACACAACATTGGACATAGCTTTGGTAGGATTCGACTCCGGAACCACATGATCCCTTATCCGGCATCCTAAACACTCGCTCACCGACGCCACCGAACTAAATTGATCAATGAACTTGCTTACTAATAAACTTCTTTACTAATGAACTAGTTTACAAGTCTTAGTGAACTTGCTTACAAATAAACTTGTTTATAATGATTTTTTTTACTAATGAACTTATTTACTAATGAGCTTGTTTACTATGAACTTCTTTACTAATGAACTTGTTTACTATGAACTTGTCTACTAATGAACTTGTTTACTATGAACTTGTTTACTATGAACTTGTTTACTATGAACTTGTTTACTAATGAACTTATTTACTAATGAGCTTGTTTACTATGAACTTGTTTACTAATGAACTTGTTTACTATGAACTTGTTTACTAATGAACTTGTTTACTATGAACTTGTTTACTAATGAACTTGTTTACTATGAACTTGTTTACTAATGAACTTGTTTACTATGAACTTGTTTACTAATGAACTTGTTTACTATGAACTTGTTTACTATGAACTTGTTTACTATGAACTTGTTTACTAATGAACTTGTTTACTATGAACTTGTTTACTAATGAACTTGTTTACTATGAACTTGTTTACTATGAACTTTTTTACTATGAACTTTTTTACTAATGAACTTGTTTACTAATGAACTTGTTTACTATGAACTTGTTTACTAATGAGCTTGTTTACTATGAACTTGTTTACTAATGAACTTGTTTACTATGAACTTGCTTACTAATGAACTTGTTTACTAATGAACTTGTTTACTAATGAACTTGTTTACTAATGAACTTGTTTACTATGAACTTGTTTACTAATGAGCTTGTTTACTATGAACTTGTTTACTAATGAACTTGTTTACTAATGAACTTGTTTACTATGAACTTGTTTACTAATGAACTTGTTTACTATGAACTTGTTTACTATGAACTTGTTTACTAATGAACTTGTTTACTATGAGCTTGTTTACTAATGAACTTGTTTACTATGAACTTGTTTACTATGAACTTGTTTACTATGAACTTGCTTACTATGAACTTGTTTACTAATGAACTTGTTTACTATGAACTTGTTTACTATGAAATTGTTTACTAATAAACTTGTTTACTATAAACTTGTTTACTAATGAACTTGATTACTGATGAGCTTGTTTACTATGAACTTGCTTACTATGAACTTGTTTACTATGAACTTGTTTACTATGAACTTGTTTACTATGAACTTGCTTATTAATGAACTTGTTTACTATGAACTTGTTTACTATAAACTTGTTTACTATGAACTTGCTTATTAATGAACTTGCTTACTATGAACTTGTTTATTATGAACTTGTTTCCTAATGAACTTGTTTACTATGAACTTGGTTATTAATGAACTTGTTTACTATGAACTTGTTTACTATGAACTTGTTTACTATGAACTTGCTTATTAATGAACTTGTTTACTATGAACTTGTTTACTATGAACTTGTTTACTATGAACTTGCTTATTAATGAACTTGTTTATTAATGAACTTGCTTACTAATGAACTTGTTTACTAATGAACTTGTTTACTATGAACTTGTTTACTAATGAACTTGCTTACTATGAACTTGCTTATTAATGAACTTGCTTACTATGAACTTGTTTACTATGAACTTGTTTACTATGAACTTGCTTATTAATGAACTTGTTTATTAATGAACTTGCTTACTAATGAACTTGTTTACTAATGAACTTGTTTACTATGAACTTGTTTACTAATGAACGTGTTTACTATGAACTTGTTTACTATCGAACTTGTTTACTAATGAACTTGTTTACTATGAACTTGTTTACTATGAACTTGTTTACTAATGAACTTGTTTACTATGAACTTGTTTACTAATGAACTTGCTTACTATGAACTTGCTTATTAATGAACTTGTTTACTATCAACTTGTTTACTGTGAACTTGCTTACTATGAACTTGTTTACTATGACCTTGTTTTATATGAACTTGTTTACGATGAACTTGCTTACTATGAACTTGCTTACTATGAACTTGCTTACTATGAACTTGCTTATTAATGAACTTGTTTACTATGAACTTGTTTACTATGAACTTGCTTAATATGAATTTGTTTACTATGAACTTGTTTACTATGAACTTGTTTACTATGAACTTTTTACCATGAACTTGTTTACTATGAACTTGTTTACTATGAACTTGTTTACTATGAACTTGTTTACTATGAACTTGCTTACTATGAACTTGTTTACTATGAACTTGCTTACTATGAACTTGCTTACTATGAACTTGCTTACTATGAACTTGCTTATTAATGAACTTGTTTACTATGAACTTGTTTACTATGAACTTGTTTACTATGAACTTGTTTACTAATGAACTTGTTTACTATGAACTTGTTTACTAATGAACTTGTTTACTATGAACTTGTTTACTATGAACTTGTTTACTATGAACTAGTTTACTATGAACTTGTTTACTATGAACTTGCTTACTATTAACTTGCTTACTATGAACTTGCTTATTAATGAACTTGTTTACTATGAACTTGCTTACTACGAACTTGTTTACTATGAACTTGTTTACTTCGAAGTTGTTTACTATGAACTTGTTTACTATGAACTTGTTTACTGTCAACTTGTTTACTATGAACTTGCTTATTAATGAACTTGTTTACTATGAACTTGGTTACTATGAACTTGTTTACTATGAACTTGCTTATTAATGAACTTGTTTATTAATGGACTTGTTTACTAATGAACTTGTTTACTAATGAACTTGTTTACTATGAACTTGTTTACTAATGAACTTGCTTACTATGAACTTGCTTATTAATGAACTTGCTTACCATGAACTTGTTTACTATGAACTAGTTTACTATGAACTTGTTTACTAATGAACTTGTTTACTATGAACTTGTTTACTATGACCTTGTTTACTAATGAACTTGTTTACTATGAACTTGTTTACTATGAACTTGTTTACTAATGAACTTGTTTACTATGAACTTGTTTACTATGAACTTGTTTACTAATGAACTTGCTTACTATGAACGTGCTTATTAATGAACTTGTTTACTATGAACTTGTTTACTATGAACTTGCTTACTATGAACTTGTTTACTATGAACTTGTTTACTATGAACTTGTTTACTATGAACTTGTTTACGATGAACTTGCTTACTATGAACTTGCTTACTATGAACTTGTTTACTATGAACTTGTTTACTATGAACTTGTTTACTATGAACTTGTTTACTACGAACTTGTTTACTAATGAACTTGTTTGCTATGAACTTGTTTACTATGAACTTGTTTACTATGAACTTGTTTACTTTGAACTTGCTTACTATGAACTTGTTTACTAATGAACTTGTTTACTATGAACTTGGTTATTAATGAACTTGTTTACTATGAACTTGTTTACTATGAACTTGTTTACTATGAACTTGCTTATTAATGAACTTGTTTACTATGAACTTGTTTACTATGAACTTGCTTATTAATGAACTTGTTTATTAATGAACTTGCTTACTAATGAACTTGTTTACTAATGAACTTGTTTACTATGAACTTGTTTACTAATGAACTTGCTTACTATGAACTTGCTTATTAATGAACTTGCTTACTATGAACTTGTTTACTATGAACTTGTTTACTATGAACTTGCTTATTAATGAACTTGTTTATTAATGAACTTGCTTACTAATGAACTTGTTTACTAATGAACTTGTTTACTATGAACTTGTTTACTAATGAACGTGTTTACTATGAACTTGTTTACTATCGAACTTGTTTACTAATGAACTTGTTTACTATGAACTTGTTTACTATGAACTTGTTTACTAATGAACTTGTTTACTATGAACTTGTTTACTAATGAACTTGCTTACTATGAACTTGCTTATTAATGAACTTGTTTACTATCAACTTGTTTACTGTGAACTTGCTTACTATGAACTTGTTTACTATGAACTTGTTTACTATGACCTTGTTTACTATGAACTTGTTTACGATGAACTTGCTTACTATGAACTTGCTTACTATGAACTTGCTTACTATGAACTTGCTTATTAATGAACTTGTTTACTATGAACTTGTTTACTATGAACTTGCTTAATATGAATTTGTTTACTATGAACTTGTTTACTATGAACTTGTTTACTATGAACTTTTTACCATGAACTTGTTTACTATGAACTTGTTTACTATGAACTTGTTTACTATGAACTTGTTTACTATGAACTTGCTTACTATGAACTTGTTTACTATGAACTTGCTTACTATGAACTTGCTTACTATGAACTTGCTTATTAATGAACTTGTTTACTATGAACTTGTTTACTATGAACTTGTTTACTAATGAACTTGTTTCCTATGAACTTGTTTACTAATGAACTTGTTTACTATGAACTTGTTTACTATGAACTTGTTTACTATGAACTAGTTTACTATGAACTTGTTTACTATGAACTTGCTTACTATTAACTTGCTTACTATGAACTTGCTTATTAATGAACTTGTTTACTATGAACTTGCTTACTACGAACTTGTTTACTATGAACTTGTTTACTTCGAAGTTGTTTACTATGAACTTGTTTACTGTCAACTTGTTTACTATGAACTTGCTTATTAATGAACTTGTTTACTATGGACTTGGTTACTATGAACTTGTTTACTATGAACTTGCTTATTAATGAACTTGTTTATTAATGGACTTGTTTACTAATGAACTTGTTTACTAATGAACTTGTTTACTATGAACTTGTTTACTAATGAACTTGCTTACTATGAACTTGCTTATTAATGAACTTGCTTACCATGAACTTGTTTACTATGAACTAGTTTACTACGAACTTGTTTACTAATGAACTTGTTTACTATGAACTTGTTTACTATGACCTTGTTTACTAATGAACTTGTTTACTATGAACTTGTTTACTATGAACTTGTTTACTAATGAACTTGTTTACTATGAACTTGTTTACTATGAACTTGTTTACTTATGAACTTGCTTACTATGAACGTGCTTATTAATGAACTTGTTTACTATGAACTTGTTTACTATGAACTTGCTTACTATGAACTTGTTTACTATGAACTTGTTTACCATGAACTTGTTTACGATGAACTTGCTTACTATGAACTTGCTTACTATGAACTTGTTTACTATGAACTTGTTTACTATGAACTTGTTTACTATGAACTTGTTTACTACGAATTTGTTTACTAATGAACTTGTTTACTATGAACTTGTTTACTATGAACTTGTTTACTATGAACTTGTTTACTTTGAACTTGCTTACTATGAACTTGTTTACTATTGAACTTGTTTACTATGAACTTGTTTACTATGAACTTGTTTACTATGAACTAGTTTACTATGAACTTGTTTACTATGAACTTGCTTACTATTAACTTGCTTACTATGAACATGCTTATTAATGAACTTGTTTACTATGAATTTGTTTACTATGAACTTGTTTACTATGAACTTGTTTACTTCGAACTTGTTTACTATGAACTTTTTTACTATGAACTTGTTTACTATCAACTTGTTTACTATGAGCTTGCTTACTATGAACTTGCTTACTATGAACTTGCTTATTAATGAACTTGTTTACTATGAACTTGTTTACTATGAACTTGCTTACTATGAACTTGTTTACTATGAACTTGTTTACTATGAACTTGCTTATTAATGAACTTGTTTATTAATGAACTTGTTTACTAATGAACTTGTTTACTAATGAACTTGTTTACTATGAACTTGTTTACTAATGAACTTGCTTACTATGAACTTGCTTATTAATGAACTTGCTTACTATGAACTTGTTTACTTTTAACTAGTTTACTATGAACTTGTTTACTAATGAACTTGTTTACTATGAACTAGTTTACTATGAACTTGTTTACTAATGTGAACTTGTTTACTAGACTTGTTGCTATGACCTTGTTTACTATGAACTTGTTTACTAATGAACTTGCTTTACTATGGGCTGCTTATTAATGAACTTGCTTACTATGAACTTGTTTACTATGAACTAGTTTACTATGAACTTGTTTACTAATGAACTTGTTTACTATGAACTAGTTTACTACAGACTTGTTTACTAATGAACTTGTTTACTATGAAGACATTTTACTATGAACTTGTTCAAATGAACTTGTTTACTATGAACTTGCTTATTAATGAACTTGTTTACTATGAACTTGTTTACTATGAACTTGCTTACTATGAACTTGTTTACTATGAACTTGTTTACTATGAACTTTTTACTATGAACTTGTTTACTATGAACTTGTTTACGATGAACTTGCTTACTATGAACTTGCTTTATGAACTTGTTTACTATGAACTTGTTTACTATGAACTTGTTTACTATGAACTTGTTTACTATGAACTTGTTTACTAATGAACTTGTTTACTATGAACTTGTTTATTAATGAACTTGTTTACTATGAACTTGTTTACTATGAACTTGCTTTGTTTACTAATCAACTTGTTTGCTAATGAACTTGTTTACTATGAACTTGTTTACTATGAACTTGTTTACTAGACAGTTTTTACTATGAACTTATTTTACTATGAATTTGCTTATTTACTATTAACTTGCTTACTGAACATGCTTATTAATGAACTTGTTACTATGAACATACTATGAACTTGTTTACTATGAACTTGTTTACTTCGAACTTGTTTACTATGAACTTGTTTACTATGAACTTGTTTTACTATCAACTTGTTTACTATGAACTTGCTTACTATGAACTTGCTTACTATAAATTTGCTTATTAATGAACTTGTTTACTATGAACTTGTTTACTATGAACTTGCTTACTATGAACTTGTTTACTATGAACTTGTTTACTATGAACTTGTTTACTAGGAACTTGCTTACTATGAACTTGCTTACTGAACTTGCTTATTAATGAACTTGTTTACTAATGAACTTGCTTACTGTGAACTTGTTTACTAATGAACTTGCTTACTATGTACTTGTTTACTATCAACTTGTTTACTAATGAACTTGCTTAATATGAACGTGCTTATTAATGAACTTGTTTACTAATGAACTTGCTTACTATGAACTTGCTTACTATGGACTTGTTTACTAATGAACTTGCTTACTATGAACTTGTTTACTATGAACTTGCTTATTAATGAACTTGTTTATTATGAACTTGTTTATTATGAACTTGCTTATTAATGAACTTGTTTACTATGAACTTGTTTACTATGAATGTGCTTATTAATGAACTTTTTACTATGAACTTGCTTACTATGAACTTGCTTACTATGAACTTGCTTATTAATGAACCTGTTTACTATGAACTTGCTTATTAATGAACTTGCTTACTATGAGCTTGTTTACTATGAATTAGTTTACTATGAACTTGCTACTATGAACTTGCTTATTAATGAACTTGTTTACTAATGAACTTGTTTACTATGAACTTGTTTACTATGAACTTGCTTATTAATGAACTTGCTTACTATGAACTTGTTTACTATGAACTTGCTTATTAATGAACTTGTTTACTATGAACTTGTTTACTAATGAACTTGTTTACTATGAACTTGTTTACTATGAACTTGTTTACTAATGAACTTGTTTACTATGAACTTGTTTACTATAAACTTGTTTACTAATGAACTTGTTTACTAATGAACTTGTTTACTATGAACTTGTTTACTATGAACTTATTTACTATGAACTTGTTTACTTTGAACTTATTTACTATGAACTTATTTACTAATGAACTTATTTACTAATGAACTTGTTTACTAATGAACTTGTTTACTAATGAACTTGTTTACTAATGAACTTGTTTACTAACGAACTTGCTTATTAATGAACTTGCTTACTAATGAACTTGTTGACTAATGAACTTGCTTATTAATGAACTTGTTTACTAATGAACTTGCTTATTAATGAACTTGCTTGCTAATGATCTTGTTGACTAATGAACCTCCTTACTAATGAACTTGCTTACTAATGAACTTGCTTATTAATGATCTTGATTATTAATGAACTTGCTTATTAATGAACTTGCTTATTAATGAACTTGCTTTTTAATGAACTTGTTTATTATTGAACTTGTTTACTAATGAACATGATTACTAATGAGCTTGTTTACTAATAAGCTTGTTTACTAATGAACTTGTTTACTAATGAACTTGTTTACTAACGAATTTGTTTACTAATGAGCTTGTTTACTAATGAACTTGTTTACTATGAACTTGTTTACTAATTAATTTGTTTACTAATGAACTTATTTACTAATGAACTTGTTTACTAATGAGCTTGTTTACTAATGAACTTGTTTATAATGAACTTGTTTACTAATGAACTTGTTTACTAATGAACTTGATTACTAATGAACTTGTTTACTAATGAACTTGTTTACTAATGAAATTGTTTACTAATAAACATGAGTAATAATGAACTTGTTTACTAATAAACATGATTACTAATGAGCTTGTTTACTAACGAACTTGTTTACTAATAAACATGATTACTAATGAACTTGTTTACTAATGAACTTGTTTACTAATAAACATGATTACTAATGAGCTTGTTTACTAATGAACTTGTTTACTAATGAACTTGTTTACTTATAAACATGATTACAAATGATTTTTTTTACTAACAAACATGATTACTAATGAACTTGTTTACTAATGAACTTGCTGACTAATAAACATGATTACTAATGAACTTGTTTACTAATAAACATGATTACTAATTAGCTTGTTTACTAATAAACATGATTACTAATGAGCTTGTTTACTAATAAACATGATTACTAATGAGCTTGTTTACTAATAAACATGATTACTAATGAGCTTGTTTACTAATAAACATTATTACTAATGAACTTGTTTACTAATAAACATGATTACTAATGAGCTTGTTTACTAATAAACATGATTACTAATGAGCTTGTTTACTAATAAACATGATTACTAATGAACTGGTTTACTAATAAACATGATTACTAATGAACTTGTTTACTAATAAACATGATTACTAATGAACTTGTTTACTAATAAACATGATTACTAATGAGCTGGTTTACTAATAAACATGATTACTAATGAGCTTGTTTACTAATAAACATGATTACTAATGAGCTTGTTTTCTAATAAACATGATTACTAATGAACTTGTTTACTAATAAACATGATTACTAATAAACATGATTACTAATGAACTTGTTTACTAATGAAACATGATTACTAATGAACTTGTTTACTAATAAACATGATTCCTATGAAACATGATTACTAATACAACATGATTACTAATGAACTTGTTTACTAATATACATGATGACTATTATGACATTGATTACTAATAAACATGATTACTAATGAGCTTGTTTACTAATAAACATGATTACTAATGAACTTGCTTACTATTAAACATGCTTAGTAATGAGCTTGTTTACTAATAGAACATGATTACTAATGAACTTGTTACTAATGAACTTGTTTACTAATAAACATGATTACTAATGAGCTTGTTTACTAATGAGCTTGCTTACTAATGAACTTGCTTACTTATGAACTTGTTTGCTAATGAACTTGTTTACTAATAAACATGCTAACTAATGAGCTTGTTTACTAATAAACTTGATTACTAATGAGCTTGTTTACTAATAAACATGATTACTAATGAGCTTGCCTACTAATAAACATGATTACTAATGAACTTGTTGACTAATAAACATGATTACTAATGAACTTGTTTACTAATAAACATGATTACTAATGAACTTGTTTACTAATAAACATGATTACTTATGAGCTTGTTTACTAATAAACATGATTACTAATGAACATGTTGACTAATAAACATGATTACTAATGTACTTGTTTACTAATAAACATGATTACTACTGAGCTTGTTTACTAATGAGCTTGTTTACTAATGAGCTTGTTTACTAATGAACTTGTTTACTAATGAGCTTGTTTACTAATGAATTTGTTTACTAATGAGCTTGTTTACTAATGAACTTGTTTACTATGAACTTGTTTACTAATGAGCTTGTTTACTAATGAACTTGTTTACTAATGAGCTTGTTTACTAATGAGCTTGTTTACTAATGAACTTGTTTACTAATGAAGCTTGTTTACTAATGAGCTTGTTTACTAATGAACTTGTTTACTAATGAACTTGTTTACTAATGAACTTGTTTACTAATGAATTTGCTTGTACTAATGAACTTGCTTATTAATGAACTTGATTACTAATGAACTTGCTTATTAATGAACTTGCTTTACTAATGAACTTGTTTACTAATGAACTTGGTTACTAATGAACGTGCTTACTAAATGAACTTGCTTACTAATGGAAATTGTTTACTAATGAACTTGTTTATTATTGAACTTGTTTACTAATAAACTTGCTTACTAATGAACTTGCTCACTAAAGAACTTGCTTATAAATAAAATTGCTTATTATTAAACTTGTTTACTAATGAACTTGCTTACTAAAGAAATTGCTCAATAATGAACTTGCTTACTAATGAACTTGCTTACTATTGAACTTGTTTACTAATGAACTTACTTACTAACGAACTTGCTCAATAATGAACTTGCTTATTAATGAACTTGCTTATTAATGAACATGCTTATTAATGAACTTTCTGATTAATGAACTTGCTTATTAATGGATTTACTTATTATTGAACTTGTTTACTAATGAAGTTGCTTACTAATGAACTTGCTTACTAATGAACTTGCTTACTAATGAACTTGCTTACTAATAGAACTGGCTTACTAATGAACTTGCTCACTAATGAACTTGCTTACTAAATTAACTTGCTTACTAATAAACTTTCTTACCAATGAACTTGCTCACTAATGAACTTGCTTACTAATGAACTTGCTCACTAATGAACTTGCTTACTATTGAACTTGTTTACTAATGAACTTGCTTACTAAAGAAATTGCTCAATAATTTACTTGCTTACTAATGAACTTGCTTACTATTGAACTTGTTCACTAATGAACATGCTTACTAATGAACTTGCCTACTAATGAACTTATTTACTATTGAACTTGTTTACTAATGAACTTGCTTACTAATGAACTTGCTTACTAACGAACTTGTTTACTAATCAACTTGCTTACTAATGAACTTGTTTACTAATCAACTTGCTTACTATGAACTTGTTTACTAATGAACTTGCTTACTAATGAACTTGTTTACTAATCAACTTGCTTTCTAATGAACTTGTTTACTAATGAACTTGCTTACTAATGAACTTGTTTACTAATCAACTTGCTTACTAATGAACTTGTTTACTAGTCAACTTGCTTACTATGAACTTGTTTACTAATCAACTTGCTTACTATGAACTTGTTTACTAATCAACGTGCTTACTATGAACTTGTTTACTAATGAACTTGCTTATTAATGAACTTGTTTACTAATCAACTTGCTTACTAATGAACTTGCTTTTTAATGAACTTGCTTTTGTTTGAATGAACTTGCTTATTAATGAACTTGTTTACTACTGAACTTGTTTACTAATGAACTTGCTTATTAATGAACTTGTTTACTAATGAACTTGCTTACTGATGAACTTGCTTACTAATGAGCTTGTTTACTAATCAACGCTTACTGATGAACTTGCTTACTGATGAGCTTGCTTTCTAATGAACTTGCTTTCTAATGAACTTGCTTTCTAATGAACTTGTTTACGAATGAACTTGCTTACTAATGAACTTGCTTACTAATGAACTTGCTTACTAATGAACTTGCTTACTATGAACTTGCTTACTAATGAACTTGCTTACT
>JAXRKP010003151.1:0-23705 GCA_037039925.1 Doris montereyensis | reverse complement strand
GCAGCCGATGCGTGGCTAGCCAAATGGCTTGGGGTGAGCTCAGGCGGGGAAAAACTGCATAATATTTCTACTGGTGGCGTAGAGTAGAGAAACTCCTCTTTGAGGCAAACTCAAGGGAAGCTTGTGCATTCTCCTTTAACCGTAGGAGTTGCTGAAAAATCTTTACTTGTCTAGCTGGCTTGACTGACAGTGACAGACAAGGCTCTGTGATCGCCGCCAAAGTCCCACATGAAGATCTCGAAAGGACATTGGTGACAATATCCCTTCTATCTCCTTCATCATTTACCGACTGATTTGTATTATAGTTGGCACACAGGTTCCTCTTGTCAATGTTAATAGAATGACGTCGGGTGTGTTTGATATCTTATAAACATTTTGGGAAAAAAACAATTGTAATAAAGATGTCATTTTCGCACATAAACGATATGTTATTTTCAAACATTCATATGAAAAAGCCGACGTAACTCTTTAGATATTTAATGGCAAATATGATCTGCTCAGGTTTTGAGTGATTTTATTCATAACTAAGTACTCCGATTTTCTTTCTTTTTGTTGTCTCCCTAAAAGTAAAAGCTCTTTATGTTGACCACCGTCGTCCTCTTTTCTTTGTTCCTTTGATTCTTGTTGTTGCTGTTTTTCGTACACTTGACGTTGGCTTTTGGTACTCGTAGAGATACAAAGTGAAAGAAATGACATATATATATTTATACCCCAATGATAGTATTAAATATTATTTAATGTCATTTCCTTCACTCTCGACATGCCCCTTGCCTCACTGTCTTTACCATGGTAGAGATACAGCAGCCGATGTGAGGCGCGCCAATTGGCTTGAGGCGAATTCTGGCGGACAAACTGCATAATATTTCTATTGGTGGCGTAGAGTAGAGAAACTCCTCTGACTCGAGGCAGACTCAATGGAGCTTGTGGATTATCCTTCTTTAACGATGGAAATGGCTGACAAATCTTTCCGTGTCTAGCTGGCTTGACTGACAGACAATGCTTTCTAATCACCGCCAAAGTTCCAAATCAAGCTCTCGACGTGACGTAATTAGTGACAATGTCCTTCAGAAAAACGAGCTGGTCGAAATATTGCCATTTAGGTCTTAACAAGCCACGGCCCACACATGTATAAGTCAAAAATACCACATGTATAAGTCAAAAATACCACATGTATAAGTCAAAAATACTACATGTATAAATCAAAAATACTACATATATAAGTCAAAACTATAAGTAGGTACCGGTACTTGTACTGTATTCCAAACGGATTCGGGCTTTTATTTCCCGTTCCCCACAGCGGTATTCGCCGATTTAGCTCATTTTCAATTGTCATCTTCACCATGTCCCCGGTCCTCCCTTTAATAATATAGTATTGTAATACGGCTTATAGATCTACCACTGGAACATTCTAAATTCTATTCAAACTCCTTCCAACCATACGACTGTGTTCTGATAGGAGATTTGTAATACCCAGACCTGTCACAATGCCAACGTTAATACCTGTGTGGCCAGTGAAAAAATCTGTACAGCAATAGAAATCTAAGAATAAGAATACTCGTAAAGCCTGCAGTCAGAGTAGGGAATTCTTGATACATCTACACACTGTAGGGTCAATTCAAGCAGAAATAATGAACACATGTACAGGAGAAAAACGTTTATTTACATTGTTTCGACTATATAAATAATAATATTTACAAAGCATCCACTGGCTATGGTAATTACTAGTTTTTTTTTACTAACAATTCGCCTGTAGAAAGGACTTTCTGGTCAATGTCATAGTAATGACACATTCTGCCCCTTACCAGTACTGTCATCATTTGAATTATATAAACAAGTCTTGGAGTAGAGACCCTGCTCATGGAAGCCCTGCTCTCGGTTTTGTTTTTCCAAACAATGTAAAATACCCTCTCTGCCTCAGTGTTGCTGTGACTGACACTGTGAGGGATGGCAAAAAGACCTTTTCTCCTGAAGGCTGAAAGTGGTTATTGAAACCAAAGGAGAGAGGTAGACAAACTACTACATGCAATATGCCAACAAGCATGGAAGTCCAAACAGGTGCCAGACGACTGGAAAAAGGGAACGGTAGTACCAATACATAAGATTTTAAGAAAGGATCAACTATGGAATGTTTAAGCTATAGAGGAATATCCCTACTTAGCGTTCCAGGAAAATGATATGCCAGGATACTGGAAATGAGATTAAGGAAAAGAATAGAGGATCAGATTGAAGAGCATCAGAGTGGATTTAGACCAGGAAGAAGTGTACAAGACCACATATTAGCTAAATCAGTATACAGTGCTAAAGCCCAATGTAAAAGACCAAAAGGCAGACCTCGAAGAAAGTGGGAAGAAGATATAAAAGAGGCATTGAAGAATAGAAATTTTAAGTTTTTTAAAAGGACACAGAAAATGCGATGACAGAGCATCCTGGAGAAAGATCATCTCGGGCATCTGAATCAACACACCTAAAGATAGAATGGGAACTGGTAAAGAAAGAAAGAACCCATACACCAAAAGGTAGAATGGCAACTGCTAAAGAAAGAATGAAAGGAAAATACCCTCTCTGCCTCAGTGTTGCTGTGACTGTGACACTGTGACGGATGGCAAGAAGACCTTTTCTCATGAAGACTGAAAGTGTTTATTGAAAGTTTCCATCACAATCCTTCATCGACCTTCTCCTCCTTGTCAAAGCCATCAACTTTATCAATCTGTTGAAAAAAGTAAAACAAAAAGTAAAAGAGTTATAAACATGAAAGAAAATGAAATGGAATGGTACGTGTTGGGGATAGGGCCAACTTATTTTATGTCAAGAAGAGAGATATTGAAAACTAAACTTTATACATGTCAAAAAAAGATAACAAAACATAAAAACGCGATGTACTCAGGAACTTCAAGGGAGCAAAAAATAAAAATCACAAATAACTGTTAAAGTTTCTCACAATTGAATTGTCACCTGAAACATAATTGAGAAAGTCAATTTTGACATAAATCAGACTCAAACACTTATTTTAAATATAAGAAAAATCACACACAAAACAATGTTCTAAATAAATCTCAACATCACAATAAAGAAAACACGCCACCTACAGCAACCAAAGTAAAAGGGAAGAAAGTAACCAGCCACCTGTGTACTGCAAAAAAGACCCATTTTATTTAAAATATCCAAAATGTCTGAAAAATGACGTCACTCTTTCGATATCGAATGGCAAAAACGATCGGCACAGGTTTGGTGATTTTATTTATAACTAAGTGAGGAGACAGATTTTGAAAATTGGGTCAAAATGGAAGATGACGAGCCATTTCCTTGGCAACCAAGGACGCTACAAACCCCTCAATAATATAGGGTGACTATATAGTTTGACAGTTACTTAAATATAATATATATATACTAAATGGAAAAACCAAAACCCAAAAAGCAAAACAAATCGTTTCACGAGGTGCGGCTTTCTTCTTTTATTCTCTCCCTAAAACGCTTCTTTTCATTGATCACCATCGTCTTTTTTCTTGTTTTATTTGTTTCTTTGATTCTTGTAGTTGCTGTTTTTCGCTCGCAAACTTGATGTTGCTTCTGGTAGTGGTAGAGTCTGAAAATTGAAAGAATTTACGTTAAATATCTGTTATACCCCAATCATAGTATAAACAATATTCAATGCCATTTCCTTCATTTCCAACATGACCCTCGCCTCACTGTCTGGACCATGGTAGAGATACAACAGTAGATGTGTAGCTTTTCAAATTGCTTGGGGTGACTCTGGCGGGGAAAAAAAAGCTGCACAGTATTTCTATTGGTGGCGTAGAGTAGATATGATCCTCTGAGACAGACTCAAAGGAAAGCTTTGCAGATTCTACTTTAACAATGGGAGTCGCTGACAAAGTTTACTTGTGTAACTGGCCTGACTGACAGTGACAGACAAGGCTCTGTGGTCTAGTTTACAACTGTGACGCTCTCGGAGTGACATTGAAGTGACAACGTCCTTCTATCACCTCCGTCGTTTACCGACCAATTTGTTTATATTTGGCACACAGGTTCCTATTGTCAATGTTAATAAATTACGTCGGCTGTGTTTGATATCTTATAAACTTTTTAAGAAAAACAATTGTAATAAAAATGCCATTTTCGCACATAAACGACGTGTTATTTTCAACCATTCACGTTTTTAAAAAAATACTGAAAATATCTGAAAACACCGACTTAACTCTTTAGACATTGAATGGTGAAAAACGATCTGCTTAGGTTTTGAGTGATTATATTCATAACTGAGTACTCTAATTTTCTTTCTTTTAGTTGTCTCTCTAAAAGTAAAAGCTCCTTACATTAATCACCATCGTCTTCTTTTTTTTGGTCCTTTGATTCTTGTAGTTGCTATTTTTCGCATACTTGATGTTGGATTCTGGTAGTGGTAGAGATACAAAGAGAAGAAAATGACATCAAACAAATATGTATAATTCAATGATAGTATAAAATATTAGTTAATGTCATTTCCTTCACTTTCGACATGCCTTCCTCGCTCTTTACTATGGTAGATACAGCTGCCAATGCATGGCTAGCCAAGTTCTTTGGGGTAAGCTCTGGCGGGGGGAAAAACTGCATATTAATTTCTATTGCTGGCGTAGAGTAGAGAAAAAATCACAAATAATTGTTTAAGTTTCTTACCTTTGAATTGTCACCTGAAACGCAATTGAGAGAAAGTCAATTTTGACATAAATCGGAAAAAAAACATTTATTCTGAATATAAGAAAATAACACAAAAACAATGTTCTAAATAAATCTCAACATCACAATAAAGAAAACACCCTTACCTACAACAACCAAAGTAAAAGGAAGAAAGTAACCAGCCACCTGTGTACTGCAAAAAAATTCATTTTATTTAAAATATCTAAAACATCTGAAAAGCCGACGTCAATCTTTCGATATCGAATGACAAAACGATCGGCACAGGTTTTGAGTGATTTTATTTATAACTAAGTGAAGAGACAGATTTTGAAAATTGGGTCAAAATCGAAGATGACGACCATTTCCATGGCAACCAAGGACGCTACAAACTGTTCAATAATATAGGGTGACTATATAGTTTGACAGTTACTTAAATATAATATATATAATAAATGGAAAAACCAAAACCCAAAAGCAAAACAAATGGTTTTCACGAGGTGCGGCTTTCTTCTTTTATTCTCTCCCTAAACGCTCTTTTTCATTGATCACCATCGTCTTTTTTCTTTTTTTTTTTTTTTTTTTTTTTTTATTCTTGTAGTGGCTGTTTTCGCTCGCAAACTTGATGTTGGCTTCTGGTAGTGGTAGAAATACAAAGTGAAAAAATGTCATTAAACATCAAATCATACCCCAATGATAATATAAAATATTTAATGCCATTTCCTTCATTTTCAACATGTCCCTCGCCTCTGTCTTTACCATGGTAGAGATAACAGCTGATGTGTAGCTTTTCAAATTGCTGGGTCGAGCTCTGGCGGGAAAAAAAAAGCTGCACAGTATTTCTATTTGTGGCGTAGAGTAGACACAATCCTCTGAGGCTCTCGGAGTGACATTAGTGATTTACCGACCAATTTGTTTATATTTGGCACACAGGTTCTTGTTGTCAATGTTAATAAAATGACGTCGGCTGTGTTTGATATCTCATAAACTTTTCAAGAAAAACAATTGTACTAAAAATGACATTTTCTGCACATAAACGACGTATTTTTTCAACCATTCATGTTTTTTTAAAAATACTGAAAATATCTGAAAACACCGACGAAACTCTTTAGACATTGAATGGTGAAAAGCGATCTGCTTAGGTTTGGTGATTATATTCCAACTGAGTACTCTAATTTTCTTTCTTTTAGTTGTCTCTAAAAGTAAAAGCTCTTTACATTGATCACCATCGTCTTCTTTTTTTTGTTCCTTTGATTCTTGTAGTTGCTGTTTTTCGCATACTTGATGTTGGATTCTGGTAGTGGGAGAGATACAAAGAGAAAGAAAATGACATCAAAAAAACAAATATGAATAATCAATGATAGTATAAAATATTGAATGTCATTTCCTTCACTTTCGACATGTCCCTTGCCTCAGTGTCTTTATCATGGTAGAGATACAGCAGCCAATGCATGGCTAGTAAGTTGTTTGCTCTGGGGTGGGGAAAAAACTGCATATTAATTTCTATTGCTGGCGGGAGATACATAATGTTTAAGTTTCTTACCTTTGAATTGTCACCGCAAACGCAATTGAGTCCAGTTTGACATAAATCGGAAGAAAAAATTTTTATTCTGAATATAAGAAAAATAACACACAAAACAATGATCCTCCACACTCAAGCAGGAAGCCAGCCACCTGTGTACTGCAAAAAATTCTCCTTTTAACAGTCCTCTTTCGCTGAAAATCTTTACGTGATTTTGTGCTAAGACCTGATTTTTACGTCAGACAAGGCTCTATGGAAAAACCCCGCCAAAGTTCCAAAATAAAGCTGTCCATATGTTGTCATTAATGCCAATATCCTGGTTCAGAAAAAAAGAGCTGGTCGAAATATTGCCATGTAGGTCTTGACAAGCCACGGCCCTCGCACCTTCACCTGAGCGAGACAACAGTTGGTTTCTTGTTGTACTCAAAAAGCTGACATTGGTGGCTGACAAATATCTACAGTCTCTCAGGACATCTTCCCAGGTTCTTTTTTGTTTTTTTGTTTGATATCTGAGCTGTGATTCTGAAGAAGAAAATCGAAACAGACTCAAATCATTCAATGTAAGTGAAAGCTTCTTTTTTGTATGTATAAACATGTAAGATACATAATGCAAGACATCTTAATGTCAACTTTGTATGGCTACCACATTACAACTTTTAGTCATGCAATTTCAATGCGAAAAAATAGTGACAGTTGAACAAAAACAAAGTATAACGTTATCTGGAATCCTTCTGATTTAAGAACAACAAAAACAACAATTTCATAATAATAATAGTAATAACAATAATAATAATAATAACAATAAATAAAGACATAACTAACAATAATAATAATAACAATGCGAATAATAATAATAACAACAACAATAATAATAACAATAATAACAATAATAATAACAATAACAATAATAACAACAATAACAATAACAATAATAACAATAACAATAACAATAACAATAACAACAACAATAACAATAAATAATAATAATAATAATAATAATAATAATAATAATAATAATAATAATAATAATAATAATAATAATAATAATTAAAAAAAATAATAACATCATCGACAATTAAAAGTAATAATATAATAAATCCTGTAATAAAAATAATAAAACAGCATGTTTATAGTAATATCAAAATGATTTTCAACTCATTGTAAGGCCTTATACTTAGAAGGATTTCTTAAAGAGTTCAATTTTGGTGGTAAAACCTTCAGAGATTTTTCATTTTCCCGTGTTCTCAGCCAAGGAGTTTCACATTTTGGGTGCAGGCAATTCAAAAGCTCTGCCAGAGAAATTTAATTTGGGTATATTCTTGACTGAGACAGTTTGAGATGAACTATAAGTTGCTGTGAAGGCTGATGGATTTTAATGAGATCTTTCAAAAATATAATATTTAGCAATTTGTCTAGACATAATATTTAGACTTTTAATGTTAGATAGGCAACTGGTGAGGACTTAGGAAGACCATACGCCATTCATTGATAATCTCTGGGATCGGTTAGAGAGGTATGTGACAAAAAAAGCCAAGGCAGCGCATTCCCTGTGATGCCAAAAACAATTAATGTTCCAGTTGTTGAAAAAGCAGATTACGGTCGACTGCGTCAATGGCCGCACTCAGATCGAGAAGCAGCAGTAACGCGTTGTCGCAAGGCCGTCTCTATTTCCCTGTCGTTGATGGAAAGTAAGTCAATAACGCGTTGTCAGATGGAGAAGTAGGTCAGTAACACGTCGTCGTTGATGGAAAGTAGGTCAGTAACACGTCGTCGTTGATGGAAAGTAGGTCAGTAACACGTCGTCGTTGATGGAAAGTAGGTCAGTAACACGTCGTCGTTGATGGAAAATAAGGTCAGTCGTCGTTGATGGAAAGTAGTCAGTAACACGTTAACACGTCGTTGATGGAAAGTAGGTCAGTAACACGTCGTCGTTGATGGAAAGTAGGTCAGTTCGTCGTTGATGGAACGTAGGTCAACTTCGTGAGGAAAGTGCCGTCTCGTTTATGGAAAGTGGGTCAGTCATGCTGTGCCCTCTCGTCTTATACGTTGATTGTAGCTGCACTTGTGATGATGTGTCAATCTACAAGAAATGTTCTTTCAGTCTTTTCACCATAACCTTTTCAACAATTTGATGAAGTTCAGGTTGGAGATTGGACGAAAATTATTAAGATTCATCAAAAATAAAAAAAATAAAAATAAATAATCTCTCTAAAAGCTCTTTCCATTGATCGCAATCGTCTTTTCTTTGATTCTTGTTGTTGCTGTTTTTCGCAAACTTCATGTTGGCTTCTGGTAGTGGTAGAGATACAAAGTGAAAGAAATGACAGTAAACATATATTCATTAGACCCAATGATAGTATCAAATATTATTTAAGTCATTTCAATCATTTTCAACACATCCCTTGCCTCACTGTCTTTACCATGGTAGAGATACAACAGCCCATGTGTGACTTGTCAAATGACTAAGGGTAGCTCTGGCGGAATAACTGCATAATATTTCTACTGGAGGCTTAGGTAGAGTAGATACGTCCTCTAGGCAGACTCAAAGAAACTTGCAGATTCTTCTTTTAACACTATTAACAGTGGGAGTCGCTTTGACAAAAGTTTACTTGTGTAGCTGGCCTGAGTGACACTGACAGACAAGGCTCTGTGATCCAGTTTCAAATTGTGACGCTCTCGGAGTGCCAGTGACAATGTCCCTTCTATCTCCTCCGTCGTTTACCGACCAATTTGTTTTATATTTGGCACACAGGTTCCTCTTGTCATTGTTCTTGACGTCTGGTGTTTTTGATGTCTTGTAAACGTTTTGACGAGAAAGACATTTAAACAAATGTAATAAAAAGGCCGTTTTTGCACATAAACGATGTTATATTCAAAGGTTTAAAAAAATATATTATGTACTGAAAAAGCCGACATAACTCTTTAGATATTTAATGGCAAAAAAACGATCTGCACAGGTTTTGAGTGATTTTATTTGTAACTGAGTACTCTAATTTTCTTTGTTTTTGTTGTCTCTATAAAAGTAAAAGCTCTTTACGTTGATCACTGGCGTCTTCGTTTTTTGTTCCTTTGATTCTTGTAGTTGCTGTTTTTCGCATACTTGATGTTGGCTTTGGGTACTGGTAGATATACAAAAGAAGAAAATGACATTAAACATATATTTATACCCCAATGATAGTATAAACTATTGTTTAAAGTCATTCCTTCACTCTCGACATGCCCCTTGCCTTACTGTCTTTACCATGGTAGAGATACAACAGCCGATGCGTGTCTAGCCAAATAGCTTGGGGTGAGCTCTGGCGGAATATCTGTATAATATTACTGGTGGCGTAGAAGAAACGATCCTCTGAGGCAGACTCAAAGGAAACTTTGCGGATTCTCCTTCAACGTTAAAACTTTAACAGTGGGAGTTGCTGACAAAGTTAATGCTTTCTGCACGTGTCTGGTGACTTCAGAAAAAAGAGCTTGACTGACAGTTAATGCTTTCTAATCACCTGGACCATTTAAGTTCCAAATGAAGATCTCGTTGCGTGACATTAAGTGACGTAGATGTCCTTCAGAAAAATAAAGAGCTGGTCGAAATATTGCCAAAATACAAACTGAGTCTTGACAAGCCACGCGCCCGGTGGAGTCGCTGACAAATCTTCACCTGAGCGAGACGTTGGTTTCTTGTTCAGTACATTAGTGCCAATGTCCTTCAGAAATAAAAGCTTGTTGAAATATTGTCATGTAGGTCTAGACAAAGTCACGGCCCGCACCTTCACCTGAACGACTGACACTGACAAATATTACAGTCATGTTTCTCATTCTACTTTCCAAGTTGAATGCGTGAAAAGATGCCATTTTCTGTTTCCTTCTACCCGAGTCTGCCTTTTAGTCTTTTTCATGAGGCTTTACATTATTTATATTGTCCCAATGATAGTATAATCTTAATATTTATATCACCTGCTTTGGTTTGATCTCTTATTATTTAATGCCATTTCCATTTCGCCTGTACATTTCCTACTGTCTAATGTCAGGTTTCATTGCATAGAGGAGGGTAGGAGAAATTAAACTGTGTTGTATACTGCCATTTTGTTTTTGTTGACTGTCCTATACAAGGTCTAGACGAGTATACAACAGCTGATTTGTGAGTTAATCATTACACATAAGCTTTAAACTCTAAATTCTCTCAGCCCACTTTATTATTTTGAGTTTCCCTCTTTGTTTTTCTTTTATCTCATTTCACTTTATTGAATTGAAATCATGACTGAAGGTCCCTTTCTGATTTTTCATAATATTTTCATTGCTACATTTAATGGTTTGAGCTTCCACATATCTACATTTATTTTCTTCAATTTGAGGATGCCTTTACATTGAATCCATAAATGTGATAAACAAAATAGGACTTAAGATACCACCCTGTCTTTTCCTATTTTCAAATTCATCAGATACATTTCCAGCTACTTTCACTGCACATGTTGGTTTATTTCTCCCTAAAGCTCTTTTCATTGATTCTCTTCTTTTCTTGTTTTATTTGTTTCTTTGATTCTTGAATTCTATTTTTCCCCTTGCTCACAGATGTCAAATGCTTTTGGTAAGTCAATGAAAGATATGTCATTAAACATCATTTAAAACCCCAATTAGACATTATTTAATGTCATTTCCTTCAAATAACTTTCCGTGTAAAAGAAGCTGATGTACGGCTTTTCAATGTTTGAAAAAAACTGCATAATAGTTTTACTGCCGGCGTAAGAAAGACAACACAAATAAGGCTCACAGAATATTCTCCTCGGTGATCGCCATTGACAAGTGTCTAGCTGTTTGCCAACACGAATGTCATGAGTTTGATTTAGCCTAAGTTCAAAATGAAGATCTCGACGTGACGTAATTAGTGATAATGTCCTTCAGAAAAAAGAGTTGGTCGAAATATTGTCATGTAGGTCTTGACAAACTATGCCCCATATTATATGAGCGAGATTTATGGTTTGGTTATTGTCTGCTAATGAACAATATTTTCCCTTTTTATTTTTTCTGAGCTGTGATTCTGAAAAGCAAACTCCCAACAGATTCAAATCGTTAATTACGTAAATATTTTAATATCAAAAAGTTAAAAATGTTCCAATACCAATCACTGAAGTATCAAAACCGCCCTCCATACAAACAATCCTCAAACAAAACAAACAAGTCTTGGTTAATCAACTGCTAAAGGATAAAAACAAAACAAAACAACCTTCTGTAGTATATGGATGGTTTTATGATAGAAAGTCCTAAAGAACCAGTTAATCCTGACAACCAAACAAGCCTGGTAGGGGCCTCAGTTTTCAAAATCCAACCGTAAATGAAAAATACCCGGAATCTTTCACTACCATATATGCGCCAGAAGGAATAATTTTTATTTAGGGCAATAATTGGTCAAGTAGTTAGAATTAACTGAAGAAAGGAAAAAAATCGGCAATCATGTGTGTCTAAATGCCAGGGTCAAATACGAAAGCTCATCAATGCAAATTCTGACAAGACTGTGGTGCACTCTTTCTGAGGAATAGATCTCAAAGATATAGAGGTGAAATTGCAATAAAAGGCCTTCCATGTTTAAAATTGGCATGTCAAGCTACTAGAAAGTTGGAAATCTTGTAAGCCCACGGCTGTTAAAGTCAACATTTAACCAAATCCAAGAGCTTAAATAATTAAAAGCCTATGATAATCTAAATGGGTTCTCGGACAGAGGAAAGGGCATCTTCATCGAAATTCATCCTTTCTACCATAGGCAATCATCTCAGGATGAATTTCAGAGGAAACAGGAACTAAAGCCATGTGATGTTGTTGTTAATGATCTAGAAGGCGGTCAAATGTGTCTTTCAGGAGGATGACATGTAGTGGTATCTGCGAAAACACCCTTATGTTATAAAGTGAAAGAAAAAATAGGATCTACTATACAAACACATGTCAACCTCTAACAATGGCTGGAATAAGTCGGCTCCTTTTTTGATTTAATGATTGATTGGAAAAGGCCACATCCACCACATGTCCATATGTGGTGATTGTCAGAATGAATTATGAGGAAACAGTAAGATAAAAGATAAGTGAAAAAGTAAAACTCAAAATGAAGACTAAATAAACCAATGATAAAACAGCTATGATCCAATCTTAAAAGCATTTGTTTTGAAAGTGTAAGGGCTAGTTATATCTGTTTAGCACAATAGAAGAGAAGGAAATGTATAGGAAAAAAAACATTCCTCAGTTGAGAGTGGTCAAAACAAATTAAAGGAGGGGGAGAAGATCAGCATGGTGGAATGATAATATGAAGACATGTCAAGAAAAATAAACGTCAGTGATGGGAATGGTTAATTCAAAGTATAGCAAATACCAAAGGATAGGGTTGATTAGGTGAATCAAGGACTTTCAGTAAGAGAAATGAGGAAAGCAAAACAGGAACAATGGGAAAATAGATGACAAAGACTCTCAAATGAGTATTAAGGCATTCCCCACAGTTGTTCTGGGAGCTTGGGCTTGGATGATGTCACTAACGCATCGGTACCTGTGGAAATTAAGAATCAAGAGAAATAATGACATACGTGAAATTCATAAAATCTTAGGCGATAGCTCGTTTCAACAATTACATAATCCCTCAAACAACAATATTATATTTTAGTTACCTCTCAAGGTAACTGAACACTGAATGGAAAAACCAAAACCCAAAAGACAGACTGAAGTGAAAGAATGATGTGTATTCGATTATTCTAGCCCAAGCTCCTTTCTGATTCCAAGATTTTCTTCTTTTCTTGTTTTCAAAACAAAACTTTCTTTTTTCTTCTTCCTGTTTCATCTGCAGCTTCATTGATGGCTTCTGGTAGTGGTAGAATTTCCCACAAAGTGAACATTTCAATGACGTTAAACATCTGTTTTTACCCTGTTTAGGCTGCCATTTCCTTCATTTTCACATGGCCTACACAGTTGAAATGCAGACAGCATAGTAAGGCCTGTGTTAGCTTTTCAAACGATGCTTGTAATGTTTATCAGAAATTGGCGGGGGAAAAACAGATGCCCATATTTCTCATTTTCGTAGAAGATATGATCCTCTGACGCAGACTCAAATAAGCTTTAAATTCTTCTTTAACAATGGAAGTCGCTGACACGCAAAATTACAAGATTATATATCTATAATAATACACCAAGTTCATGATCTAGTTTCGTATATGGTGTGTTGGAATGACATTTTTGACGAAGCTGAATCTATCTCTCCGTCATCTGGTCTAAATATTGCCATGTAGGTCTTGACAAGCCACGACCTGCACCTTCAATGAGTGAGAATGGTTTTTTTTTTGTTGTACTCACTGACACTGACAAATTAAATTACAGTCTACATGAATAGTCCCCTTTTTTCTGTTTTTTTGCAATGGGCTTGTTGATTCCAAGAAAAATGAATAGTGTAGAATCATACAAAGCTTATAGTAAAAGCTGGTATACATAAATTATGTAAAGATATAGTGAAAAGACATCTTACAAAACTTATAGCAGAGGGCTACCATAAATCAAATTATGTACATGAATAGTGTAGAATGGTACAAAGCTTCTAGCGAGGCTGGATAAATCAAATTATGTACATGAATAGTGTAGAGATAATACAAAGTTTCTAGCAGAGGCTTGGAGAAATTAAATTAAAGTTCCCACACCTCTAACTTCAGATTGTTGTGAACTTGTAATAATAATACTAATAATAATAATAATAATAATACTAATACTAATACTAATACTAATACTAATAATAATAATAATAATAATAATAATAATAATAATAATAATAATAATAATAATAATATCAACAATTAAAAGTGCAATATAAAAAATTCTGTATAGAAACTAAACAGCATGTTTATAGTAATATCAAAATGATTTTCAACTCATTGTAAGGTCTTATACTTAGAAGGATTTCTTAAAGAGTTCAACTTTGATTGTAAAACGTTCAGAGATTTTTCATTTCCCGTGTTCTCAGCCAAGAAGTTCCAAACTTTGGGTGCAGGTAATTCAAAAGCTCTGCCAGAGAAATTTGATTTGGGTATTTTCTTGACTGAGACAGTTTGAGAAGATCTATAAGTTGCTGTGAAGGCTGATGGATTTTAATGAAATCTTTCAAATAGCTTAGTTCAGGTTGGAGATCGGACGAAAATTATTAAGATTCATCACTCTGACAAAAATCAAAAATAAATGATCTCTCTAAAAGCTTTTTCCATTGATCACAATCGTCTGGTAGTTGCTGCTTTTTGCAAACTTGATGTTGTCTTCTGGTAGTGGCAGAGATACAAAGTGAAGGAAATGACATTAAACATTAATTATAGTATAAAATAATATTTAATGTCATTTGCTTCATTTTCAACATATCCCTTGCCTCACTGTCTTTACCATGGTAGAGATACAGCAGCCCATGTGTGGCTTGTCAAATGACTAGGGGTAAGCTCTGGCTGAATAACTGCATAATATTTCTACTGGAGGCTTAGGTAGAGTAGATACGATCCTCTGAGGCAGACTCAAAGGAAGCTTGCAGATTCTTCTTTTAACACTATGAACAGTGGGAGTCGCTGACAAAACTTTATTTGTGTAACTGGCCTGACTGACAGTGACAGACAAGGCTCTGTGATCTAGTTTCAAATTGTGACGCTCTCGGAGTGACATTAGTGACAATGTCCCTCCTATCTCCTCCGTCGTTTACCGACCGATTTGTATTATATTTGGCACACAGGTTCCCCTTGTCATTGTTAATGACGTCTGGTGTTTCGATGTCTTGTAAACGTTTTGACGAGAAAGACATTTAAACAAATTGTAATAAAAAGGCCATTTTTGCACATAAACGATGTTATTTTCAAACATTTAAAAACAAAATATATATATATCTGAAAAAGCCGACATAACTCTTTAGATATTTCATTGCAAAAATGATCGGCACAAGCTTTAAGTGATTTTATTCGTAACTGAGTACTCCGATTTTCTTTCTTTTTGTTGTCTCTCTAAAAGTAAAAGCTCTTTACGTTGATCAATGGCGTCTTCTTTTTGTGATCTAGTTTCAAATTGTGACGCTCTCGGAGTGACATTAGTGACAATGTCCCTTCTATCTCCTCCGTCGTTTACCGACCAATTTGTTTTATATTTGGCACACAGGTTCCTCTTGTCATTGTTAATGACGTCTGGTGTTTTTGACGTCTTGTAAACGTTTTGACGAGAAAGACATTTAAACAAATGTAATAAAAAAGGCCATTTTTGCACATAAACGATGTTATATTCAAAGGTTTTAAAAAATATATTATATACTGAAAAAGCCGACATAACTCTTTAGATATTTAATGGCAAAAATGATCTGCACAGGTTTTGAGTGATTTTATTCGTAACTGAGTACTCTAATTTTCTTTCTTTTTGTTGTCTCTCTAAAAGTAAAAGCTCTTTATGTTGATCACTGGTGTCTTCTTTTTTTGTTCCTTTGATTCTTGTGGTTGCTGTTTTTCGCATACTTGATGTTGGCTTTAGGTACTGGTAGATATACAAAGAGAAGGAAATGACATTAAACATATATTTACACCCCAATGATAGTATAAACTATTGTTTAAAGTCATTCCTTCACTCTCGATATGCCCCTTGCCTTACTGTCTTTACCATGGTAGAGATACAGCAGCTGATGCGTGTCTAGCCAAATAGCTTGGGGTGAGCTCTGGCGGAATATCTGTATAATTTTACTGGTGGCGTAGAGAAGAAACGATCCTCTGAGGCAGACTCAAAGGAAGCTTGCGGATTCTCCTTTAACGTTAAGACTTTAACAGTGGGAGTTGCTGATAAATCTTTAGGTGTGTAGCTGACTTGACTGACAGTTAATGCTTTCTAATCACCACCAAAGTTCCAAATGAAGATCTCGGCGTGACATTAGTGACTTCAGAAAAAAGAGCTGGTCGAAATATTGCCATGTAGGTCTTGACAAGCCACGGCCCGCACCTTTACCTGAGCGAGACGTTGGTTTCTTGTTGTACTCACTGACACAGTTTAATGTTATCTGGAATCCTTCTGATTTAGGAAAGTAGCGATGTCAAAAACAGCATGTCATCATTTTCGGGATCTATTTGGTGTTGGCTTCTGGTCGTGGTAGAGATACAAAGTTAAGGAAATGACATTAAACTTTACTTATACCCAAATAATAGTATTTTGTATTATTTGATGTTATTTCTTCCCCTATCGACATTCCTTTTGCCTCACTGCCTTCAAGACGGTGCTGATAAAGATACAGCAGCCAATGTGTGACATGCCAAATGGTTGGAGTTAGCTCTGGTAAAATACAAACTGCATAATATTTCTACTGGTAGCGTAGAGTAGAGAAGATCATCTGAGGCAGACTCAAAGGAAGCTTGCGGATTCTCCTTTAAGGGTGGGAGTCGCTGACAAATCTTTACTTGTGTAGCTGGCTTGACGGACAGACAAGGCTCTGTGATCGTGGCCAAAGTTCCTAATAAAGCTCTCAACATGACATTAGTGCCAATGTCCTTCAGAAATAAAAGCTTGTCGAAATATTGTCATGTAGGTCTAGACAAGTCACGGCCCGCACCTTCACCTGAACGAGACGTTGGTTTCTTGTTGTACTCACTGACACTGACAAATATTACAGTCTCTCAGACGTCTTCCCCTTCCTTTTTTTTTTAGCTTTCTTTTCTTGATCAGTTCTCATTCTACACTCGGTCACGAACGGAATCGGGTAAATATTTTTTCCAGCGCCTGCCCTGTCAACTGACATTTCTGATTTCCCTTCTACCCGACTTCTGCCTTTTCGTCTTTTTTTAAACAAAAACAAACAAAAAAACCGTTCTGTCTGTCTGTCTTCCCTTTACATGCCCAAACCATCTCCAGTTGATTTATTTCTATCTTAATACTTATACCACCTGCTTTGGTTTGATCTCTTATTGTTGTGTTTCTGATTTAGTCTATTCTTTCTCCCTACTACTCTCCCCCTCTATTTTATTTCAGCTGCCTGTACTTTATTGTATTCCCTACTGTCTAAGGTCCAGGTTTCATTGCCGTAGAGGAGATCTCTCTCTCTAAACTGTGTTGTATACTGCCATTTGGTTTTTGTTGACAATTCTTGTTTACCTATACAAGCCTCTCCTAGACAGTCTATATTGTCATGACCTTTTCTCTTCTTTGGCTGATTTGTGAGTTAATCATTACACATAGGTAATTGTAGCTTTAAACTTGTTCTAAATTCTCCCAGCCCACTTTATTATTTTGTGCTTTGTCTCTGCCTGTCTCTCCGAATCTGTTTTTTTCTCTGTATCTCATTTTTCTTTTGTTTAATTGATTGTCTGTCATGATTGAAGGTCCCTGTCTGTTTTCCAAACATAACTAATCTGCTCTCTCTGAAAATATCATTGCTACATTTAATGGTTTTGAGCTTCCACTCTCTCTACATTTATTTTCTTCATTTTTGAGAATACCTTTACGACTGAATCCATAAATGTGATAAACAAAAAAGACTTAGGGATACCACCTGTCTTACTCCTATATCTACATCAAATTCATCAGACACATTTCCAGCTACTTTCATTGCACATGTTGGTTTATTCTCTCCCCTAAACGCTCTTTTCATTGATCACCATCGTCTTTTTTCTTGTTTTATTTGTTTCTTTGATTCTTGTAGTTGCTATTTTCGCTCGCAAACTTGATGTTGGCTTCTGGTAGTGGTAGAGATACAAAGTGAAAGATATGTCATTAAACATTATTTATACCCCAATGATAGTATAAAATATTATTTAATGTCATTTCCTTCATTTGCAACATGTCCTTGCCTCACTGTCTTTACCATGGTAGAGATACAGCAGCTGATGTGTGGCTTTTCAATGACCTCTGGCTGGGAAAAATAACTGCATAATATTTTTACTGCCGGCGTAGAGGAGAGATCTTCTGTGGCAGACTCAAAGTCTTGCGGATTCTCCTCGGTGAAGTCGCTGACATTGACAAATCTTTCCGTGTCTAGCTCGTTTGACTAACAGACAAGGCTCTATGATCGCCTAAGTTCTAAATGAAGATCTCGACGTGACGTAATTAGTGACAATGTCCTTCAGAAAAAGAGTTGGTCGAAATATTGTCATGTAGGTCTTGACAAACTATGGCCCATACCTTCACCTGAGCGAGACGTTGGTTTCTAGTTAATGTGATACTCACTGACAATATTTTCCCTTTTTTTTTTTTCTGAGCTGTGATTCTGAAAAAGAAAATCGAGACAATTCAAATCGTTAAACGTAAATGAGAAAGCTGGTAATTACCGGGCAGTGGACAGGTCAGCACCCTGTACAGGGGATTAGGCGGTCCCGCCCTCCATGGGCCTCCTCTTGCCTTGCAGGTGGGTCTTGGTTAATCAAAGGCTAAAGGAGTAAACTCTGACATAAAATAACAACCTGCTGCCTTGTGGGATGGTTTTGTGCAAACAAAGGCTAAGGGAGTTAATCCTGACAGAAAATAACAAGCCTGGTAGGGGGCCTCAAGGTGGCAACCCAACCATAAATGTAATATATATATATTGATCTTTCAATGACGAAAATGAAATGAACACGGACCGTGATTTTTTTTAATGTTAGGGCAATAATTGGAAAAGAGTTAGAATTAGTTGAAGAAATGGAAAAAAAATGCAAAGTAGACATTTTGGCTATTACAGAAACAAAGAGAAAAGGACAAGGAATAGAAAATGCAGGACCAAATAGAATTTTAATCTTCTGAGGAATAGATCTCAAAGATAGAGCTAGAGCAGGAATAGGCCTTCCAGTGCATAAAAGGTATGAAAAGCTACTAGAAAGTTGGAAATTTATAAGCCCACGGTTATTAGAGGTAAACATTTAACCAAAAGGAAGAGAAATTAAATAATTAAAAGCCTATGGACCAAACAAAGATGCCACTCAAGAGGAAAAAGGTATCTTCGAAAATGATTTACAAATAGCTGCAGAGAATCTCAAACCCAAACAGGAACTAATGGTTTTAGGAGATTTAACTGCTAGAAGGCAATAATTTAGAAACATCAGGAGGGTAATAGGTAAAGGAGGAGAAAAACACCCCTTTCCCTCATAAATATATCCAACAAATATACAAGAGTAAATAAAAGACGGATGGGAAAAGTCAATCATAGACTACATAATAGTTAGCAGCTCCCTTTTTTTACATTACAATGGATGCAAGAGTAAACAAAGGCAGAAATATTTAGTGATCCTCACCTAGTGATTGTCAAAATGAGATTACTGACTGAAGAAAACATACAGAAAAGGAAAGAAAAGAAAGCTACTAAACTCAAAATAGAGAGAACTAAATAAACCAATAGTAAAACAGATATATACCAATCTAGGATAAAAAGATTTGTCAGTGAAAGTGAAGAAGGGTAGATGGATCTGAGTGATAGCACAATAGAAGACAAGTGGCAAATGTATATAAAAAACCAACATCCTCAGTTGTAGTGAAGAGTGGTCTGTTGTAGGAAACAAATTAAAGGAGATAGGAAAAGATCAGCATGGTGGAATGATAATATGAAGACTAAGATCAAAGAAAAGAATGATGTCTAGAAGAAATACTTGAAAACAAAGATACCAAATACCAGAGGATAGGATAGATTACGTGAATAAAAGGACTATCGCCAAAGACGAAATGAGGAAAGCAAAACAGGAACAATGGGAAGAGTTTGGACAAAGACTTCAAGAAAGCTATCAAAGAAATCAAAAGTTGTTCTGAGGAGCAATAAAGAGTGCGAGAAATACCAACGCATGCCCAATACGACAAATTAAGAATCCAAAGGAGAAATAATGAAAGAAGACAGCCAATTCATGGACGTGAAGAAAGTATTTTCAACAATTACATAATCCCTCCGGGAGACTATATATTTTGACAGTTACTTAAATATAATATATATACAAAATGGCAAGACAAATCGTTTCACGAGGTGCGGCTTTCTTCTTTTATTCTCTCCCTAAACGCTCTTTCATTGATCACCATCGTCTTCTTTTCTTGTTTTATTTGTTTCTTTCATTCTTGTAGTTGCTGTTTTTCGCTTGCAAACTTGATGTTGGCTTCTGGTAGTGGTAGAGATACAAAGTGAAAAAATGACGTTAAACATCTGTTTATACCCTGTTTAATGCCCCTTGCCTCCCTGTCTGTACCATGGTAGAGATACAACAGTAGATGTGTAGCTTTTCAAATTGCTTGGGGTGAGCTCTGGCGGGGGAAAAAGATGCCCAGTATTTCTATTGGTGGCGTAGAGTAGATATGATCCTCTGACGCAGACTCAAAGGAAGCTTGCAGGTTCTTCTTTAACAATGGGAGTCGCTGACAAAAGTTTACTTGGCCTGACTGACAGTGACAGACAAGGCTCTATGATTTAGTTTCAAATTGTGACGCTCTCGGAGTGACATTAGTGACAATGTCCCTTCTATCTCCTCCGTCATCTGGTCGAAATATTGCCACGACCTGCACCTTCACCTGAGCGAGACGGTTTCTTTGTTGTACTCACTGACACTGACAAATTATGTTACAGTCTCTCAGAGATCTCCCCTTTTTCTGTTTTCTGTCTGATCTGTGACTCTGAAAAGGAAAATCGAAATAGACTCAAATCATTCAATGCAAGTGAAAGCTGGTATGTATAAACATGTAAGATACGTAATGAAAGGCATCTTACAACTTTGTATGGCTACCACATTACAACTTTCAGTCAGCATGCAACTTCAATGCGAAAAAAGAAGTGACATTTGATACTTAAAAACCAAAGTTTAACGTTATCTAGAATCCTTCTGATTTAGGAAAGCAGAGATGTCAAAAACAGCATTTCATAATAATAAAAATAATAATAATAATACTAATAATATAATAATACTAATAATCATACTCAATACTCTAATACTCTAATACTCATACTCATACTCAATACTCTAATACTAATACTCAATACTCATACTAATACTAATACTAATACTAATACTAATACTAATACTAATACTAATAATAATAATAATAATAATAATAATAATAATAATACAATAATAACAATAATAATAATAATAATAATAATAATAATAATAATAATAATAATAATAATAATAATAATAATAATAATATAATAATAATAATAATAACATCGACAATTAAAAGTGCAATATAAGAAATTCTGTATAGAAACTAAACAGCATGTTTATAGTAATATCAAAATGATTTTCAACTCATCGTAAGGTCTTATACTTAGAAGGATTTCTTAAAGAGTTCAATTTTGATTGTAAAACGTTCAGAGATTTTTCATTTCACGTGTTCTCAGCCAAGACGTTTTACACTTTGGGTGCAGGTAATTCAAAAGCTCTGCCAGAGAAATTTAATTTGGGTATATTCTTGACTGAGACAGTTTGAGATGATCTATAAGGTGCTGTGCAGGCTGATGGATTTTAATGAGATCTTTCAAATAGCTTAGTTCAGGTTGGAGATTGGACAAAAAATTATTAAGATTCACCACTCTAACAAAAATAAAAAATAAATGATCTCTCTAAAAGCTTTTTCCATTGATCACAATCGTCTGGTAGTTGCTGTTTTTTGCAAACTTGATGTTGTCTTCTGGTAGTGGCAGAGATACAAAGTGAAGGAAATGACATTAAACATTAATTATAGTATAAAATAATATTTAATGTCATTTGCTTCATTTTCAACATATCCCCTTGCCTCCACTGTCTTTACCATGGTAGAGATACAGCAGCTGGTGTGGCTTGTCAAATGACTAGGGGTAAGCTCTGGCGGAATAACTGCATAATATTTCTACTGGAGGCTTAGGTAGAGTAGATACGATCCTCTGAGGCAGACTCAAAGGAAGCTTGCAGATTCTTCTTTTAACATTATTAACAGTGGAAGTCGCTGACAAGGTTTTACTTGTGTAGCTGGCCTGACTGACAGTGACAGACAAAGCTCTGTGATCTAGTTTCAAATTGTGAAGCTCTCGGAGTGACATTAGTGACAATGTCCCTTCTATCTCCTCCGTCGTTTACCGACCGATTTGTATTATATTTGGCACAGGTTCCCCTTGTCATTGTTAATGACGTCTGGTGTTTTTGATGTCTTGTTAAATTTTTGACGAGAAAGACATTTAAACAATTGTAATAAAAAGGCCATTTTTTGCACATAAACGATGTTATTTGAAACATTTCAAAAATTTATATAATCTGAAAAAGCCGACATAAATCTTTAGATATTTAATGATAAAAATGATCTGCACAGGTTTTAAGTGATTTTTATTCATAACTGAGTACTCCGATCTCTTTCTTTTGTTGTCTCTCTAAAAGTAAAGCTCTTTATGTTGATCACTGGCGTTTTCTTTTTTGTTTCCTTGATTCTTGTGGTTGCTGTTTTTCGCATACTTGATGTTGGCTTTTGGTACTGGTAGAGATAAAAGTCAAAGAAATGACTTTAAACATATATTTATACCCCAATGATAGTATAAAATATTATTTAATGTCATTTCCTTCACTGTCGACATGCCCCTTGCCTCACTGTCTTTACCACATGGTAGAGATACAACAGCCGATACGTGGCTAGCCAAATGGTTTGGGGTGAGCTCAGGCGGGGAAAAACTGCATAATATTTCTACTGGTGGCGTAGAGTATAGAAACTCCTCTTTGAGGCAAACTCAAGGGAAGCTTGTGCATTCTCCTTTAACCGTAGCAGTTGCTGAAAAATCTTTACTTGTCTAGCTGGCTTGACTCACAGTGACAGACAAGGCTCTGTGATCGCCGCCAAAGTACCACATGAAGATCTCGGAGTGACATTAGTGACAATGTCCCTTCTATCTCCTCCATCATATACCGACTGATTTGTATTAAAGTTGGCACACATGTTCCTCTTGTCAATTTTAATAGAATGACGTCGGGTGTGTTTGATATCTTATAAAGATTTTGGGAAAAAAACAATTGTAATAAAGATCTCATTTTCGCACATAAACGATATGTTATTTTCAAACATTCATCTGAAAAAGCCGACGTAACTCTTTAGATATTTAATGGCAAATATGATCTGCTCAGGTTTTGAGTGATTTTATTCATAACTGATAACTCTAATTTTCTTTCTTTTTGTTGTCTCTCTAAAAGTAAAAGCTCTTTACGTTGACCACCGTCGTCCTCTTTCCTTTGTTCCTTTGATTCTTGTTGTTGCTGTGTTTCGTACACTTGACGTTGGCTTTTGGTACTCGTAGAGATACAAAGTGAAAGAAATGACATTAAATATATTTATACCCCAGTGATAGTTTTAAATATTATTTAATGTCATTTCCTTCACTCTCGACATGCCCGTTGCCTCACTGTCTTTACCATGGTAGAGATACAGCAGCCCATGTGAGGCGCGCCAAATAGTTTGAGGTGAGCTCTGGCGGACTAACTGTATAATTTTACTGGTGGCGTAGAGAAGAAACGATCCTCTGAGGCAGACTCAAAGGAAACTTGCGGATTCTCCTTTAACGTTAAAACTTTAACAGTGGGAGTTGCTGACAAATCTTTACGTGTGTAGCTGACTTGACTGACAGTTAACG
>JAXRKP010003150.1:17500-20000 GCA_037039925.1 Doris montereyensis | reverse complement strand
TAAAGGTATATAAGAAAACAGAAACACATGTGTTTGGGTTGGGAATATAAAAAGTATTTAAATAAATAGAGTAACATCGGGTCTGAACATTTCTGCTTGTTTAACTTAGTGTGTCCATGACGTTTTCAGGCAAGAATTTACAGAGCAGAGGGGTATCACGGAGAAGTCTGGAAGGGGGGGGGGTTGTAAAAAATCTTTGCTTCAGTAGACACTGAAGGAACAACAGCAAGATGAAGAATATTTTGTCCCCCACAACTACTAAGAGCGGTGATTTTAGGGTGCGGGCAGGATTTTAGTTCAGTCCATAAGGTCTTCTACACTGGCAGGGAACTTTAGTATACATGTAATGTGTACCAAGGACATTTGAGTTTGTTTATGCTCATCTCTGATAAAATTTGGTGTTTTGTTCTGCCTATCTAGCAATAGGGGCATATCTTTGCTTGTTGATGTGCCGTTACATAGTATGCTGGGTTGTCTGCAATATAATAAGTTACCCTGTGCTCTCAATGCATCTGATGCTATGTTGTTTTACTTCGTGCTTCTATCACAAATTGTTTACTCACAGCCTTCCGTCTCTATCTTTAACAATCTGTTATTAATCTACATCTCCCTCACTCCTTGATATATAAATATTTATCCCAATGCTCCCTTCACTATTTGTGTGCTTGGTCTGTATGGGTTTGTCCTCTTAAGAGTAGGAGGGGGGGGGGCTCTTGTAGTCCGAAGACAAAGTGGTGTTGGCCTCTCAACCCAAAAAGTTCAAGCCCCACCGACGGTTGAAAATCTTCCTCGAGTGTAATCTACCTCTCCCCCTCCCCCTCCTTGGGTCCAGGTAGGTGGACTGACACCTAGTTCCATCAAAGATGGACAATAAAAAGAAACACGTTAAAGATCCATTGGCTGTTTAAAAAGTAGTCCATGTAGAATTAAAAATCCTATCAAAACCCCTGAGATCACCTTAGTCGTGGATGTGGGTAGATCAAATCAAAGCAAAGACATCTGAAGAATGATGGTCACACCTTCATTGTCTCTTACTGGTGTAGATTTTGCACACTATTTCTTTTTATTATCTAAAATCAGGGGACAATTTCGATAAGAAACGTTTCGTCATGTCAGCCGAGATTCGAAACCTAGAAAGATCATCAGCTGATAAGAGCAGTTAGCATTTCCCGATCGTGGAGACTGAGCTTCTCTGGAAAGGGCAAACTTGAAGGTGGATGGAAAGTATGATTGAGCTCTTAAGCCTTGGACGAGGAAGCTAATCACTCCATTCAATCTGTGTTTGAACCTCCTTTGCAAGGGTGCTTTTGTTGGTTCTAGTTAAGTTTTTGTTTTGAGGTTTGATTTTGTCTAATGTTTTTTTCTTTCTTTTACTTTCTTTTTCATAGTCTATTTCTGGTGTGTGGGGTTTTTTTTTGGTGAGGGAGGGAGGGTAAGTAAGGGGTGGGATTCATTGATTTTGGATCAGACAGACTTTACATTCTTGTATAAAAGACCCTTTGATGGATAAGATTCTTACATTGATGTTATGACAAAACGGGACCAAACCGAACTAAAAGTAAAAACAATGAAGTTGCTCAGAAACTGCTCTTGCATAATATTCGATCATTATCCACCGACTAATATCAAATATCGTGTACGTTTAATCGTTCCTTCAAGGCTGTTACGGCCCTTAGGCTTTCCCGGTTTCCACAGAGTGAATTGAGTCGAGCAGATGATAATGATGATTGCCTCCCGGACAGAACGACGCTAGTCTGACGTAGGTTTTACTCCCAATCTATTGTTTCTACCCAGATGCACCTGGGTCTAATAGGGAAATGAGCGTTAAGTGCCTTTCCCAAGGCACAGCATGTCGAACCTAGCTTTGCTAGATTTAAACCTGGGATCTTATAATCTAATACCCAATAACCTAACCACATTGGCCACCGCCGTCACATCTTGTACGTTGTCCAGCTCAGAGTTAGAAGAAGAAAAAGAAAGAGAACGTGTCTCTATAGGTATTACGTGTTGTTTGTCATCCTCAAGATGAGTAGTATTATAAAGTATGTAAAAATGCAAATTACAATGGCGTCAATGCTACGAGACGGTAACAATAATATCAATGCAACGTTTATTAAAATGTATTTTTTCCTAAATCATTTTCTAATTTACTCATTCTGACACAAGATGCGTTTTAGACAAACAAACATTATATCATCCCTGGGTGATATCAGGTGCGTGTATTATTCAGGTTACGTGGCCAGTGTGGTGTCGGTGGCCGAGCAGTTAGGCTGCCGGACTGAGGATCATGAGGTCCCGAGTTCAAATCCTAGCGAAGCCAGGTCCAACATTGTGCTCCTTGGGAAAGACACTTAACACGCATTTTTCCCACTCTACCTATGTGCAAATGGGTACAAGCGCTAGCTTGGGAGTAAAATTCCTGCGTCAGACTAGCGTCCTGGCCAGGAGGTGATTATTGTCACTTGTTCCGCTTCACGCTATAGAAACCGCGATAAGCTCC
>JAXRKP010003150.1:5000-12500 GCA_037039925.1 Doris montereyensis | reverse complement strand
ATAAATAAGTAGATCGATATATTATCGTCTGTGCCTCTTGTCACCTTAACAGCGAAATGGGAGCTAAATCTTGGAGAACTGGCAAACTACCACGAACTCTACTCCAGATCACTCTACGTTCGACATCGAGATTTGCATTACTTTACTTTAATAATAATAAATAGAGTTGGGATAAATTGTGAATACTCGTTTGTGATTGTTGACAATAATATAAATAATAAAGATGGCTTTATGAACAATGCCATTGTGCTCCTATAGTGTTTCCATATTTTTCTTCCTTTTTAGCCCCTGTTGCTGCTGTTATTATCTTTGGTATTGTTGCTGCTCTTAATGCTGTTTTTGTTTTTGTTGTTGTTGTTGTTGTTGTTGTTGTTGTTGTCGTAGTGCTGTTCTTAGTGTTGTCTTTGTTGCTCGTGATATATGTTGCACTTTGAGTTTTAATGGTTTTTAGTGTTCCCGAATAATTGGAAATGAGATTATCTCATTTTCGTCCTGAATCACTGTCGTATTCATTTTTACCCTTTAATTTCAATTTCATTTGAATGATTTTCGTCAGCCTTTGCTTCGTTTTCGGGTTTTTCTGTTCGTTTTATTATTTTTTTACTGTGTACCACCCTTTTACCCAGTTTTCTGAATTCTTAGATTGATTTCATAGTTGTATTTCTTATACGTATGCTAGTTATATATAAAAAATATTCTCGGGATTTCTAACGCTTGCTTTTTTTCTCGTTATCTTCCGGGTGAAGGGATTTTGTTTTTGTTTCTATCAATTATCTTTTTTTTTTAACTTTCCAATTGTTCATTCTTGTTGGGTTTGGTCTTTTTTTTCAAAGAAGAAAAAATTTGCTTTTGCTAGAGTGGCGTGTTTTATCAGGGCGTCATTGTGTCGGATGCTCAGGAATTGAAATCGTTTCATCTATCGTGCCTTTATACGACTGCACCGACCAACTTTTCGTAAAGAAAAACGAACGCAGCTTCCCTGCTATCATCTCATCGATGAATTCCAAGAAGGAACTACAATTTCACTGTAAAGTGATGTCTTCAATAGAAGGAACAACTACAACTTCACTGTAAAGTGATGTCTTCAATAGAAATAATTACAATTTCACTGTAAAGTGATGTCTTCAATAGAAGGAACTACAATTTCACTGTAAAGTGATGTCTTCAATAGAAGGAACTACAATTTCACTGTAAAGTGATGTGTTCAATAGAAGGAACTACAATTTCACTGTAAAGTGATGTCTTCAATAGAAGGAACTACAATTTCACTGTAAAGTGATGTCTTCAATAGAAGGAACTACAATTTCACCGTAAAGGGATGTCTTCAATAGAAGGAACTACAATTTCACTGTAAAATGATGTCTTCAATAGAAGGAACTACAATTTCACTGTAAAATGATGTCTTCAATAGAAGAACTACAATTTCACTGTAAAGTGATGTCTTCAATAATAGAAGTAACTACAATTTCACTGTAAAGGGATGTCTTCAATAGAAGGAACTACAATTTCACTGAAGGAAGCTACAATTTCAAAAGTGATGTCTTCAATAGAAAGAAATACAATTTCACTGTAAAGTAATGTCTTCAATATTATTGGATTTGGATCAATTGAACGCATAGTCTGACCAGAGAAGCGTTCAGTAGGCAGACAGCGTGCACTTCTGCCTTGCAAATACTTTTCTGATTGGTGAAAATCTTCTTCAGCTCACAATTTTCCACCAATTAAAGTGTTTACGCGCAAGGCAGTCTTGCAAACCTCATGCTTACTGAACGCTATCCAGGGTATAACATTACAAGAAAGTTGACAAAGGAGTCATCAAGGCAGTGTTTGCTGCGGCTTCCAAAGAGGAAATTGATTCCTGGTGTCGGTGACAGGTTCACCAAAAACAGCAGGTTTCGAGTCATGGACCAACTCTCGTGGAAGCCATAGTAAAGGATGTTACTGACATCAAGTGCCCTGGGTAAACGAAGGTTTTGTATGCGGTAGATCTTTACAGTGACCTGTGACTTCATCAACGCAACAATGTGTTGTTAAGTTTTATAAACTCATTTCTCTAAATTGAAACTTCTGTTGAGATGAGGATAACTCAGTAGTCCAGAAGCAAGGTATCGGCCTCTCAACCAAAATGTAATGGGTTCGAGCTCTGTCAACGGTTGAATTATTTTCTCCAGTTTTTTCGAGCAAAATCTACCCCCCCCCTCCTGGTCCAGTTCAGTGTAGTGAGATTAACACCTAGTCCCATCGGAGACGGACGATAAAAATGTGGTCCCGTGTGCTGATCACAACACTCTGTGCACGTTAAAGATTCCTTGGCTGTTTACAGGGTAGTCGGGGGTAAAATAAAATGCTACCAAAAAGCCCCGAGATCACCTTAGCTGTCGATGTGGGTAAAATCAAAGTAATGTTGAAATGAACGCATTGGATACTAATACGATAATTTATGACCAAGGTGAAGGCTTCAAACAAGATGAACTGTGGTTTGGTTCAGTTTGCGTCGGATAGCACAGGTGGCCCAGTGGTCAGGGCTGCTGGACTCAAAATCGTCATGTCCTGGTGTGAACCCTGGCAACGTCTGACATTTTGTCCCTTCGGATAGTTGTTTACAAAGCTGTGTCCTACCCTTGAGTAGTTTGTTTCTGTACTTGTCGCTTGTTATTCGTTTATGTGTCTTTCTCAGTGACAAGTTGTTGATTTTTGCTTTGAAAGATTCATTTTGTCTGGAGATGGAGGTGGGGGTGTTATTTCTGTTTGGATGGTGTGTTGAAGGACTTGGATATTTCTTTAAGAGGGGAAAACATGAAGGTCATTGGTTTAGGAAGCGGAAAACAGAGTGGAAATGGGTATTTGAAAAGCGGATAAAGTTGATTTGAACACTTTGTATTGTATAACTCTGATGTTTAAATCCTTGCAGGGGTAGGCATATACGCTGTTGAGAGAGGTTCGACAACGACAACAACACTCAACGTCGCCAAACTAAATATAGCAGTAAAGCACCTAGTCATAATCATCAGTGACGGACGATAAATTCGGAAATCTCATTTTCACAACTATGAGATACTGTCCAGTATATTTCAATTCAATGTTCTACAGAAAACAAGTAAATAAACAAATCTTCTCATATTACTTGCCATTTCTCACCCATTCATCAAAGACGTTTTGCTTATAGATGCTGAGAAATCTCAACCAAAAGGTATTGGGTTCTGCACTCCGCCAACGGTTGACATATTTTCTCGTCTGTTCCAGGTAGGTGGATCGACACCTAATCCCATCGGAGGTGGACGATAAAAAGAGCAGTCCAGACAAAATTTAAAAAATCCTACCAGAAACCCCGAGATCACCTTAGTTGTGGATTTGGGTAAATCCAAATCAAATTAAGAAAATCTAAAAAGAAAAGACTAGACAAACGGCGTGTCCCTGAATACGTAAGAGCGTGTGTTGGTAAAAGGAACACGCAGAACTTATAGTCCTATAGGGAATACCATTCTGAGAGCTTGAAACTTGTTGACAGCGTCTACTTAACTAAATAGATAAATAATTAGTTAGTTAGGTTAATTTGATTTATCAAGAAGTGACTTTTGTTCCTGAATCTGATTGGACGTTGAAGTAATCAGTGCTCCAATAACAGCATGCCTTCATTGATGCCTTATGATTTCAGATGACGAGAAAAGGAAAATAGAAATCCTACTTCATTAAAGATTGCAGTTTCACTTTAAAAACAAAAGTCTGGCAGTCAAATAGCCATTATTTCATAAGAAACAGACATACTACGTATTATGAGCTGACTTAATACCGTGGAAACTTAATTGTTATATATTATATATTGCAATATTAGAGGTTCGATAATAAAACGTTGCTAGTCGCTGTTGCCTGCTTTGTAACCTGGGGTCTGCTCTCAATGACAGTGAGACACCTCTAATGACCTCTTAAACGAGAGCAAGTTGGCGATGCGCTCTTCTAATGAGGGGTTTCCTTAATGCATGTGACTTTCCACTGACCTTAATTGCATGCTGAAGTGGATCAATATAATTTTTCAAGTAGATTCCTTGGGTTATGTGGAGTAAAAGGTTATGATAGGATCACTGTAGTGCCATTGGTGACATGGAGCATAAAAACCCCAGATAAAAACAAGACAGATCATTAGCGACAGGACAGAGTTTGAGAACTTTAAAGGGACGTATCTCTGTACATTGCTATGGTGCTTTGTACCCGACAACTCTTTTTTGCGTGTTTTTTTCCCCCCCCCCTCTCATGGGATTTTAGACCTTATCGAAGCTGCAATTGAATTGAAATCCAGCAGAAATCTGAAGCTTACACAAACCCCATACCATCATGATACCCTATGACTAGGCGAAAGCAAAAAGATAAATTAATGGACAAACACATTCTGTAAGAAGTCTCTGGTAGTCTAATGTTTCCCTCTGTCCAACTGGCACAAAGAAAATTATTGAGTATAATAAAGGGGATAATAAAAATAATAAAAATAGCGGGAGAAAGAAAGAGTAACAATTATTGCAACTACATAAAGATGGTTTTGGGAGTAACAATTTTTCAGAAAATCGAATGAATAAACTTGGCTCTTAAAAATATTATTATGTACAATGTATAATGCAACATTGTGCTTGCAATGTTAAAATTACCTAAAATCGTTTATTCGAAGTATGATCGGGTTAGGGTCAGTGAATAACAAGATAATGAGAACGAGGAGAATACTAAGTAACGTATTATAATGTAGTATGGGAAATGTCGTTGTTTCTGATGTTGTTTCCGTCATTGCTCTTTTTTCTTGTTATTTTTTATTTTATTGCTGTTTGTTTGTTTACTCTGTGGGTTTTTGTTTCTTGAAGCCGAAAGCATCATTCACTTTTGTTTTATCAAGTACTTTGATCACGTACAGAATATTACCTTTTTCTTTGTTTTGACACCACTAGATACAAAGAGTTGTTTGAATATATTTTGTTCTTATAATACGTCTTTGTTTTAACTCCAAGGTGTTAAGTCGCATCCCGTGAGTGACTAATTGAGCTAATCATAGATTCTCCCAAACCCGATGCATTGATGCAGTGAAACAATCCAGATCAAGAAATACTATGTCACTGATTTTTATGCATGTTTTTTTTTTTCTCAAGCGCCTTCCAACTTCTTTTTTACAATGAAACCCTTTGTAGATTAGCACATGTTTAAAAAGAAACTAATCAAAGTATATGTTACTTATCTTATCATCATTTTATTTACGTGTTGTGTTTTGTTTTGTTTTCGTGTAGCTGCTTTTGTTTTTGTTCTGTTTAAATGTCTTTTTTTTCTTTCTAGTCTCATGCTTCTATTTATTGATTCTATTTTTAATGGGGTTTTTTCTCTGAATTTCGATAAAGATTTGGCTCTTTGGTGTTATTGACATCATAACCATGAGTGTTACATAACCTCGGGGACAATGTCTCAGACATGTTTCATACTTCATACGCTATGACAACGTTGAAATGCATCCTATAAATTTCTGAGTTTTCTATTAAACTCCGAAACGCGTATCCATCAGGATAATATATCAAAGTGTATTCACTAAGATTTATCTGAGCTTTTCGCACAGACTATTTAAAGCTTTGTTTACAACTCAGAGGTAAATAAAAAATTCACAATTTAAAAATAAAATAAAAGAGGAGGCAAGCATTTGACCGTTTCAAGTAAACCAAATGACGTCACGGCGGTTGGAAATAACACTCCTTTAACGTATCCAACAAGATTTGACATGACAATGACAAAAGACTGGTATTGCAATAGAGCATTCTGTTTCATTCTACAGACACAACCTTTAAGTAATAATATATATAATATATATATATAGTATGTGGAGTTTTTGTTGATTATTTAAACGCGAAGTCCTGTGTACAGAACCTAAACAAAAATTGTGTACACAAAAGGAAACAATTCTTTAAAAACGACGAGATTTCTGCTGTGGCTGTGATATGCGTGGAAGCTTTGAACGTCCAGAATAAAGTGAAGAAGAAAAAACAATCGTAAAGAAAACAAAACAAGAGAAACAAAACAGAACATTTTATCTCAGAAAATTAGAAAAAAAATTAAGGATAAATGCCCCAACTTAAAAATCCAAAGCCCAGATCCATACCCCAGAGATAAAAAAAGGAAGATAAAATTGTTACCTTTATGATGACGTCACATGAATAAAGACGCTAGCATCGGGCAAGCATCTTTTCCATTCACACAACTCGATTTCAGTGGACTTGAAAGCCTACAAGACGTCCATTGAATCATCGGTTCCTGGTAATGTTTGTCCTTCGACTATTGAATCACTCGAGGCAAGATCCTGCTGGCAGACACCTCCATCCACCTCTCTTTAGATCACTGATCATGGTCCTGAAATCACTTCCGCCTTCCGCAGGTTTAGGAAGGTGCTTAGACAAGGAGGCACGGCTCAATGCCGTCAGCGATAATTATGTCAAGATGGAGAAAAAAATCCTTTCTTGCCGTTTTTTTTTTCTCTGTTTTTTTAATCACTTTGTAAATACGTTTCGTTGGATCTTCTTTTTTTAATTGTTGTTGGTTGGTTCTGTTCGAGTTGAGTTTTTTCTTAATTTACATATTATTATTATTATTATAATAGACATGAGTTCCTTTCTAGTGTTAACAGATTTCGTCTAGAGGATCTGTTGTGGTACGAGCTTGATCATACTTCGAATTTTTTCTTCTATGTTATGATAGAAAGACACAAGAAAGAAATCCAATAACTTACTATGTGCCCTGTACTGCATGCCCAATCTTCATTGATTTCTTATCGCTGCTTTAAACCACCACAACTATTCTTTGCTTGATGATTATATAATTATCATCCCTGGTTTCCATGGACGCAATAAAAAAAGCAACTTGTCCTTATTATTTTCAGTATTTATTTAGTCCTAATACGTTATGTTAAATTTTAGTATTTTCTTTATCGATGCATGCATCTGAATTGTTATTATTATTGTTATTAATATTGTTATTATTATGTTGGATTTTTAATCGGCTGTTGCAATAAACAATGTAATAATGAACTAGAAAATAAGAATAATGATTATAATTATGGACCCATGAGAATGACAGTAACGATAAAGATAATAATAATGATAATGATAATAACGATATAATAATAACAAAATTGTAATAACAATAATAGTAATAATAGTAATGATTAAAATAATGATAACAACAATGATAACAACAACAATAATAAAAATGACAATAAAATAATAATAATAATAATAATAATAATAATAATAATAATAATAATAATAATAATAATAATAATAATGATTCATAATTCATATCCTGTCCATATCCATAAAAATATGCTCAAGAACAGGCCAATTTACTATGTCGTAATGACAGTAGTAGACGTAGGCAAAACTATTTGTATTTGTAAAAGTAATAGATAGTAGTTGCTTAGCAGCAGCAGCAGCAGCAGCAGTTAGTAGCAGCAGCAGCAGCAGTGAGCAGCAGCAGTAGCAGCAGCAG
>JAXRKP010000315.1:357500-362034 GCA_037039925.1 Doris montereyensis | reverse complement strand
TGAGAGAGAGTGAGTGAGTGAGTGAGGAGTGAGTGAATGAGTGAGTGAGTGAATGAGTGAGTGAGTGAGTAAGTGAGTGAGTGGATAAGTAAGTCAGTGAATAAGTGAGCTGAGTGAGGTGAGTGGGAGAGTGAGTGGAGAATGAGTGAGTGAGTGAGTTCGAGTGAGTGGAGTGAGTGAGGTGAGTGAGTGGGATGAGTGAGTGAGTGAGTGGGTGAGTGGAGTGACGTGAGTGTGTGAGTGAGTTGAGTGAGTGAGTGAGTGAGTGGATACGTGAGTCTGTTAGTGATGTGAGATGAATGGATGAGTGAGGTGAGTGAGTGGAGAATCGAGTGAGTGTGTGGAGTGACGTGAGTGAGTGAGTGAGTGAGTGGGTGAGTGAGTGAGTGAGTGGAGTGAGGTGAGTGAGTGAGTGGTAAGTAAGTCAGTGAGTGAGTGATTAGTGAGTGAGTGAGTGGATAGTGAGTGAAGTGAGTAAGTGAGTGAGTGAATGAGTGGGATGAGTAGTGAGTGAGTGATGTGAAGTTGAGTAAGTGAGTGAGTGAGTGAAGTGAGTGAGTGAGTGAGTGAGTAGTGAGTGAGTGAGTGAAGTAAGTGAGGTGAGTGAGTTAGTGAGTGAGTGAGTGAGTGAGGGAGTACTGAGTGAGTGAGGAGTGAGTAAGTAAGTGAGTGAGTGAATGAGTAAGTGAGTGGTGAGTGAGTGAGTAAGTAGTGAGTGAGTGAGTAAGTAAATCAGTGAGTGAATGGGTGCGCGAGGGAGGGAGGGAGTGAGTGAGTGAGTGAGTGAGTGAGTGAAGAAATAAGTAAGTACGTAGGCAAGCGAGTGAGTGAGTGAGTGAGTAAGTGAATGAGTGAGGGGGTGAGTGAGTGAGTGAGTGAGTGAGTGACGAAGTGAGTGAGTGAGTGAGTGAGTGAGTGAGTGAGTATGGAGGAGGAGTGAGTGAGTGAGTGAGTGGAGAGCAGGTGAGTGAGTGAGTAAGTGAGTGAGTGAGTGAGTGGGTGAGTGTGAGTGAGGGAGCTGAGTGGGTGAGTGAGTGAGTGAGTTGAGTGCGTGGTGAGTGAGGGAGTGAGTGAGTGCGTGAGTGACGTGAGTGGGTGGAGTGAGGTGAGTGAGTGAGTGAGTGAGGGGGTGAGTGGGTGCGGTGTCTGAGTGAGTGAGTGAGCGGGTGAGTGAGTGAGTGGGTGGAGTGAGTGAGTGAGTGAGTGGAGGGAGTGAGGTGAGTGAGTGAGTGGATGACGTGACTGGTGTGAGTGGGTGCGTGAGTGCGTGAGGGGATACGTGAGACAGACTCAGACAGACAGACAGACAGACAGACTGACAGAGACAGAGAGACAAAGAGAGAGAGGAGGGATATATATATATATATATATATATATATATATATATATATATATATATATATATATATATATATTATTATATATATATATTATACAAGAGAGAGAGAGAGAGAGAGAGAGAGAGAGAGAGAGAGAGAGAGAGAGAGAGAGAGAGAGAGAGAGAGAGAGAGAGAGAGAGAGAGAGAGGGGGGGACAGACAGACCGACATACAGACAGTTGATTTGATTTGAGTTGATTTGATTTGAGTTGTGTTGATTTGAGTTGACTTGATTTGAGTTGATTTGAGGATTTGATTTGAGTTGATTTGATTGAGTTGATTTGAGTTGATTTGATTTTGACTGATTTGATTTGAGTTGATTTGATTTGATTTGAGTTGATTTGATTTGAGTTGATTTGAGTTGATTTGACTTGATTTGAGTTGATTTGATTTGAGTTGATTTGATTTGAGTTGATTTTGATTTGAGTTGATTTGATTTGACTGATTTGATTTGAGTTGATTTGAGTTTGAGTCTTGATTTGAGTTGATTTGAGTTGATTTGATTTGAGTTGATTTGATTTGGAGTTGATTTGATTTGATTTGAGTTGATTTGATTTGTTGATTTAGTTGGTTTTGTGTTGATTTGAGTTGATTTGAGTTGATTTGATTTGAGTTGATTTGATTTGAGTTGATTTGATTTGAGTTTGATTTGATTTGACCACCTTTGGTTGAGTGGCGACACAGCCACCTTTGGGCTATCGAGTCTACCACCTTTGGTTGAATGGCTGACACGTTGGCTATCGACCTTTTGTTGCCACGTTGCCCTTGGGCTATCGAGTCTACCACCTTTTGGTTGAATGGCCGACACGTTGCCTTTGGGCTATCGAGTCTACCACCTTTTGGTTGAATGGCCGACACGTTGCCTTTGGCTATCGAGTCTACCACTTTTGGTTGAATGGCCGACACGTTTCCTTTGGGCCACCAGGTCTACCACCTTTTGGTTGAATGGCCGACACGTTGCCTTTGGGCTATCGAGTCTACCACCTTTGGTTGAATGGGCGACACGTTGCCTTTGGGCTATCGAGTTCACCACCTTTTGGTTGAATGGCCGACACGTTGCCTTTGAGTCTACTACCTTTTGGTTGAGAGGCCGACACGTTGCCTTTGGGCTATCGAGTCTACCACCTTTTGGTTGTGAGGCCGACATGTTGTCTTTGGGCCACCAAGTCCCCCAGAGTAGTAATATGTAGGAGCTCTGATACGTTTTTTTGTTTATAGAATTTCTTTTATCATTTTTTAGCGGCCGCTGTTTAAAAAGTTGCCGCGTTGGTTTCATTTTAGCGGTTTCCTCTAATTTGACGATGAGTCACTGCCTAGCAGCATTACTGTGGCTTGCCAATTCCAATAAAGTCCAAAGCCTAATGACACAAACAAACAAACAAACAAACAAACAAACAAATAAACTTAATAATATTATCCTCTGGCAGGCCAAGAGAGATTCATTGACCTCACAGGCACAGCTGACGTCAATGCAGATTCGCACGTGGCACTGAACGTCATGAGAGCTCACATCAAAGAGAATCTTCCCGCTTCAACATGGCTTCTACAAGCGTGAGTACTTGCCTTACACTGAGTTAACGTGGTAGCCTAGCCATAGTGTTGTGAGCTGGTAATCACGGCGATATTCGGCAACAGCTCTGCGGTTGGCACATGTCGGTTTTTTTTTCATAACGCTGTACTCTTAGGAAAGGTACTTCACTTACTTTCCTCACTTGACTCAAATGTGAATGAGTACCAGCTATAGGTAGAGAAAATATTTTCGGAGCGTTAGTAGGGAAAATCCTAACAGGCTTTTACACTTAGTGTCTTATTGCTGTTGTCTCATTGACAAAACACAGCCTTCCAAAACCAAAAACAAAAAGGAAATTATTTACCCATCAACCTGTGGAATTCCTGACTGAAGTCTCTTTTGTTCTGAGTTGCTAATTCTAATGAAAGATAAAGATAAAGATAACGATACATTTATAGTCCGGTTCCCTACACAAGTGCAGGTTCACCGACTGTACATCATTAAAACATATTCCCCAATAGCCCATGTCATTCAAAGCCCTTCTTCAACTCCCTGGGGAGCTGACAGTACAGCAGCCTTTAAACAGGCGCCTTGTTGTAACAATCTGACAAGATCTTTCTACCTATAACTGGATACCATATCCATACCTGTCAAGTGAGGAAATCAGAATGAATTAACTTCCTAAGAGTACAACATTGTGAATAAACCCATCTGGGTTTTGAACCAGTGTCGTCGTAATTACAAGCTGACAGCGTTACGGTTTTACTACAACGCCTTCCACCACATATGTCATCATCCCCAACTGGACATCCCCTGTGAACATGGCATCTCTGATTGTCTCACATAAATTCTCTACAGATGTCATCATCAACAACTGCTTATCCCTGTGGACATGGCATCTCTGATTGTCTCAATACAAATTCTTAGATCTATTCATCGCCAATCTCCCAGCGTGTCGTCGATATTTGTGAGGATTTTTTCACATCACGCTCCAACTGTCGTCATGGCCATCCTTTAGTAGTTCTCCTTCCATTTACGTTTTTTTTTTCCCTTCCAACAGGTTTCTTTCAGCGATTCATGTCTTTATAGGTCACAGTACTTGTGATTCAGCTTTTGTTTTTTGACAAACTTACTAACAACTAAGTTCCTCTCGAATGGACTAATTCGTTCAACTGTTAGGCATAAAAAACCAACAAAAATCAACCCATATAAATCTTACTCTTCAAAGCGCCGTTTGAATGATTTAGTTTGACTAACCGGTTCAGAAATTAATATGCAAATGAAATCGGTTTTGCTTTTTGAAATAAATATAAATGAAATCGGTTTGGCTTTTTGAAATAATATGCAATGAAATCTATTTGTTTTTGAGATTAATATGCGAATGAAATCGTTTGGTTTTTTAAATGAATATGCACTAGAAATCGGTTTGGCTTTTTGAAATAAATATGCAAAAGAAATTGGTTTGGTTTTTTAAATTAATATGCAAATGAAATCGCTTGGTTTTTTTTTAATTAATAGACGCACGAAATCGGTTGATTTTTTGAAATATATATGCAAATGAAATCGTTTGGCTTTTTTAAATTAATATGCAAAAGAAATCAGGTTTGGCGTTTTAATTGACATACAAAAGAAATCGGTTTGGTTTT
>JAXRKP010000315.1:347500-350000 GCA_037039925.1 Doris montereyensis | reverse complement strand
TCCCTCCCTCTTATTTTAAGGAGAGAGAGAGAGAGAGAGAGAGAGAGAGAGAGAGAGAGAGAGAGAGGAGAGAGAGAGAGGGAGAGAGAGAGAGAGTGATGGCGCTATAATATTCTTTGGAGGTAATGGCACAGAATACTATGAAAATCCCATAGGAACCATAGACCCATCTTGCCTTGTCTTTATAACATTCTTTATATTTCCCTACCTGATATCTCAGTTGACCCAACCACCCAATAACACTTATAAAACAAACTTTTTAGCTATGGTAGAAATGTCCTAATCTATTTCATTCCAGCAGTATTATATTGATATGGTGTGACGTCGGTGGTAAACCTGCCAGGCTTTGGATCATGAGGTCTCAGGTTCGAATCCTAACAAAGTTAAGTCTGACGCTGTGTTCCTTGGGAAAGACACTTAACTCGCAATTTCCCCGCTCGACCCAGGTGCAAAATGGATACAAGCACTAGATGTAGTTTGGAAATAAAAACTTGCATCAGACCAGGAGGTCATTGTAATCTCATGTTCCGCTTCACGCTACAGAAACTGGTATAAGCTCCGGCTCTGTGTGCCGCTATGGCCTTGAAGGAACTTTACTCTACCATTTCTTAAATATATATATATATATATATATATATATATATATATATATATATATATATATATATATATATATATATATATATATATATATATATATTTTACCTTTCAGCTACGAAGCTATCTATCCAACGAAACCAACTACCCCTTGGTGGTGCACGGTGAGTCGGGCGTCGGGAAGACTTCATTCATGGCCAAAGCTGTGTCCATTGCTCGCTCTGTGTTCCATATGAAGACGTCTATCATACCCAGGTAGGCTTTCGATGGGATTTGAGTTAAGTTTACCTTCGTCCACAACTGAGGTGGTCTTGGGGGGGGGGTTATGGTAGAATTTTTATTTTGCCCGGACTGCTTTGAAAAAATGGATCTTTAACGTGCACAGAGGGTTGTGATCTGCACATATGGGACCTCCTTTATCGTCCGTCTCCGATGAGACTAGGAGCCGATCCACCTACCTGGACAAAGGGGGTAGTATATTTTACCAGAAAAAAACTCGAGAAAATTTTTCAACAACCGTCGGGGCTTGAGCCAACGACCTTTTGGTTGAGAGGCCTCTGGATTACTGAGGTATGGGCAAACTTGTGTTCATGTTGGCCATTTACGTCAATATTGACTATCCTGTAACAGTTGTTGTCATTTCTACGCCAGGAGCTAATTTTATTCTTGAGGTACGTATGAAAAGTGTGAAAGTATTCTTCGTAATCCAAACGTTTCATTATAATTTCTTTTAAGTCAGAAAATGAACAACAAAATAGATTTGAAAAACCTATCAATATGGCTTCTGTTAAAAACTGTTTAATTTACATCTTACAGAACATAGGGTTGCTGCAGTGCTTCTATAAACTATGTCAATGTCATTATTCATTGCTTTCGACATTTGCCTGGCCTCACTATGTCAATGTCATTATTCATCACTTTCGACATTTGCCTGGCCTCACTATGTCAATGTCATTATTCATCGCTTTCGACATTTGCCTGGCCTCACTATGTCAATGTTATTATTCATCGCTTTCGATATTTGCCTGGCCTCACTGTGTCTATGTCATTATTCATCGGTTTCGACATTTGCCGGGCCTCACTGTGTCAATGTCATTATTCATCGCTTTCGACATTCGCCTGGCCTCACTATGTCAATGTTATTATTCATCGCTTTCGACATTTGCCTGGCCTCACTATGTCATTGTCATTATTCGTCACTTTCGACATTCGCCTGGCCTCACTATGCCAGTGTCATTATTCATCGCTTTCGACATTTGCCTTCCTCACCATGTCACTGTCATTATTCATCACTTTCCAATTTGCCGGGCCTCATTAATGTCATTATTCATCGCTTTCGACATTTGCCTGGCCTCACTATATCAATGTTATTATTCATCGCTTTCCACCATTTGCCTGGCCTCACTGTGTCTATATCATTATTCATCGGTTTCGAAATTTGCCGGGCCTCACTATGTCACTGTCATTATTCATCGCTTTCGACATTCGCCTGGCCTCACTATGTCAGTGTTATTATTCATCGCTTTCGACATTTGCCTGGCCTCACTATGTCAATGTCATTATTCATCGCTTTCGACATTCGCCTGGCCTCACTATGTCAATGTCATTATTCATCGCTTTCGACCATTGCCTGGCCTCACTATGCCAATGTCATTATTCATCGCTTTCGACATTTGCCTGGCCTCACTATGTCAATGTCATTATTCATCGCTTTCGACATTCGCCTGGCCTCACTGTGGTTTGCCTTTACATGTACACAGAAGCAGCTCAGCTGGGACGATTTTTAATTTGTTTTAAAAGATTTTGTAACGAAGGCACTCAAGATTCGCAACACGAATAAAATTGGTTTTCAATATTAATCGTAATAATTTCAGTTATAGCAAACTGCAATGCAGCTATCGTA
>JAXRKP010000315.1:305000-342500 GCA_037039925.1 Doris montereyensis | reverse complement strand
TCTCTCTCTCTCTCACAGTTGATTTAAGCATGTTTGCCTCTCCGCCTGCTTTTAGCTTTGACTTTTTTCTTCTTGAGTGCTCCGTTTTGTGTAATTTATGAAATGTTTAAAAAGTTTTAATTCATTATTATTAATTCATTAATTTTTTTCATTTATTACTTATTTATTGATGTATTCATTGATTCATTCATTTATTCGTCATTTATATATGTAATACTCCATTGTATTGATGTATTCATTTGTTTATCAATTTTATATTTAATACTACATAGTATTGATTTATTCATTTATTTATCATTTATGCATTCAATACTAAATTGTATTGATTGATTTATTTCGTTGTGTCTTTTTTAAAAATCTATGTAAGCGATCTTCTTACATATTTGTCTTCTTGAGATTTTGACTAATGTTTTAAAATATTTTCAGATTGACGACCCAATGATTGAAATAACCAGATTGCCACGGCAGGATTGTAGAAATATAATGCAGGTCCTTTTGAATACATCTAAAAGGTATGTTTTAAAATGGTATCATACAATCTTGAATTGTTTTTACGCTCTTTTTATCATTATTATTAGTATTTTTTTTTTTGTTTTTTTTAATTGTTTGCCATGAATTTTAATCTTGCATTATGTTTTTATGTCTTATCTTTATACATTATGTTTTACAAGTCTTATCGTAGAATTATACATTATGTTTTACAAGTCTTATCAGACTGAATTATACATTATGTTTTACAAGTCTTATCGTACTGAATTATACATTATGTTTTACAAGTCTTATCGTACTAATTATACATTATGTTTTACAAGTCTTATCGAAATTATACATTATGTTACCATCAAAAGTTTGAAAGATTGATATTAAACTTAATGTTCAAATTCTAATTGAAAACATATATATTTCATAATTAAATGAAACTTGGGTCAAAGTTACAGATTCAATAAGAAGAAGCATACATGTGTTATTTAAAGGACAATCAATGATTATTGAAAATGTTCAAAGATGTGTCACTAAATTGTCACCCATGGTAGAACACACGTCTTATGGTGATCAATTAAAATGTTTAAAACTTCCATCTTTTAAATACTGAATAAAAAGGGAGAGATTTAATTAAATTATACAAAATAGTTTATGGCATTGGTATATAGACTATAAACAATGCTTCGATTATTCTCATGTAATCTTTGCTCGGGGTGATAAATCTGAAATTTACATCTAGGGCTGTTCTACCTTAGTCAGGCAGAATTCCTTTGTTTTACAGACGGTAAGGACTTGAACAATCTCAAATTTGAGAAAAAAAATTGAAGTCTATAAATAGTTTTAAGGTTGCCATTGACAAAGAGCTCCACACATTTAAATACATTTTTGATGAATGATTTCAATCTTTAAATATTTCATGACGTATCCTCATTATTTGATGATTTCTCAACATTTATTTCAGGACATTCAAAGGTCCTTTTACCTCATCTTGATCCCTTAATCTATATAAGATATGATGATGATGATGATGATGATGATGATGATGATGATGATGATGATGATGATGATTATGTGTTTCAAAATTAAATTTAATTCTTTAAAAAAATGTTTTCCTGATAATAATTACAGTAATATCATTCAAACTCCCTTTAACAGTTTAGTGTGAACAGAAAAGCTAATTACACAAATACATTGAGTCCACACACTTACCATATACTTCACTGTCAATAGCCATACTGACAAGTACGCAAACATTCTTTGTTTTAATAAAAAAATTAATTGCTTTACAATGCAGCCTTTTATTTTATTCATTGAAAAAATATTTGCTTACAATTATTATTTTCAGACTGTATAAATCAGGGGTCATTAATGTGTTATGAACAATGAATTTCAACCCCACTACAATTTAGTAAAAAAAAATTTGATTCCGTGACTTGAGCGCTTTTTCCCATTCTGATCTTCAGAGCAGGACGCCTCAACAACTCCTGCGATTCGTTAAGTCAGGAAATTCCAATGATTTTGATTTTGTGACAATGATCTAAGATGGTCCAAAATCCTCTTTTTGTTTTCAATAATAGTCCAAGGTCGAATAGAGACAGTTTTTTGTTGATCACTGTTGGTAGTATTGTTAATGGCCTCACTCTAAACCTTTTACCGAATTTGGTGAAAATAAGCTCCATATCTCTGTTGAGAGGTATTTCTTTGTTTCGTTTTAGGATAATATGTCCAAATGGGTGCCAACGGCTTTCTACGATGAAGGTGGAGAGTATGATTAATCACAATTTTATTTATGGTTTTCAGGAATTTAACATTCCCTCAATGGAGGATTGTAGAAGCTGCGTTTGAGCAATGCACACTGCCACTGTTCATCACTCTGACTTTTCAAGAAGCCATCAGATGGAAATCTTACGATGAAATAGATGCCAAGTGCCTGGAATACACAGTGGATAAGAGTATCAACAAACTCTTTGATAGACTCGAAGCAAAAACATGGAAAGGTACATGTTATAACATGGACTGGAATTTGATTTGTCAAAGGTCCGATGTTTTCAGTTTTTGAGGAAGCTGTAAAGGGTTCTTCATTTTACTTTTTCTTTTCTAGTTGTTTGTTTTTTGCTGTATCTATTTTCCTTTACTTCATTTCTTCCTATTTATTCATTTGTATGTTCTATCTTTAAAACTTTTTTTTTGCGATTTCTTTAAACATTCATTTATCTCTATTTATTTACTTATTTATTTATTCATTTAATTATTCTTTAATTATTCATTTATTTAATTATTTATTTATTTATTTATTTATTTATTTATTTATTTATTTATTTATTTATTCATTCATTTATTTATTATCCATTTATTTATTTAGTTATTTAGTTATTTATTCATTTATTCATTTATTTATTTACTCATTTTTCTTCATTATCCTATTTATTTATTTATTTATTCACTTATTTATTTATGTATTTATTGATTGATATTGGTTGCATACACTTCAGCCCTAATAAGTGATGAAATCAAAAACTTCTGTTCTACAAACTACAAACTACAAACTACAAACTACAAGATTTGTATGTACTTTGGTGACTGTTATCTCTTCATCTAATCTATATAAGAAAAAGCAAACAAAAAATTAAATCTCCAAAAAAAATGCAGTCTACTGTGAATTTCTATAGATTCCTTAAAATTCTTGATAAATATGTAGTAGAGAAGATACCTTATAGAAGAAAACAACAAAATTGTGTTTGAACTCATTTTAATTCTTCAAACATGAAAAAATATGAACTGAGGTGTCGATTCATTAATCTTCATTAATCCACAGGAGTTTGTGTCCAGGGCTCTTGGTTACATTACGGCTGCCAAAAAGCGGACTGAGTGAGACAGAGCTTGAGGACATTCTGTCACTTGATGACTTGGTTCTCAATTCTGTTTTCACTATGTGGAAACCTCCAATAAGACGAATTCCTCCAAGCCTGTGGCCAAGGTTAGAAAGGATTTTCTATGAACATTTTATCACTTCTTTCTTTCTTTCAAAAACAAGTTTAAACGCGCCCAATGTGTCTAATGTGATGAAGTCATAGTTGACTGTTTTGTTATAAACATTGCATTATTTTTTTTTAATGATTTGAAATACGTTTATAATAATTTGCCACTTGAATGACAAACTGTTCAATCGCCAAATCCAGGTAATCGAGAAATTTGCCTCTAAGGCCGTAAAGAAATAATTGTAACAGAGGGTAGAACAACATTGGTTATGCAATATCTTAGAATCTACTGCATTGTTTTGTTAAATCGTTCGGACATCTTATAGCTCTCATAAAGTTATATTAAAATTAGCCAAAAATTCGAAGAAGAAAAAAAGAAAAAAGTTAGAACGATCTGTCATACAGGCGACACATTAGTTGTTGTTGATAACATGACTCATGTTGTTATGTCACATTTTTTCTTACCTTTGCAATCACTTATTTAAATGTGAGAACAAGATGTTAGGGACTCAACAGGAGAGAAGAAGGGGTGCATAGTCTTGCTTACTGTTTCATGTTTTGGAAGAGTACAATAAATACTGTTTGGTAGAAACAATTTGACGAGTAAAGTTGAGTAAGTCTCAAAAAATGTCAAACTCTCTTCTCAAAATCATGTTTCTTACAAATCCTGGATTTCTTACTTGTAAGCAAATACATTATCTCAAATCTAGAGACAAGCATCATTGTCTAAATTTTATGAATAATCAAACTGGGATAATTATGTTGACCTTCATTTACATCAGTGAATAGCATCAAATTCACAGAAAAACTTATTTCCTAATTTCTCATACCTTCCACTGTTTGCAATTTTACTATCATAATTTTGATGTTGAAAGAGTTGGTTCTAGCAGTCTGTCTGTCTGTCTCTGTCTGTCTCTGTCTCTGTCCATGTGCCTGTCTCTGTCTTTGTCTCTGTCTTTGTCTCTGTCTTTGTCTCTGTCTCTGTCTCTGTCTTTGTCTCTGGCTGTCTGTCTGTCTGTCTGTCTGTCTCTCTCCCTCCCTCCCTCTCTCTCTCTCTCTCTCTCTCTCTCTCTCTCTCTCTCTCTCTCTCTCTCTCTCTCTCTCTCTCTCTCTCTCTCTCTCTCTCTCTCTCTCTCTCTCTCTCTCTCTCTCTCTCTCTCTCTCTCTCTCTCTCTCTCTCTCTCTCTCTCTCTCTCTCTCTCTCTCTCTCTCTCTCTCTCTCTCTCTGTCTCTCTCTCTCTCTGTCTCTCTCTCTGTCTCTCTGTCTCTGTCTCTGTCTCTGTCTCTCTCTCTCTCTCTCTCTCTCTCTCTCTCTCTCTCTCTCTCTCTCTCTCTCTCTCTCTCTCTCTCTCCTCTCTCTCTCCTCTCTCTCCCTCCCTCCCTCTCTCTCTCCTCCCTCCCTCCCTCCCTCCCTCCCTCCCTCTCTCTCTCCCTCCCCTCCCTCCCTCTCCCAACCTCCCTCTCTCTCTCTCCCTCCTCCCAACCTCCCTCCCTCTCTCTCTCCCTCTCTCTCTCTCTCTCTCTCTCTCTCTCTCTCTCTCTCTCTCTCTCTCTCTCTCTCTCTCTCTCTCTCTCTCTCTCTCTCTCTCTCTCTCTCTCTCTCTCTCTCTGCTTCACTTTCTCGTGATGTTCATAACACTTTTTCTTTTGCGTTTTCCAAAGGTTGTATCTAGACATTGCGGCCTTTGTGGTGGAGAGGCTGATGACATTGTCGTTATGGGCTGGTACCACCAACAGTTTCTGAATTCTGCCACAGATCGCTATCTCAGCGACTATGTGGATTACAATCAAATCCACCGCAACATTGCAGATTACTACATTGGAGTCTACAGTGGAAACAAAAAGAAGCCATTTACCTATCCGTAATTGTTTACTGTTCTTCGTTTATAATACTTTAACACAAAGAAAATGTATAATCTGAGAAAAACAGTATACATTAGATAATGAAATGGTATAAAGAAAAAGATATTTAGATAGTTAGATAGATATAATAGACATATATCGTCCAACTCTAAAACTATATAGCCATATCTTTTGAGAAAATGAGAAAAACTTAAAACTGTGACTCTTAGATATCAGAACTACAAAAACTCTACATACATTGTTTACTTAGAAGAACATGATATTGTCAGCAATCAATGAAATATCTTTCAATTATAATGAACTAAATTGTAATGAACTCCCATTACAATCCCTGCACGTCTGTTAACACACATGCATGATAAGTTTAGATTCATAAAGTTCACCTCAGTATATAGTTCAGAAACTTGGCAAGCTACGAAAGGAAACACAAAAAAGCTACACATCTTTACCAACCAGCGCCTCCGCAAAATCCTTGGCATCAAAATGGACTGATAGGGTCACAGGGTCACCAATCAAAAGCTCAGAAAACAAAGTAACCAACAACCCATTGGGGATGACATCAAGCAAAGAAAATGAAAGTGACTCGAGCATACCTTGTGAAAATACTCAACAAATATCATAAGATGAGGCCTGAAATGTAACCCACCGAACTCGTAGAGTAGAAGAGACCTGGAAAGGGAAACAACTGAGACAGAACATACATGGAAATAACTGGAAAATGCACAAGACAGAAGAAAAATGGTAGCTATCATCAGGAAAGAGCGATGGAATAAACTATCCTACGTTGAGTTTGTACCCGTGCATGCACAACTAGACTCCTCAATTGAAAACAGATTTGTTTCTCATGCACTGTCCGTGTAAGCACCACGTGGTTGATTAAGATACCAATTCTCTCCAGTATCTTGACAACACTAAACGTGCATTGGCATTTTGTTTTATTTACATTACATCTCATGAAATCATGGCGGAAACACGAGTCAAACACCGAATCGAGACAAAACGTTGACATACATGGTTAGATCACACCAGGATTTGGACTAATCAATGTTCTTGTGTTACTACGACCTTCCTTGACAGGGACGACAATTTCCGTTAGCCGAAAATCCGGCTTATTTGAGATCAAACAGATTTTCAGGCTATCTTAACTGACTTTTCCGGCTTCTCCTAATCTTCTATTAATGCTATCCATTTTACAAAACTATAGGTATCAATATCAAGTTGGTATTCATTTGGTATCCATTAGGGTGCTCCTTGCTACCTAATGCACCTATGGAGTTGCTAAGGAAATACAGCTCCTGGTTTCCATACCAGACCGTCAGCCATCTGAAACAGCCAACAAGATGGCCATTAATTTCAGGGTTCTTTCAAAGCTCAAATAAATCAGACCCACTCTAGAGTTTGATTTCAGGGTTCTCTCAAAGCTCAAATAAATCAGACCTACTCTAGAGTTTGATTTCAGGGTTCTTTCAAAACTCAAATAAATCAGACCCACTCTAGAGTTTGATTTCAGGGTTCTCTCAAAGCTCAAATAAATCAGACCCACTCTAGAGTTTGATTTCAGGGTTTTCTCAAAGCTCAAATAAATCAGACCCACTCTAGAGTTTGATTTCGATTGATTTTGATTTTACCCACATCCACAGCTAAGGTGATCTCAGGTTGCCTGATAAAATTTGTATTTTATTTCCAGAATGCCCAGTTAACAGCCAAGTTATCTTTAACACGCACAGAGTGTTGTGATCTGTCCATGGGACCTCCTTTTTATTGTCTGTCTCCAATGGGACCAGGTGTTGAGTCACCTACCTGAACGAGGATTGTACAGGAAATAACTTGAGAAAATTGTATCAACCTGTTTGACACAAGACCACGGCCTTTGGCTCTGGATTATCAAGTACCCCCACCCCTCCCCCTATAGAGAGGGAAACATTGACAGATTGACAGTTTAAACTTAACTCAAGAACAACCAGATCAGACTGTCAAACATACATGTTTTCTTCTTCAAACATTGATTGTCACCTGCACTCGTTTTACCTTAGTACAGTAAGGCTGTGGAATGCACTGCAAACATAGAATAAAACTTAGCAATAGTACTGAAGACATTAAAAAACAGAATTAAATACACCACATTAAAACCAAAATTGGATTAATATTATTGGGTTAAATCAAAATTTACTCAAGAATTGAGTTGGTCAGTTGTTTTGAGGAAGAAGAAAAAGGAAAAGAAGAATATTGTTTAATCAATCTACTAATTATCCTCATGTTTATTACTTTTATAGCATGATTTTTGCTCAATTTCGAAAATTATTTTTTCATAGAGAAAACTTGATGCACAGATTAGGACGAACAGATCCATACGAGATGGAATGCCGCTATGTACCAGAACAGCCTCTTATTTTCCATGCCACAGAGATCTCAGAGCGTTTCAATTACAGAAAGATGACCCAACTGCCTTTCAGTTTAATCCACAGGTGTGATTTTGACTATTGTTGTATATAACTGTACTATATGTATTGTTGTACTATAATTATACTTGTACTATTGTTGCAATGTAATTATACTTATATTTGTACTATTGTTGCAATGTAATTATACTTATATTTGTACTATTGTTGCAATGTAATTATACTTATATTTGTACTATTGTTGCAATGTAATTATACTTATACTTTGTAGTATTGTTGCAATGTAATTATACTTATATTTGTACTATTGTTGCAATGTAATTATACTTATATTTGTACTATTGTAGTACTATAACACTAACACTGCTGTGTGTATTTTCCAATGATTTTTAGTTTCTATTTTATTGGGTTCTTTTAAGTTGTAACTTCACGCAAATCCCCTATGTAAACGGTTGACGGGAGGTACCAGTAGGTCCTACTCCTTTCCTTGACCTTACTGTAGCCTTTGTGGTCACACTGGAATCGTCGCGTTTGTTGAACGGGATAAAATTGCAATAAAACAAACGAACAAACAAACAAATACTCTCCCCCTCCACCCCCCCACCCCCATTAGGCCTAATGTTATGTTTTGGAAGCTTGGGGTAGACTATAATTTATATTTTGCTTAGACCACCTATTGAAATATTAGGAGATCTTTTAATGTGAAGAGTGGATATAATGTATATTATTATTATTATTATACCTCCAGTATCTTTTTATGGAACTTTTAATATTTTATTTACCAGACTAGTTGTGTTGTATTTTCCACTGAAGACCAGCCAAAATTTACCAAAGCAACAAAGATTTAAAGATTTAAAGATCTCACGTCACGTTAGACAAAATTCACATATTTGAACAGTTCATGCAATCTTTATTAAAATTTTTACAACACATTAAAGAATCACAGATTGTTGGTAGGAATATTCAAGGCCATGTCATAGATGGGGAAAAAATGAATTTCAAAGAAAATCAGCCGCTATTACATGTAGAGTGTCAACTGCCCTTTAGAAATTCTAAATGCGAGAACTATAATAACACTGGCGTTTGTTTTAAATGAAACCCCAATACATGATGGGCATAAATGAAACCCCAATACATGATGAAGTGCGATAAATGAAACCCCAATACATGATGGGCATGGGAAGTGCGATAAATGAAACCCCAATACATGATGGGCATGGGAAGTGCGATAAATGAAACCCCAATACATGATGGGCATGGGAAGTGCGATAAATGAAACCCCAATACATGATGGGCATGGGAAGTATAAATGAAACCCCAATACATGATGGGCATGGGAAGTGCGATAAATGAAACCCCAATACATGATGGGCACATGATGGGCATGGGAAGTGAGATAAATGAAACCCCAATACATGATGGGCATGCAAGTGAGATAAATGAAACCCCAATACATGATGGGCATGGGAAGTGAGATAAATGAAACCCCAATACATGATGGGCATGGGCGTGAGATAAATGAAACCCCAATACATGATGGGCATGGGAAGTGAGATAAATGAAACCCCAATACATGATGGGCATGGGAAGTGAGATAAATGAAACCCCAATACATGATGGGCATGGGAAGTGAGATAAATGAAACCCCAATACATGATGGGCATGGGAAGTGCGATAAATGAAACCCCAATACATGTTGGAGTGGGGACGGAGGGGGGGGAAGGCGATAAATGAAACCTTTATCATGAGCGTTCATTTCGATTGAAACCCCAAATAGTTGGAGTGGGGACGGAGGGAAGGCTTTTTTTGAAACCCCAATACATGATGGGCATGGGAAGTGCGATAAATGAAACCCCAATACATGATGGATGTTCTTTCAAATGAAACTTTTCAGTTGGGCAGTTTGATAAATGAAACCCCAATACATGATGCATTGGAAGTTATGCAACTACATTGGGCATGGGAAGTGCGATAAATGAAACCCCAATACATGATGGGCAGAGTGCGATAAATCCATCCATGATGGGCATGGGAAGTTATAAAGACTTTTCCTCGCTGGATGACAAAATGAAACAGATTTGATGGGCATGGGAAGTGTAAATGAAACCCCAATACATGATGGGCTGGGGAACGCTCTGAAACTCATGATCCATGACACTCTGGGTCCCCAAATTGATGGGCATGGACGTCTTTAAATGAAACCTCACATTCACATGGGACAACAACAAAAAATACATGATGGGCATCCAATGCCGTTAAATGGCCCCAATACATGATGGGCATGGGAAGTGCTCAAATGAAACCCCAATAGATGGGCATTCAATAAATGAAACGGAACAGGTGACAATAATCACCATGATGGGCAGGATGCTAAATGACGCAAGATGGGCATTTAAATAAACTCCCATGATGGGCATGGAGTGTTTGTAACCCCAATTTGCACCTGGAAGTGCGTGAGTAACCCCAATACAGTGCGGGGGATAAATGAAACCCCAATACATGATGGGCATGCGTGCGATAAATGTACATGATCTTTGCGATAAATGAACACACCGTCGGATCTAGCTTGGGCAAGGATTGAAACCCCAATACATGTTGGGCATGGGAAGTGCTCAATGATCCCCAATACATGATGGGCATGGGAAGTGCGATAAATGAAACCCCAATACATGTTGGGCATGGGACGTCATAAATGAAACCATTCACATGATGATATAGAGTTGATTTATTTTCAAATTTGGGCATGGGAAGTGCGATAAATGAAACCCCAATACATGATGGGCATGGGAAGTGCGATATCAACTGAGCAGCTTCATTTTTTGAACTGATTGTTTTTTGTAAAATTGGATGGGGAATCATGTGCAAACGTAATTCTTTTTTGAATCTTTTTAATATTTTTTTATAAATTTGATGGATGTTCTTTCAAATGTTCTTTTCAGTTGCCAGTTTGAAAAGGTGAAAGAGCTTTTTTAGAAAAGAAAGAAAATTAAAATCCATCCGAAATGACTTTGTTGTGGATGACAAAGAATCATTTGATGGCATATTGCGAATGTCTGCCCTCTCAAACTCGATCCTGACACTCTGGGTCCCGAAATTAGTGGACGTCTTTTTACCTCACATCCCATCAATTGAACAGTGAAATGAGTAGCTCAGGTTTATTCAAACTGTCAAAAGCAATGGCAAACTACAACACTGTGCCGTATGGGCCGAGGAATAGTGTTTGTACCCATTTGACCTGGGTAGAGTAGTGGGAGGGGGGTTAATCTTTCCCAGGACACACCGTCGGATCTAGCTTTGCAAGGATTCGACCTCGGGACACTCATCTCTAGTTAACCGGAATTTGCGTCACTTTCACATATTGCAGATTTATTTTCAAAAGGGCAACTACGTTAAATAATTTCCTCCCTTTATCTTTTAAATCACAACAATTTTGAAAATTGTGATATTGCATCATAAATTGGATTTACTTTTTAAGAAAAGTAGTCTAAAAGAGGAAATGTTTGTTGTAGTAAGACATGATGCATATTGTAGAAGTCTCCCCTCCCCTCCCCTCCCCCCCCTCCCAACCCTTATCAATTGAACAGTGAAATGAGTAGCTAGGTCTATTCAAACTCGTCAAAAGCAATGGCAAACTACAACACTGTGCCGTATGCCGAACTTAATCAACTCCAGATTAAACTCATCTCTAGTTATGGAATTTGCTTTTACTTTAAGAATTTGTAGAAGGGCTATACGTTAAATAATTTCCTGTTCATCTTTTAAACTACTTTAAAATGGTGCATGAATAGACTGTAGTCTGCAGGGCTGCAGCTGAAAAGAAAAAAAGAGCTTCAAATGACTGTCTTTGTGATCCAATCACAACTGCCAAAACTGTCAGTTAACTGTCAAGACTGTCAGTTATACTGTCAAGACTGTCAGTTATACTGTCAAAACTCTCAGTTATACTGTCAAGACTGTCAGTTATACTGTCAAGACTGTTAGTTATACAAGACTGTCAGTTATACTGTCAAAACTGACTGTCAAGACTGTCAGTTATACTGTCAAAACTCTCAGTTATACTGTCAAAGACTGTCAGTTATACTGTCAAGACTCTCAGTAAGACTGTCAGTTATACTGTCAAGACTGTCAGTTATACTGTCAAGACTGTCAGTTATACTGTCAAGACTGTCAGTTATACTGTCAAAACTGTCAGTTATACTGTCAAAACTGTCAATACTGTCAAGACTGTCAGTTATACTGTCAAAACTGTCAGTTATACTTATACTGTCAAAACTGTCAGTTATACTGTCATGCTCTTATTGCCCATGTCTTCAACATTCTTAATGTAAACCCGTGTGATGTTTTTATAATCAACTATTTCACATTGACAAAGAAATACAGTACATTATATAAGTATGCCTTTGAGGTAACATAAATATAATAAATATTTATTAGTTTATTCCTTTGTATTTACCTCGTCTTTAGCCCTTACATTTCACCTGGAGCGTTTCCCGCTTTCTATAATATTCACTTTCCGGATAGGACGCTAGTCTGACGCTGATTTTTACTCGCATGTTAGTGCATGTACCCATTTGCAACTGGGTCGAGTGGGGAAATGCGTTTTAAGTGTATTTCCAAGGAACGCAACGTTGGAAATAACCTTGCTATGATTCGAACCTGTGACCTCATGATTGCTGTGCCCTTATTTACAGGACTCCAATGTTTATTTCCTGTCCTTATTCATCATCTTATTTCATATTTCCTCAGTGATATGTTGTCACTTTCAAAGTAATAATATTACTTGTTATCATATCGATGACTAAAACCGTACAATCACCATCAGATACCCATGGGTAAAAGAACTGGTGAAACAGTGCGATCTGGTCAGCCAGCAACAGTGCCCTCTGGTTCCCAATTGCCAGATATACACTGCACCAGGCGGTCCTTTGCAGTATGAATGCGAACTGGATGAAAATGTCTCTTCCGCCGTTGACGTGGACGTGTTTAACACACAAGATGGAATATTAATGACCGCCAAACCCTTCCATAGCACTTGTCTCAAGGTAAATTCAAACGAAATTATATGTCACAGTTGACAAAGGTAAGTATATTGTTTTTTTTGTTATCTATATTCTCCTTTAGAAGTATAATCTTGATCCTCAGCAATGTCATCTGTATCATGTATATCACAGTAATCATCATCTTAATCATAATTATAGAAATAGTAATAATAATAGTAATAATAATAGTAATAATAATAGTTATAATAATAGTAATAATAATAGTAATAATAATAATCAATAATAATATAATGATAATAATAATAATAATAATAATAATAATAATAATAATAATAATAATAATAATGCTAATGATAATGATAATGATAATAATGATAATGATAATGATAATAATAATAATAATAATAATAATAATAATAATAATAATAATAATAATAATAATAATAATAATAATAATAATAATAATAATAATAATAATAATTATATAGGCATTTATAATGATAATAATTATATAGGCATTTATAATGCAGCGTTTTCCCTGAATATGGAGGTTTTGAGTGCAATTACACCAAACCTCAACAAAAATCACATAATTCTAAACGTAAAAATGGGACTAGTCAATGAGGACGACTGTTTACTGCTGGCTGGCAGTTTGTTTCAATTTCAAGTAGTGGCACCAAAAGTTTGATGGCCAGGCTGCGTCGTCTTGGTATTCGTAACATCAGGCGGTTGTCAAATGATCGTAAGCACCTGCCTAGTACATATTATGACGTAAGCAACTCCTGGGGGTATGTTGGGAAGATCTACCCAAACACGTGTACACAATAGACGCTGCCTTGTACCTGATTCTTTCCTGGACGGGTAGCCAGTGCAGCTGGAAAAGGGGGGGGGGGTGTAGCTTCATCACGACGGTTTTTATTTAAAATCACACGAGCTGTCTTGTTCTGGGTGACGTGTAGGTGCTTGATGTTCTCTAATCTTGATATCATCATCATCTTTATTCATCATCATCACCATCATCATCTTTACAATAAGCATCATCATCATCACCATCATCATCTTCGTCTTCATCTATTTATCTTCATCATCATCCTCATTTACATCCTCACTACCAATAGGCCTTTAAGCTCAAGTTTTGTGCCCTCAGATATTTAACCTTTAAACATAACGAAACAGAAAATTACAAAAATTATATTCCATGAAAGAAACATGTCAAACAAGGTTGTTTTTTAATCTTGGTGAAATGTTTTTAGTGCCTGAGCTATGCAGATATTTAACTGAGCTGAGATGTATTTTAGTGGTGACTGAGCTGAGATGTATTTTAGTGACTGAGCTGAGATGTATTTTAGTGGTGACTGAAGATGTATTTTAGTGGTGACTGAGCTGAAAATGGTACTGAAGATGTATTTTAGTGATATATTCCAGATGTATTTTAGTGATGAAGCTGAGATGTATTTTAGTGGTGCAGCTGAGATCTGAGCTGAGATGTATTTTAGTGGGGACTGAGCTGAGATGTATTTTAGTTGAGCTTGTATTTTAGTGGGGACTGAGCTTGTATTTTAGTGAAATGTGTATTTTAGTGGGGACTGAGCTGAGATGTATTTTAGTGATGACTGAGCTGAGATGTATTTTAGTGATGACTGAGCTGATGTATTTTGACTGAGCTGGAGTGAGTGATGACTGACTGAGATGTATTTTAGTGGTGACTGAGCTGAGATGTATTTTAGTGATGACTGAGCTGAGCTGAGATGTATTTTAGTGATGAGCTGATGTTTTTAGTGATGACTGAGCTGAGATGAGTGATGACTGAGCTGAGATGTATTTTAGTGGTGACTGAGCTGAGATGTATTTTAGTGGTGACTGAGCTGAGATGTATTTTAGTGACTGAGCTGTATTTTAGTGGGGACTGAGCTGAGATGTATTTTAGTGATGACTGAGCTGAGATGTATTTTAGTGATGACTGAGCTGAGATGTATTTTAGTGATGACTGAGCTGAGATGTATTTTAGTGGGGACTGAGCTGAGATGTATTTTAGTGATGACTGAGCTGAGATGTATTTTAGTGGGGACTGAGCTGAGATGTATTTTAGTGATGACTGAGCTGAGCTGACACATACGACAGTTTAAAACATGAGAACAAACTTGTGTAAATGTAAGTTAGTGCAGTGCATAGTACGCTTCCTTTGGCGATATGTTGTTTGACATTTTTTGTATGAGTGCAAAAAGAGTTTGTGTGTTTATGTACGAGGTTAGTGAGTGTATTTTGTGCAGGAAATTGCGTATTACATAGGATAGAGTAAAACCAAAAGTAAAGTTCCCTCATGACTGCTTTGGCCCATCGTGCTGAAACAATCATAGTGTATAGATAGCATAAAGGGGAACAATGGATGATAGATCATCTCTTGGACAGGTATATTTGAGTAAGTCACAGACAACCATGCAGCTGTAGCTATGTATTAATGGGATTCTAGTTCCAGGTAAATTGACTGAATGACATGTCTTTTTAGTTTTACCGGTAATATAAATTAAACGAATGTGTTATAGTCATTAGTTTTGTCTCGTGAATTATTCATATTATTAATTTTACTTTGCACATTGACAGTGAAGCTGTTCATACTATTTTTAGTATTGGATCTCATATCAGGTTATCTCATTTTAACGTTACTTACCGCAACTTACCGTATTTTATTTTTTGTCCGTTTTGTCTTATATTTTGTCATATCATATCTTTATATTACCCTATCTTATATTATTGTATCTTATCTTCTTTATCTAATGAATTATGTAAAGTGTTCATATCTTAAACAATTTACCTTATTTTCTTTGCTTTTGAAGGTTTGGGAATTGACTCAGGGAGAACCAAGGCAAGACATGCACATTCCCATTGGTGAAGTTTACCCAACAAGAGATGGAAAATACTTGGCTATTATGAAAGGTATATGGAATGTTACGCGATATGAAGTACAAATCTCTGTTTGTCAGTGTGATATACAAAGTTGTAAGTGTCGCGTTGCAACTATCACTTTCATAACACCATCATTGCCTTTTCACCCTATACCAGGGTATATGCCATCAACAACAGACTTCCACTTATTCATATCTTGGACACCTCTTGATACATCAATCCACAAAAGACCCCCTCTCTTCAAGCCATCCCCCACTAACCTTCTTCAGGTTAATCGTAGCCTTCCCTAACCTTCTGTCCCTGTGGATTCCACTGAAGGGTATGTCTTGTAGTACTTCTCTGAGGTTTTCTGAGGGTGTGTACTATCCATCTCCATTTCCGCTGTCCTATGTCTTCTGCTATTGGTTTCTGCGTTTTTCCCCCAGAGTGTTTCATTTTAAACTTTATCTGACCCCTGAATCCGTAGTATTTACCTAAGTCAAATGTTGACAAAGCTCTGAAGTTTTCTGCTCCAGGTCCTAGAGGGGCTCTGGTCTCACACCCATAATTATAACAATACCGATCTGACTTTCAGAACATAGATCTAGTTAGATGTTGGTAAAGCCTTGGCAAACAGTACATTTTTAGTTGAAAGCAAAATTGTCATATCAGCAAAATCGAGGCCTTGAAACTGTAAGAGCATTTGCCCCTATTGGCGCCTTTTCTTGAATTTCAAAATGGTCACAAGTTCAAGCATGAGAGTAAAACTCTCTTTATAATGTTTCCTCGAATATCATATATTTGCAAAATTTGGCACAGGTTTAGTGCGTCACGACTGCAATTTAGGTTATGCTAGCATTTTTGCAGATAATATTTCAATTTGACTTAATACCCTTGAAATATGTGACATGACGTGGGTGAAAGATTTAAGAGAACGTAATGTCATGTGAAAGAGCATGATAAGAAAAACATGTCTTTCCTTCTTTAGATCGGGCCTGGGTACTTTGAGCACCAAAAGAGCCCTTGAAAACAGTGACCACAGCTGGCTAAATGTCAGATCGTTACGGGTGGTTTGAAATATATGTGGCTTAATTTCCTTGAAGATTGAGGAACTCCATTAAATACAGAAGGTAACTAAAACTCCTCCAATAAATGATGATGCTTGATTGGCCTAAAAGCACAGACAGTAACAAAGACAAAGATAAAGAGGAATTTATAGTCTGAGTCCCTCGCACGTACAGACTCACCGACTTCTTCTTCTTCTTCTTTGCCTCTCATCTCACTGTGAAGCACAGACCATCAACAAAGAGCCGCCAGTTATCCTAGCCTGCAGCAACGTCTGCAACTCTCCCCCAGGTTTTCCTTCGTCTCGCCATCTCCATCTCGGTCTCTCTCCTCCAGGCCATTCTTGAAAAACTCTCTAAATCTTTTCTCTTGTGGATTCCATATGTCAAGATTTGTCTACCTATGTTGGATCTTGGTCTTCTCATTATATGGCCAATCCATCTCCACTTCCACCTCTTCACGTTTCTCTCAACTGGGAGCTGCTTAGTCATCTCATGAAGGTCTGCATTGCTGATGATGTCAGACCAACGTACGCCCACAATGCACCTCAGACGGCAGCTGTTTGTAAAGGACTGGCGTCTATGTAGTGTAGCGTTGGTGGTACTCCCGGTCTCCGAGCCATACACGAGGATGGATTTTGGGTTTGAATTGAAGATCCCAATTTTAGTCTTTTCCTTAAGTGAATTGCTGATCCAGATTTTTTCTCAAGGTTAAAAATGCATGTCTTGCTTTTTGGATATATACCTTGACATCTTCATCCACTCCTCCCTCTTTGTTGATGGTGCTTTCCAAGTAGCAGAAGCTGGTTACATTGCTTCACCATTGATTGTCAAGGATCGCCGACTGTAGATCATTTATTCCCCAGCAGGCCATGATTTCATTCAAAGTCCTTCTCAACTCCCTGGGGAGCATAGTGTACAAGTCTGTTAGGCACTTTGTACTAACACGCTGACAAGATCTTTCTCTACCTATAGCTGGGTACTCATTCACACCTGAGTCAAGTAGCAGTTGAATTACCTTTTTCTAACTAAGAGTATAACGTTGTGAAAAAAACATCTACGCCAGCCATGGGTTTTGAACCAGTGTCATCATCATTAACAAACTCACAACACTGCGTTTTCGTTGTAATGCCTCAGTCTGCTTCATCGGCACAGTTTTCTGTTAGGTTGCGTAAGACCCCAACCGCGTTATGGCTGGGATCCTTGTTGGTATTATTAGGATTTGAGGATGAAGGCAGCGGTAGCCAGGGACACTACTGTGACTAACAGGCTTTGGGGTTATTCGCTTTCCCGTCATGGTATTCAAAATGGATCAAACTCATTTACTATATTACATGTACAACAGCCTCCCTTTAAAGTCAGAAAAGCGAGTCGAACACATTGATAAAAAATAAAGTCATCATCACATGGTACATAAATATCCCATTTTGTGGTATTATCGCAATGAAGTCATGGAATTTCAAATATGGTATTTTAATTGTTCCTGAATGAAAGAAACAGTTCACAAATCTCAAAAACATTAAGATAACAGACATTATAAAGTTATTATTTACTTAATTTTCATGAAACTTTCTCCTTTCCAGGAACCAACCAAGTGTTGATCTACAAGACAGATTCGGGTGAACAGCACGGCCAAATTAAATGTGACTATGGTGATGTTATTGACATCAGTATAGCCAATAGATATCTGGCCTTCAACATAGACAGGGGGTAGGACCTTATGTTATGGATCTCATACAGGTAAGGGACACACGAACATTGCAACTAGTGTTTTAAAACTACGAAAATATTCAATAAACCAAGTTCAAAAACCTTGGACAATCAAATCTTATGTTTAAAGGGGGTGGGGGGGAGGAGATCTTGTGCTTTAGGATATAGAAATCTAAGAAGCAAATTAAAAGCTATGAATATATGGAGGCATTGTACTTGTACACCCAAATGCGCGTGAGAATCCCTTTGCTGTTTAAAGAACTGCTGCCAAGGCAGAAATGTTAAACAAATCTGAGATCACCGCATGAGGTGGATATGAATCACATGCTTACTGCCCCTGGCATGTAAGGGCAGCACCAGGTTCCTCCACTTCTCTTTGCTGTTATCAATTTCTTGGAAGCATACATTAAGCCAACAAAAGAAGAAACTTGATACAGAGAATTCGGGTTTGTTTTTTTGCCTTTGTATAATTTCAGCTTGGTGCATTTTATGGCAATTGGTTTTTTAATTTTTGTCGACCTCTGTCCAGCCTCAGAAAGGACAAAAAAATAATAATTTTAATACACAAACTTTCACATTTTCAGATTATCCTTTCCCGTTCCCATAATGCCTTCAAAACACAAAGGATGGCTACTGTCATCCACATTATTTCTACTTCCCTTTATTCAAAGTCTGACTCATCATACAAACACAAAGGATGGCTACTGTCATCCACACATTATTTCTACTTCCCTTTATTCAAAGTCTGACTCATCATACAAACACAAAGGATGGCTACTGTCATCCACACATTATTTCTACTTCCCTTTATTTAAAGTCTGACTCATCATACAAACACAAAGGATGGCTACTGTCATCCGCACATTATTTCTACTTCCCTTTATTTAAAGTCTGACTCATCATGTAATATCAACATTGCTTTCTTTATTTATCTTACTTTCTCTTTTCTTTCTTTTTTCTTTTTCTTTTTTTTTCTTTCTTTTTCATTTATTTTTTATTACTTTTTTATTCCTGTTTTTTTCCACACGTTAGCGTTTCTCTCAAGTTTCAAATACACATCTGTACAACGATAATGAGAAAGACAGTGACTTGTAAGGTTTGAGTTTCAACAATGAATTTTTTTGTTTTTAATATAAGTTTAATGGTCTCACTGTCTGTTTGTATCAGATTGAATAATATCTTACCGTCTGCTGCAGGAATAAAAGGAAATAAAAATAACATAAACAATAGCATGTCGTAAAGAATTCCATCATGAAAACAAAGCATTGAGTAAAATCAGCACAGATCTATTACTGGGCTGAGATCTAATCACATATGAACAACAAAGGGATAAACATGACGATTTCGGAGAGCAGGCAGTTAAGGTCGAGCATATATATTTTTAAGACTTCCTTATTTGGTAATGAGCCACGTGATAAAAGTGCTCCTCTCAATAAAAAAAAAAAACTTTAACATAGGCCTAGGCGCATCGTAGCGAAAGGGAATGACAAGTACATAATGTAAACAAAACAAATGAAGTTAAGGATCAGACTACATCCGTCCTCTGAACAGTATTAACTTCGACTGTATCTAGAATCTAGATCTAATCGACTTATACATTTAACTTAGAAACGTTTAAGAAAAAATCTAGAGGACCAATAACATTGTTAAAAACGAGGAGCTAAAGTAATAAAAGATTTGAAAACCTGAAAACAGTTCACGTACAATCAACGTGTGCAAGCACCTGAAATAATTTCAGTGAATTTACATGGCAACGTCTTATTGCCAGATAACAATACGGTGGCAAGCGCTAAAACAATGGTAGAAGTAATCCATTTGAAAGCTGAATGGTCAAGTGAATAATATTAATAAGAGAGGGCCAGCATCAGTGAAAGTAAATTCAAAAGTAGAATTTAAAAAATATTGAGGTTTTTCATAAAAGGAAAATACGTAGGGAAATTGACTAATAGTAGGCTGGTCTGGAGTATTTAAAGAAAAATGTCAAGGCCATCAAGGTGACTTTAACAATGAGAAAAGGTAGAGTTAAAAGTGACTCTAGCCTGTGTTTGTGGCATAAACAAAATAGCAAACAGTTATAATAAGGTTCAATGTGGTAGGGAAAGGCTGAGTAACAGATATAGTGCCTTGATCAACATAGGAATGAAAATAAGATTCCAATGTTTTATTGCTGTGTTTATGCTCACAAAAATATTGTCATGAGTGTTTCAGCTATTAGAGAAGAGCGTTTGCCCCTTCTGAGATAAGTGCTTTGTTTACAATAAACAATTGCATATAATACACTTCTTTGTGTTTCTTTAGAGTTCCACAAACAATTTGAGTACTGTTAAAAGGCATGTATCTACACATTAAATAGACGGTCACATTAAATGGGAAAAGGGTTAGTGACGCTTCTATGATAATACGCGTTACATTGACTGGTAATCTTAATTATGGCTCTCGGAGCGTAGCCTAAGTGCTCTTTAACCTGCGAGGTGAGGAGGGGGGTGCAAGAGGGAATATTAAACAGGGAATTAGGGCCCTAATCCTACTGGTTACCAAATAAAAGGCAAAATAAACCAATGACCAAGGCTCTATCATAGGGGAGGTTATGGGAGGTTTAATGAGCACAATTCACAGTCAATAGATGTGGGCAAACAAGACATCAAAACTAATCCAAGTTTGTTTCTTTTTCTTTTAAAACTGCCTCTGAATTTTGTTTTGAAATGCCATTTGTTAATAAATTACAATTACGTGACAACAAAATATTTGCTATTGACAGAATGTAAATGTGGTCAAGTTACCCCAAACACAAATCATCTCACAACTCTGGAATGATTACGTGACCTGTTGGACCAGATGTACCCAGCAAAAAGAGGAAGGGCGATAAAATAACAGAGTATACTAATATACAGTAGGTCAGAAGGAAATGTGGAGGTGTTTTGAGTCCAAGCTGATTGGCTGATTGGCTCGACAAGACAAAACAAGATTCTTTGCTAACAACAGTTGGTAACGAAAGTGTGGGTGAGGGGAGAGGTGAAGTCCAAACTGATTGGATCAAAAGAAATTAGCAACAATTTCATAAGGAGGACAGCGGGGAGGGAGGGAGTCCAGAGGTGGGTGAGGGTGATGGGCTCAAAATAATCAAAACACAAACAGTAAAAGAGGTGAAAATAATCCAAACTAAAAGATTGGATCAAAACACAAACAGTAAAAGAGGTGAAAACAATCAAAACATAAACAGTAAAAGAGGTCAATAGCAAAACAATTTCAAAACACAAACAGTAAAAGAGGTAAAAGAGGTGAAAATAATCAAAACGTAAACAGTAAAAGGGAGAAAATAATCGAAGCATAAACAGTAAAAGGGTGAAAATAATCAAAACATAAACAAGAAAAGTCAGAGGTGGTAATCAAAACATAAACAGGGGAAAATAATCAAAACATAAACAGTAAAAGAGGTGGAAAAGAGGTGAAAATAATCAAAACATAAACAGTAAAAGTCAAAACATAAACAGTGATGGGCTCAAAATAATCAAAACACAAACAGTAAAAGAGGTGAAAATAATCAAAACATCAAAAAGAGAGTGAAAATAATCAAAACATAAACAGTAAAAGAGGTAAAATAAACAGTAAAAAGGTGAAAATAATCAAAGCATAAACAGAAAAGGTAAAAGAGGTGATAATCAAAACGTAAACAGTAAAAGAGGTGAAAATAATCAAAGCATAAACAGTAAAAGAGGTGAAAATAATCAAAACATATACAAGAAAAGAGTGAAAATAATCAAAACATAAACACTAAAAGAGGTGAAAATAATCAAAACATAAACAGTAAAAGAGGTGAATATAATCAAAACATAAACAGTAAAAGAGGTGAAAATAATCAAAACATAAACAGTAAAAGAGGTGAAAATAATCAAAACATAAACAGTAAAAGAGGTGAAAATAATCAAAACGTAAACAGTACAAGAGGTGAAAATAATCAAAACGTAAACAGTAAAAGAGGTGAAAATAATCAAAACGTAAACAGTTAAAGAGGTGAAAATAATCAAAACATAAACAGTAAAAGAGGTCAAAATAATCAAAAAAATAAACAGAAAATAATCAAAAACATAAACAAGAAGAGAGGTGAAAATAACCAAAACATAAACACTAAAAGAGGTGAAAATAAAAACATAAACAAAACATAATCAAAACATAAACAGTAAAAGAGGTGAAAATAATCAAAACATAAACACTAAAAGAGGTCAAAATAATCAAAACATAAACAGTAAAGGTGAAAATAATCAAAACATAAACAGTAAAAGAGGTCAAAATAATCAAAACATAAACAGTAAAAGAGGTCAAAATAATCAAAAAATAAACAGTAAAAGAGGTGAAAATAATCAAAGCATAAATAGTAAAAGAAAAATAATCAAAAAATAAACAAGAAGAGAGTGAAAATAACCAAAACATAAACACTGAAAATAATCAAAACATAAACAGTAAAAAAGGTGAAAATAATCAAAACATAAACACTAAAAGAGGAAAATAATCAAAACATAAACAGTAAAAGAGGTAAAATAATCAAAACATAAACAGTAAAAGAAAATAATCAAAACATAAACAGTAAAAGATGTGAGTGTAGGAGAAGTAGACAGTGCGGACAAATACACTCAAATGCACACTCAATACAAAACTAAAACTACTCACAACTTAACAATAACAGTGTCACATTCATTTTTGCAGGCCAAAATCGTTCACAAGTTCACCTACCATTCTCATGCTGTGTCGATTAGTCAGGATGAATCTCACGTGGCTTTCAACTCAGGGATGCTTATACTCGTTCATTCTTTGCCGTTGATGGAGCGGAGGTTTGTACAAATAATGTACATCGATATTGCCATTTGTTTTATTGGATTTTTATGGGGTTTTTGAAAAAAATATTATTTACTTTCTTTTTCACAGTAATGATAACTGATTAACTCAATTTTTGAGCATTATTGTCAGTTCGGCAAATAGGATTTTGAATTTAATCACGAAATGATAATCCAATTTCGATTTTTGAAGTGGTGTATTGTATTCTGTTTTTGAATTCTTCAGCGCTATTGTTGAGTTTAATTTTTGTTGGTAGTTTATTCAACAGCGTTTTTATTAAGGTAGAATGTATGCATGTTACAATCAATACTTAAAGGCATATTTGTCTTTTTTATTCACATTCCTTTTTATTTATGCTTTCTTTTTTTCTTGCCTTGTCCTTTTTTGCGAGTATGTTTTTCTTTCCTCCTTATGAACCTAATATTTAAGCCTTACTTTTCTGATGAAGAAAATCAAGTATTTGATTAAAGATGATTGATGATGGTGGTGATGATGATGATGATGTTGATGATGATGATGATGATGATAATTATGGATTAGGATGATAATGGTGGTGATGATGATGATGATCATGGATTAGGATGATAATGGTGGTGATGATGATGATGGATTAGGATGATAATGGTGGTGATGAGGATGATGATGACGATGATGATGGATTAGGATGATGATGATGATGGTGATGGATTAGGATGATAATGGTGGTGATGATGATGATGATGGATTAGGATGATAATGGTGGTGATGGATTAGGATGAGGATGATGGTGATGGATTAGGATGATGCTGATTATGATGATGGTGATGGATTAGGATGATAATGGTGGTGGTGATGATGATGATGGATTAGGATGAGGATGATGGTGATGGATTAGGATGATGCTGATGGATTAGGATGATAATGGTGGTGGTGATGATGATGATGGATTAGGATGAGGATGATGGTGATGGATTAGGATGATGCTGATTATGATGATGGTGATGGATTAGGATGATAATGGTGGTGATGATGACGATGATGGATTAGGATGATAATGGTGGTGATGATGACGATGGTGGATTAGGATGAAGATGATGGTGATGGATTAGGATGATGCTGATTATGATGATGGTGATGGATTAGGATGATATTGATTATGATGATGGTGATGGTGATAATGATAATGATGATGATGATGGTGATTATGATTGTGTATGATGATGATGATGGTGATTATGATTATTATGATGGTGCTTAAGGTGATGATGATGGTGATTATTATGATGATGATGATGATGATGATGGTGATTATGATGATGATGATTATGATGATGATGATGATGATGATGGTGATTATTATGATTATGATGATGGTGATTATGTTATGATGATGATGATTATGATGGTGATTATGATGATGATGATGGTGAATAGGATGATGATGGTGATTATTATGATTATGATTATGACGGTGGTGATTATTATGATTATGATGATGATGATGGTGATTAGTATAATGATAATGGTGATTATGATGATAATGATGATGATGGGGATCATTATGACGATGATGATGGTGATTACCATGATGATGATTATCATGATGATGATTATCATGATGATGATGGTGATTAGGATGACGATGATGGTAATGGCAATGCGTCATCCATTCACTGCAGAATGTAACCCTTCAAATGTGCCTTCCAAGTGCGTTTGGTTCCCTCAGCCACGTTATGTCCATGTGTTTTCATATGACATCATGTCATCTCCTCGTTGCTGATCTTCTTTGGTTTCTGTGTCCATGTCTTGACTGCCACTCTGTTCATCTTTTTGTCTTTAAAACTTGCTAATGGTCAGTCCATTTCTATTTGTGTTTAAGTGAGTGCATGATGACACCTGTCCAATGACCCCCTGTTCTGTATTTGAAAGTTTTTTTCCCCTGTTCAATTGGCAGCTTAAACGTGCAATCTATCACATTGGTGTTTCCTTTTACCATACCCTTTTCACCCTCATAGGTGTGTCGGGCAGGCGTCAGATATTCCTGCCCAGCTATCTTTACCTGTGATGCTCGCATGTGTTACATTTTGACCTTGAACAAACTCGTTCAGGTCATGCACTTTGACAAGACAAATCGCAAATCAAAAACCCTTGACATCATCAGTGATTTAGACACACAGGAAATCAAGGTACAACTTTTAAGAGAGAGCATTAACCAACTTGTATATATAGTGGTCGTGCCAGAAGAGTTAAGAATACAATTTCAATCAAAATCACTTTTCTTTGTTTCAACCAACACCTTAATCAGGATGTTTAAAATAGCTTTTATTATGTCAATCAAAGGTCTTTTTCCTTATTTCAACCAACACCTTAATCAGGATGTTTAAAATAGCTTTTATTATGTCAATCAAAGGCATTTTCCTTATTGCAACCAACACCTTAATCAGGATGTTTAAAATAGCTTTTATTATGTCAATCAAAGGTCTTTCCTTATTTCAATCAACACCTTAATCAGGATGTTTAAAATAGCTTTCATTATGTCAATCAAAGGCATTTTCCTTATTTCAACCAACACCTTAATCAGGATGTTTAAAATAAAGCTTTCATTATGTCAATCAAAGGCATTTTCCTTATTTCAACCAACACCTTAATCAGGATGTTTAAAATAGTTTTTATTATGTCAATCAAAGGCATTTTCCTTATTTCAACCAACACCTTAATCAGGATGTTTAAAATAGTTTTTATTTTGTCAATCAAAGGCATTTTCCTTATTTCAACCAACACCTTAATCAGGATGTTTAAAATAGTTTTATTATGTCAATCAAAGGCATTTTCCTTATTTCAACCAACACCTTAATCTGGATGTTTAAGGGAAGAAAGGGGGCGAGGGGCAGTTAAGTTTCGAAACTTGGATTTCAAGAATATCAAATTTGAGATATTATCACTTTTATATGCATATATTATGTTTCTTATCCCTTTTATTAATGTTATTTTTTAATTGAGCTATGAATAATTTATGTTTTCATCAACTTTCTTTTTATAGATAAAAATAATGTCAACAACATATCTGACTCTTCAATGTTCACAACCTAGTTGATTCATAATGCCTAGTATTTATCTATAAATCAGGCAAATTTTTATAGCTTTATCTCAGAAAAGTTTTGAGATTTTCAATATGCCTACCTGCATTCAAATTCTATTTAGGATATTTTAGGTATCTTTCAGGTTTTTTTAAAACAAAAAAAACTTATTTCGTATGATTCATAAAGGTTGGAGCATATGAATTTCAATATTTTTTCACAAGTAAGTGTTCGATTTTTTAAGTCTTGTCAGCCCGCATCCCTCCTTAGTTCAAACATAATCATATTTTTCAAATTTAAAGAAGATGTTTCGGTTTTTTGTTATTTCAATCAACAGCTTAGCCATACTGAGAAATACGTGCTGGTGAGATCACTTCGGTGCCTGTACTTGATTTGCACCAAAAAGCAGGCAATGCTCCACCGCTTGATGAATGCCCACCCTGGAGTCTTTGTGGAAACAATGACCTGTTTTTCTGGGGCAGATTTCAGTCCGAATGACAGCATGGTTGTTGCTTCCAGGTAAATCAGAATTTCTTCTTCTAAACGATTTTGATATAGTATGGATGGTCTGGTGCAGGGGGGAAGGGGGGCGGGGCTGGCAAACGTTTTGCTCAAAGGGTTACTTTGGTTTACCAACATTCAGCGAGGAGGGGGAAGGGGGGGGGGATTTTACAAATATTGTTTTTATTTAAAGTAACAATATGTACTATAGTCAATTTCACTTCAAATGGGCAACGTTTCTTCATATTTTATACGCTATCGTTTCATATTCAAATTTTGCCCCTTATTACCTAAAACATCAGTGGCGTCAGTGGCCCAGTTGTTAGAGTGCCGGACTGGGGATCACGAGGTCCACAGTTCGAATCTTAAAAAGCTAGGTCCGACTTTGTGTTCCTTGGAAAAGACACTTGACACCCATCCCCTCACCCTCCACTTAACCCAGGTACAAATGGGTACAAATGGGTACAAGCACTAGCTTGGGAGTAAAAACCTGCATCCGACTAGCACCCTGGTTAGGGGGTGACTATTACCATCTGTTCCACTTCAAGCTATGCAAACCGGGATGAGCTCTGGCTCTATATGCTGTAGTGGCCACCAGGAGACTTTTTGACTTAAAACCTCATATCGCAATATGGCTTCATTTGTTCGTTCAATTTTAATGTAAAATAACAAAATATTCTTCATAAAGCTATACATTTCACGAACAATATTTTTTTGTTTAAACACATATTCAATAGTTTACAGTAATACTGAGTTTGAAAAGAGTTCACTGTCTATTTTGTGGCATCTCAACGGTATCAATAAAACCGTATAACAACAGTATACAATTAATTGCTTTATTGCAACGCTTTATTTAATGTTAGCAAATTTATTACAATAGTCACTGCTTAAATGCCCGGTGTTTGGGAAGCAGAGAAAAAATGGGCATTTAGGCGAAACGAGCATTTATGAGGAAATTGGCCAGGCCAAACGGGGGTGATCATTGGACAGAAAAGGATAAAGATTTAAAACCAGGTCGTTTGTTTTATAAGAGTCGTATGTTTTGCCTAAAATCTAATTCGAAAAAAAAGGGACACCTGGAAACAATAAAAATCTTTAGCACTAAAGTGATGAGCATGCGGGCGGTGTGCCAGCCAATTAAAACGACCAGGTAATTTCATGCAACTGTTCACACGTCATGTGTGCCAGCCAATTAAAACGACCAGGTAATTTCATGCAACTGTTCACACGTCATGTGCCAGCCAATTAAAACGACCAGGTAATTTCATGCAACTGTTCAAACGTTCACAATTAAAACATCATGCAACTGTTCAGCATGTGTGCCAGCCAATTAAAACGACCAGGTAATTTCATGCAACTGTTCACACGTCATGTGTGCCCAGCCAATTAAAACGACCAGGTAATTTCATGCAACTGTTCAAACGTCATGTGTGCCAGCCAATTATAACGACTAGGTAATTTCATGCAACTTGTAACGTTAAGGGAAGATCCATGAGCGGAGAAAGAAAGGGATAGAAATATAGCTAGGGACAAAGAGAGACACACATAGAGACAGAGACAGGCAGACAATCTAAGAACAACAAAAAAGAGAGAGGAAGTGTTTGAGAGTTTTAGTGTAAAACTACCTATGTCTTCTACCCATTCTTTTTATTCATATTACACGTATTTCTACTTGGCTTTTACAGATACACCTACATTTTTGTGTGGAATGCACAAACAGGAGATGCTATCCGTGTACTCCAAGCTTCTATATCTCCAATAGTGAAAATCTTCTCTTCAGATACTGTCAATAAAGCTGTGGCACTGCTGCGGGACAATACATTACAGGTATAATAAAGTCACGTCTATACAACTAGCTAGAAATATCAAAATATACATGTACAATCCAACTCGGATATAACGACATCAATGGGGCCGTTAAACGATGTCGTGATAAGAGAAAGTTGATACATGTGTACAGATTCGGGAGGTCGAAATTTAGCAACAGTAACTTTCATCTAATACTGCAGTGGTGTCCTTTATAAATAGTGCAATACAATGAGACCCATTTACATCCGAGCATACATACACTTCACGACAACACAAACCCCACACGGCCCTGCTATTGCCATGGTTACTTGCACTACAACAAGCCTACTCCAAGCTTGTGATACATGTAACGGCATGATAGGCATGATACACGCAAAGGCATGATACATGCGAATACACGGGCATGATACACGCAAAGGCATGATACACGCAAAGGCATGATACACGCAAAGGCATGATACACGCAAAGGCATGATACACGCAAAGGCATGATACACGCAAAGGCATAATACACGCAAAGGCATGATACACGCAAAGGCATAATACACGCAAAGGCATGATACAAAGGCATTGCAAAAGGCATAATACACGCAAAGGCATAATACACGCAAAGGCATAATACACGCAAAGGCATGATACACGCAAAGGCATGAATACAAAGGCATAATACACACAAAGGCATAATACACGCAAAGACATAATACACGCAAAGGCATAATATGACGCAAAGGCATAATACACGCAAAGGCATAATACACGCAAAGGCATGATACACGCAAAGGCATAATACACGCAAAGGCATGATACATGCAAAGGCATGATACATGTAAAGGCATGATACACGCAATGGCATGATACATGCAAAGGCATGATACACGCAAAGGCATGATACACGCAAAGGCATGATACACGCAAAGGCATAATACACGCAAAGGCATGATACATGTAACGGGCATGATACATGTAAAGGCATGATACACGCAATGGCATGATACATGTAAAGGCATGATACACGCAAAGGCATAATACACGCAAAGGCATGATACATGTAAAGGCATGATACATGCAAAGGCATGATACACGCAATGGCATGATACATGTAAAGGCATGATACACGCAAAGGCATGATACACGCAAAGGCATGATACACGCAAAGGCATGATACACGCGCACGAAGGCATACCGTGTATTCTGCAGTTGACGCAACATGGCATGATACCCTGCTCTACCCTGGCTATACACGTAAAGGCAAATACACGCAATGGCATTCATCGCAAAGGCATGATACACGCGGCATGATACAGTGTGTCACAAAGGGAGATACACGGGAGATACACGCGCACGAAGGCATACCGTGAGAGTTGAGGACATGTGCTCTACTCTGGGCAATTCTGTATGCTGATGGGCGGTTTTGGGCGGTTTTTGGACAGTGGAGATGAGGCCGGGTGTGATGATGCGAAATGTAAAGGAATGGAAAAAAATATGTCGATTTACAGAAATTTATTTATTGATTTTATATAAGGGACCAAAGAGAAGCGTTAATATAAGCAGACTGTCACTACATGCTATGTGTGTCGATGTATGCGGAGGAGCAGACTGTAGTAGACAAAAAGCTGAAACAGAAAACGGCCAAACTGACACTATTGGTGAATTATTGCTGAAAAAAAACTCTATAAAACTCCCTTCTTCTTTGCCTTTATTATTAGTCTTGCAATAAATAGAAATGACTCTTAGTCAAAAGCAAAAAGAATATTTCCTGTGTCAGGTGTTTTGAGCTTTTTCACCTGAGTAAGTACAAAATGTAGTATTACTAATATTATAAGGTTTTGTGCAATTTGACGCTTCATTTATATCAAGATTTAGATTTGCTTCAAACGTTTTCATGACACAATATGAATAGAATAGAGCAGTGTTATTCAAAGTAACAGTACACGTGCCATTACTGGTGCGCAAGCCATCGTCTGCCGGTACGTCTGGCTGACTTTTTTACTATGCTTGATTGGCTTGTTTCGCTCATCCCTGGCATACTGGGGGGGGGGGGGGGACTGCCGGTCTGCCACGACATGTAGTTGGAGAAGAACTAGGATAGAGGATTATGTTGATGAGAGAGAGAGAGAGAGAGAGAGAGAGAGAGAGAGAGAGAGAGAGAGAGAGAGAGAGAGAGAGAGAGAGAGAGAGAGAGAGAGAGAGAGAGAGAGAGAGAAAGAGAGAGAGAGAGAGAGAGAGAGAGAGAGAGAGAGAGAGAGAGAGAGAGAGAGAGAGAGAGAGAGAGAGAGAGAGAGAGAGAGAGAGAGAGGGAATAATAATCTCACTCCCATTCATTCTCTTTTCTTTAAAATTGTGAAGGTGTGGAACTTGGACAACCTGGATGCGAACATCTTGCATGCCAACGAGATCTTCAAGTGCCCCATCAAATCTGTCGCTGTGTCTGTAGCGTCCGGGAAGATCCTATGCCACGACACAAAGCATTCCGAGATCAAAATCGTTGACATGCATTCTGGAAAGACGTTAGACGCCATCATGCAAGGAGAGGATGTGCAAAGAGTGTCTCAGATTCTTTCTTTTGGTAACGGCAGATATGCAATAGCTAGGAACGTGAAGGCCATTGATGAAGATGCAGAGACGACTCGGAACATAGACATTAAATGGGACATGCTACGGGAAGACGTGATCTGGGATATGGTCACTAAGAAAAAAGTCTTGAGTGTGCCACACAATCGATTTGTCGTCTTCGATTACAAGAAGACCACTGCAGTTGGCTTTGTCCAGTGTGTTTTTCACAGTCAGTTTGACTGGACCGCCAATTTATACAATTTTGTGAGCTGGAGACCAAAACTTTTCAATGAAAAAGTCTCAGAGAGTGAACACACACTCACCATTCGGAAATGAGTGAATTTGTTTGCCCTCCTGTCATACACATAGATACGGCCAATGGTAAAAAGCGTCTTCTCGCCGTGCTTCAAGTCTGCAACAAGATTATGGGTGTAGCTGGAGTAGAGAAGTCTCGAACGTATGATAACGTACTTTTCATTCAGAGTTTGGAAAGAGATGAGAAAAATGACTTTAAGATGAAATCAATTTCAGATTTTCTGAAACATTCAGAGGATGGAGATAAACTAGCTAGCGTTGAGGTGGTTAACGGAAACCACGTTCTTATCCTATATGTGAAGGGACTGAGCTATTTCACGTTTGACAGCAAGCATGGCCTGATCATTCCTCCTGGGTTAGAGAAAGGATCAATTTTGTACAACCCGGCCAAAGAGCAAGTCATTGCGCACAGTCCCAGATTACTCCACAGGGACACTGATCTCAGCATGTTGCTCATGTCGACAACTTCCTCTTTTCGTGTTGACACAGATTTGAGAGTGTTTAACACAATACGTAATCAAATGGTGTGTGAGATAAAAGCTGACATTCATGTAGAAAGCATGCGTTTAGCCTTGGATGGCCGCTATCTCATTGCCTTATGCGATAAAAGGAGGTCTTTGAAAGTGTACAGGACGTCAGATGGTCCAACAGGTGGGTCTCCTCTACATCCATGGTACAGGTACGTGCCTGGAAGTTGGGTCAGATGATCGCACAATCATCGTTGGCTGCCAGGATGGTAGAGTTTTGATTCTAAGCCTAATTCTTGAATTGTCCGACCCTTATGTTGAGCATATTAAAGATCTTAAATCTAGAGCCATTGAAGACAATCTGGATGAAAAGCAAATTTTGCAGCAAGATGTGTCAGAGGCTGAGAAGAAGCATCCAGAACTGGTAAGACTGGCATCGAAAATCAGAAGTGATGTTAAGATAGCAGAAAGAAAACAGCTAAGTTTCAAAAATCTTAGCAATGCTGTTGCCCTGAGTAAACACATGAACAAGGCTAAGTCTCATGCTTGTTGTATACAATAGATATATTTCACAGTAGCAATATGCAACCTCCTTTCAAATCTTATAACTAGAATTTCTCTCTAAACACAAAAGAATTTCAATTCTTATCGCTGTGGTCATCATCTTGTTTCCTTTAGTTTGTTTCCATCATATGCAAATTTGATTATTTACCATTTTGATCAAATATTAGCACATGATAGTTTTAAGGATAAGTTCAAGGTATAGATACAAGGATAGAAATATCATTCAAGGTTTGAATTTATAAAACTATTTGGTTGGGTTTTTTTGCTTAACTGTAGCTCAATGAGTGAACCTACATTATTATCTCTTGACACCAATGTCTTCTTTCTCTGTCTGTCTGCCTGTCTCCTCCCTGTCTCTCTCATTCTCTTCTCTGTCTCTCTTTCTGTCTCTGTCTGTTTGTCTGTCTATCTGTCTGTCTGTCTGTCTGTCTGTCTGTCTGTCTGTCTGTCTCTCTCTCTCTCTCTCTCTCTCTCTCTCTCTCTCTCTCTCTCTCTCTCTCTCTCTCTCTCTCTCTCTCTCTCTCTCTCTCTCTCTCTCTCTCTCTCTCTCTCTCTCTCTCTCTCTCTCTCTCTCTCTCTCTCTCTCTCTCTCTCAATCTCTCTCTTACTCTCTCTCATGATGCTTCACTTAAAAATGTCCTTTTAAAGCGTTGTTTTCTTAACCTTAAACATTTACTGACTATGATGTCTTAAGTATTTCCCTCATACATTGCAATACTATAGAATTTAATTAGAAAGATATCCCTCTTCCATCTTAAGGAAAGATGACTTATTAAGATTTTTTCCCCAAATGGTATGTTTTCTTTCAGCTACTACACCAATAAAAGTTTTAAAAAATAATCCAAATGTATGTAAAATGAATGGAATATTTATCCTCTATGCAGACTTTTATCATCATAATCCCTTTTAATTTCAAGTGCCTTTTAGTTTTATGAAACCATGTGATCATGTCACTATTTTCAATTTGTTTTTATACCGCATAAGGTCCAATAAGGGCATGTTTTTATTCGCTTTTGAAATGCCATGACGTGTAGCCGTACACAAATAATAATTAAAGAATGCTCGTTCTAACGTAAAGCAATATTTTGTTTTCATTCTCTCTCTAATGAGAAGTAATTGTTTTATCATTTCACTTGGTATAATCTTAATTACATGGGGGGTTTTTCTACGCCCTAAACAACTGATAGTGGCATCAGTGGCAGAGCAGTTAGGTTGCTGAACTCGAGATCATGAGGTCCCAAGTTCGAATCATAGCAAAGCTAGGTCTGAGGTTGTGTTCCTTGGGAAAAGACACTTATCACGCATTTCGCCCACTCTACCCAAGTGCAAATGGGTACAAGTACTAGCGTGGGAGTAAAAAGCTGGTCAGATTAGCGTCCTAACCAGAAGATGATTATTGTCAGTTATTCCACGTCATGCTATTGAAACCAGGATAAGCACCGGCTCTATGTGCCGTAATGGCATAGAGGAAACTTACTTACTTTACTTTACCAAACAGCTGATTGATAGAAATAAAAACGGTCTCTTGCATTGTTATTTTGACACCTTTTGTTCCTTAGTGAAATGCATTTTATTGAATCAAATAAAGTATTGACCAAACCCTAAGTCTAAACCCTTTTTTTATTGACTACAGTAAGATACTAATGGTAGAAGACAAGCTGTGCCTATGACATTCTATTTCAGTATGCGTAAGGTAAGGCGTCATCAAATAATGTCTTGCTAACCGGGTAACCTTTCATTGTAGACGTGTTGAAATGATGAAATGCATATGTGGCAGTGGTTCTTAAGCTGGATTTGATCGAACCCCAGGGGTTCGATGAGTTAATCTCAGGGGTTCGGTAGAGGTCAAGACATATACACTGTATGTGTGTTCTATTTTATTTTTCGAATTACGAAGGGTTTGGTGAATGAACGTATGGAACTTGCAGGGTTCAACACCTCCAACAAGGTTAGGAACCACTGATATCTGAGGTCCCTAATCGCCATACCATTGAACCGCAGGCATCCATTGCTGGTGATGACAAACTATAACAGTGTAACGTGAATTAGTTGAATGATTTGCAAAGATCTTTCTTTTAACTTTGAAACAAGCAAGCAAGATACATCTCTGCAAGATACATCTCTGCAAGATACATCTCTGAGACTTGTTCACGACTATCATCCCGGCAGAAGAATCTACAGTCAGTTTCCTGATTCGTCAAGGTTTATTGCACAAGATCCAAACACAGCTGATCATTGCCATTTGTTGGGTGTCTAATATTGCCTCGGGACATGTGCACGTGATTATCGAGTTTTTCGATTATCTGTCCATATCAATAACAACAGACCCAATTCGTCCCGGCACATGATTTTACAAGGATAAACACGGTCGTGTGTTACTCTGTTGTGAGTAGTTTTTTCAGCAATTGAATTAACATGTTGAATGATGCACAGTTTCTTTTTTTCTTTTTTTTTTTTTTTTTGCCGAGTAGTTTAAGTCAGAATTTGTCCCATCAACAGGTAAAAGGATTATAGTGTTCTGATAGAAATTGCATGTTCTGATAGACTTGAACAAATTTAAAAAATTTACAAAATTATGTGTTCGTCATTTCCTACTTATTTTAGACCGGTAGATCCTTCATCAATAACTGGATAACATAATGTACAGTTCTCAAAAGATTCTTAGTGCTACATCGGCACACGTTTCTGGTAACGATACTTGACCCATGATATGATTTGCTAAGCAGTTCGCTGGGTACGTGTGTTTCTCAAACCTAATTGAACACACAACACCAAGATGGGTCCAATACAACTATATTTTGTTTTCCTTTTTACATATTGATATACATGTATTTATGGATTTACTTAACTCACAGAATTTTGGTTAAAAAAAAAAAAAATTTGAATCTTATTTTATTATTTTTATTTTTTATGTTTTTGGGGGTTTTTTTGGGTTAGAATTATTATTTTAATTTTAATTTATCTATTTATTTATTTTTTACATTTGATTAATAGAATTGGGTAATTATTTGACGTTTGCTTAAGTTGTTGGTTTTAGCAATTTATTTATTTAGCCTACTTATTTATCTATTTATTTATAGAAAGAGATAGGCTCCCGCCCCACATAAGTCAGGAAAAACTAATACAATATCACCCGTTTAATCAAGACTGGATGCAACCTTTTGGCAAAATATTTTACTTCCCTGCAGTGCTAGAGCAAGAGGTCTTTTTGAATCACACAACAAAACAAGCTCTTCATAATTTGCCCGCAAGCCTCTCACATCTCACAGCAGAATGGTATCCATATGAAATTAAGTATTAGCGTACGTTTAAAGCTGAACCCTAATCTTTCTTGCTAAAGGAGGGCTGAGCATCAGGTTTTAACCCTCCGTGCTTTTTGGCCACCGACTGGCTTCATACCTGAAGAGACGAAGCCTTTGGTGGTGGTTGCGGCTTCCGTTATCGCACCTCATTCGCACTCATTCGCACTCATTCGCACTCATTCGCACTCGGTATTGAAGAAGACGAAGTGGAATGAGGTCTGCGATTATGGTGACGGTGGATTTGGATAGGAAGGGGGAGGGGGGAGGTTGGAGTTTGTTGGAAAAAATGAGGTGGGGGGAATGGGTTGTGACGAAGGGATTGGGGGTCGGAGTAGGAGAGGAGGATGGGTCTCTAACAATAAGGAAGAGGATAAGGGTGGAAGTGAAGGGGTGGAGCGTGGTGTGGGAAGACAATGGATTGAAATCCATGTCTTCCTCACCCAAAAGAACAGCAAATCTATTCTTGGTGGGGACATATTTGTACCCGCTGACCACTGGTCTGGTCTTCTTACTACGCTGTCTAAGCCACAAGGCTGAGTTGGTCTTGAGTCCAGTAGCGGCTACTGGAGAGTCACTAAGTCTTGTCGCGAACAGCAGCAGCGAACGTTTTTCCCTGAACAAAAGCAGCTAGACTCGGAGAAAAGCCGCTCTAGCCTGTGAAAACGTTCCACCGTTCCACCGCTCTGTCTCATACTGGAGGGTGGCTTTTCCTCCTGCCATGTCGGACAGTCCTTGGACGAGGCAGAGTGTCCCCCTCTGCAGTTTGGGCAACAGGGATATGAAGAGCATTGCCCTTCAGAGCGTCCACCCTACCACAGCGGGGAAATCGGCCTCTCGACGACACTTCATCTTTCCATGACCGAATCGGTGACAGTTAAAGTTAAAGTTCCTCATCGGGTTCGGGACAAAAGTTCAAAACCAAATTCTCGATGGTGATGTACCTAGGTGGTTTTGGTGCATCAAAGGCCAAGATGGGTCTTGATATCCTTAACCTTCTTATAGACGATTGTTTAGCTTGCATGGGTAACCCCATCCAACTCACTCACCAGTCCCTCCTTAGTGCACCCGTCTAGGCCACAAGATTTGACGACGACCTCCTCCCCTCGACCAAGATTGACCCAGAAATACCATACTCGATCTGATGTCTGGTCCGACCAGATTGAGCGAGCGCAGGTCACATCGTTTGCCGCCCATCTTAGCAATAGCAGAAGCCAGGGCCAAAGAGGCGTGTTGGTTAGACACCCCAGCAGGATGCTTCACCCTCGACATCCAGGGTTCCCCTTTCTTGCATTACGGGTCGCACCTCATGGGAAACAAGGCGCCCACTAAGGGGAATTTAAATCCCAAAACTAGAAAAAAGAGGAGACGAGGGCATGACGCTAGAGCAAGAAAGAGTGGATGGATAGAAGGTAAAGGTAAGAGAAATTAGATGTCACCTCTGCACCACAAAAGGGTGTGTAATCCATTGGCGACACCCTGCCTTGTTGCTACTCGCAACCCGCTGCAGACACTATGGGCCTCACGGGCGCGCGAGGAGGGTTAGACGAGGAGGGTTAGGAAGAGAGAGAGAGTCAGAAGTAGGAAGAGGGAGGGTAAGGAGAGCCGAGAGAGAGAGTCAGAAGTAGGAATAGGAGGGTAAGGAAGAGAGAGAGAGAGTCAGAAGTAGGAATAGGAGGGTAAGGAAGAGAGAGAGAGAGTCAGAAGTAGGAAGAGGAGGGTAAGG
>JAXRKP010000315.1:252500-295000 GCA_037039925.1 Doris montereyensis | reverse complement strand
CCACACGACCTTGTTGTAGGTGATTTTACCCATACAGGGTCCTTGTTGGATGTGTCGTTTTTTTGCCAGGAGAATGAAGCGTAAAAATAGGGGATTTATTTGGGCCTCGTTGTAGCTGACATTTGGGTGAATGCGGCACCCACTGCATCTACAATTTGCCATCCCATATGTTGTGTTCAAACATGTTGTTAGGATCAAGGGGTTATAATATAGACACTTTTAAAATAGAACACATGTATACATTCTTTTAACAATTTTTTTTCTTTGGTGATAGATTTTGTCTTACCAAGTTCAGTAAAATATCTCACACTTTCTAAAACTTTCATCTTTAATATCCAATTTAATTATTTTCATTTGCCTTGTAGGTTTTGCGCTGGGCGGTGCTTTTGGCCTTTTTACAGCAGGTGTGACCCCCATGTCAACTATTAGTCCAGAGACACCTTCGACTCGCATGGTTCTAAGAGAAATGAAAAACCGTTCCCTTTCATATGGCAAGAACTTTGCACTTGTGGGGGCTATGTTTGCTGGGACAGAATGTGTCATCGAATCAGTATGTTTGTATTTCAAATCTTTAAGAATTTTTATTTTTGTGTTGCTTGTTTCATAACTGATTGATTGCTGTCCAATGGAGACGATGGTGGTCCATAGGCTTGTCTCCGAGGGTGAAGTTTTAGGATTATTTATTTAATATATTTGTGCTGGCGGGCTGCTGGTAGGTCCTACTTATTTCTTTTCCTTCTTTCACCTTGCTGTTTCCTTTTAATTCACCCTGAGATCACCACAATGGTGGACAGTGTAAGTTTCAATGAAACAATATTTTTTATGTGGCTTTGGAAATAAGGTTTTTCCATGGTTTTCTTTCCAAGTATAATCCATCCCTTAGATTTTCAGCTAGCCTTATCTAGCACTGAATCATATTCCCAGTATTCATAAAAAAAGAAATCGTTTAGAGATTTAAAGTTCTTGTGCTGTCGGTATCAAATGAAATGCCGATATGTCAACAATTTGACAAATTTACTTTTTGACATTCTTCATAGACCACCCGAGGTCTGACAGAAGATTATGGCGTGGGTACCCAAAAAGGAGGGTGGTTTAAAAATGCGTAATTTTTTTGTTTGTTATTGTTTTCTCTTCGTTTTTTAACACTCCACGTGCCATTTTCGACGACCGTCGAAATTTGAATTATTTCCCCTTAGTTCCAGTTTCATGATTGTCGAAAGAGCGCTCATCACCCGGCGTGCCAACTCGACAGCCACAAATTTAGAGTCGATGTATAATGACCGATGCTTTAGCCACCTAAACTGCTTCACTTCCATTTCCTACACTTTGGATAGTTGAAAGCAATACTAGAACTAACTGTTCACTGTCTTTACGGCGGTCGCAACATATTTTTGACTATTATCATGTCATGGATAAGGATGATAATCTCCATCCTTATAGTGATGATTCTGATGTAGATCTAGCTGACGAATTTCACGATGACCGGCGTGATACTACTACTAGATCTAGTAGCTCTGGACTCGGATTCGAACATGAATTTTGTCGTATGACAAATGTAAACAATGCAGGTGACTATTAGTGGGCGTGGCAATAGGGGAGAAAAGAATAGATACCACTGATGATTTCAAGTGGAAAAATGGAACAGATAGTGCATTTCAAGCTGTGTTTTCAAAACAAAAAACAAGACATTGAAAACAATAAACTACAAAGATAGAAATACAAGTTTTATTGACTGTTTATTTCGAACATTCTCATTCAAAGAGTGTGAAAAGGAAAAAAAAGCCTGTATATCATATCAATATATATTTGTTGTTTTCAGAGAAGCAATGGAACATTCACTGAAAATGAAGTTGAATTTTTATCCCTAATGTGTCTGCTTTCTTTTGAGACAATTTTGAAAATTTCTAACATAATAAATAACAAGTTATTTACCGTTTCTTCCAGTTGCCATGGTCACATGACCTGATCATCAATCAAACTATGTAAAATTAACGCTAACCCACCTTACAACAACCTCTGAAAGTTTCATGAACTTCCATTGCTTCTGTGATTTTTGTCAATTTTTTTCCCCATACTACTGATATTTTGAACTATTACCAAAAACAGCTGGCACTGAGGGAATTTATAGGCAAAAACTGGTGGTACTGGGTGGAAACTAGGTTTTAAAATGGGTGGCATGCAAAGTGTTAAACACAGTGTTTATAAGAGATCAAACTTTATATTGCACCAATAAAGATCGGCTATGTGTCGTTAGTGTGGATGAGTGAAAGGGTGAAATTAAGAAGCTAAGAATCTTTTTTAAGATGAAGTCTCCATTCACACAATACACTATTTCCATCAGTAAATAGATGAAAACAATGATTGGAAAACAATGAGCTGGTAAACTGATCAACACCAGTGCGGTCTATGCTGTTTTGCCTTGTTGTACTTGGTGGTTGTTGTTTTGTACATTGGCAAAGAAAATGGGTTTAGTTGAAGGCTTGCACTGCCAGCAGTAAAAGAAATCATGAAAAATCAACCATTCACGCTAGAGAGCTCTTTCCGGTATGAAACGGAAGTAGAATAATAAGCCTTACCGCAATCGTGTCTATAGTTGTGGCCTGGCAACCCTGTGATCGTACATGTGCGACAATTTTATTATGGCATAGTGTATCGTGATCACACCCGTGCGACAATGGACGTCTATGAGTTAAATCTACCCATGCCATCAAAATGGAAAAAAACGAGAGAAATAAGAGCAATTCAAATTTCAGCACTGCTCTTTACCAAATGAAACGACGTATCTGCCTCAATTACCAAATGAAATGCCGTAAGTGTGTCTCGTTTACCAAATGAAATGCCATATGTGTGTCGTTTACCAATTGAAACGCCGTATGTCGAGCAGACCATCCACCGTGTGGGTCACTCCCGGGAGAGAAAGATGTAACTGTAACACTGAGTAAGAGTCCCATAAAAGCAAGACACTGATTGCCAAAGACTGGCAGGTAGGTGTCTTTCGTCTATCGAATGACCTTGGTGGGCAAGCCAATCTCATTGTGTCGAATCAGAGTTACAAGTTACATTACAATACAAACGATTAACCATGTTACTGTTGTTACCGACACGTATTGGCTTGGATTGACGAGTTTTGGACCAAAAGATTGATTTTTTGTTCTTTGCATATTTTTGTTCTTTGCATATTTGGATAGAACAATCATTTATCTACAAGTTCATGGCAGAAAAATGTCCATATGACGTATTATTTTTTTTGTACAAAATATTTTGTAGGCAATGGGAAGGTAAAAGCAATCAAAATTTTGACGTAAATTACCCTAACACTGACTGAGAAGATGGCAGTAAAAACCTGTATATCGGTGATTAATCGCCAAATGTGGCAATACCGAGTTGACCTTCTTTCTGCCGACACCGATCGACACTTCAGCCTGTCGCTGTGTGATACAGGGGCATTTTGCGTCTTGTGTGTATGTAAACACGCCAGCACAAGCATAGATATGGAGGGAAAACTAAAAACTGGTCGTTTTGACGTCTATTTTCACAACAGTGCACATCTAAACCAAGATTTATAATCCTATTTACACACTAAAATTCTATCTCCTCCGCCATTTAATGAACAATTTGTATTATATGTGGCACATAGCTTCTTCTTGTCAATGTTAATAGAATGATGTTGGGTTTTTTTTATATTATATATTGTAAACTTTTTAGAATTTATTTTTTTTGTAATAAAAATGTCATTTTTGTACATTCATGATATATAGTATTTTAAGAAATTCATAAAAAAACTGTTCAAAATATTTTTAAAAACCGACGTCACTCTTTAGATATTGAATGGAAAAGATGATTGCACAGGTTTTGAGTGAATTTATTCATAACTAAGGAGGAGATAGATTTTGAAAATGGGTCAAAATCCAAGATGGCGGCTGTTTCTATGGCAACCAAGGACGCTACAAACTTTTTAATGATATAGGATGACTGTATTTTGACAGTTACTCATGTACATACTAAAAGTAAAATCCTAAAACTCAAAAGCCCAAAAATCACTTCAAAAGCACTTCATCATAACTAATCTCTTTGGTCTGTTTACATATACTTTCCTTGCTTTTATTAATCAATTTGATTATCTCACAAACTCCACTTTTACATCAATTTATTTGGTACAGTTTTCAAAGAGAGAGACAGACAGAGAGAGAGAGAGAGAAGATAATTTTTTAGAACAATGTAATCATGTTCACATACCACTTGGCCAAAATTTCTTAAGATCTTTTTAAAACTTACAAGATATGCTCTTCAGTGGAATCCACAGAGGAGAGGATTAGGGAAGGATACGATTAACCTGGAGAAGGCAAGTGGAGGTTGAGTTGTTTGTGGCCTATACCCTGGTATAGGGTGAAAAGGCAATGATGAGAATGAATTGATAACAAAGAAAAGAATTAATATTTTTTGCATTAGAAGTTGTCAATTGTTTGTTCAAATTTTATTTGTTCATATCAAGAGTTATACATTTACATATGTTATATAATTCATTTACTCCACCAGTACCGAGGGAAAACGGAATTAATCAATGGAACTGCTGCTGGAGGATTTGTAGGTGGAATTCTAGGTTTGAGAGGTTGGTGTCTCTTTAAATCTCTTTCATTATTATATTCATTGTCATCTTCAACTCAAAAGAAATTCATAATTTTATTTTGAAGTGTCTTTATGTGATAAGCTTTATTACAAAACTCTATGACAAACTATGTCATATTAAGCGTTGTTTAAAAATGAGAACGTTATGTTTTCCTGTTGTTTTTTTATTGTCTTGGAATTAAAAACACATTGCATTTACTTACTGCTCTCCTTATACAGATTGTTGTTCTTTTTCTTCTGTAGATTGTTTTCATAATGTATTGAAATTGAAGAACACATGCAAATGTTTGCCATAGATTGAAATTGAGCACAGAAATAAGAGAACATTTTTATTGTAATTTTATCATTTTCAGCCTTCATTTATAAATAATATTTGACTCAGAAATGGTAAATTGTTAAAATAATATTGTTGATTTATCAAGAATAGTTTGTTTGGAAAGTATTGAACTTTATGATGATATCAGGACAAGAAGTTGAGTTTGTAAACTCATCAAGCAATGCTGTATGTCTGATTTTAAAAGAGAAAATGTTCTCTATTACCAGCGCATGAAATTAGAATAGGATGGGGGTACATGTACTATAAGAGATGAAATAAAGATCCAATTTGATCTTTTAGAATAGGACCACACATGGGTAACACAGGTCATTTCGCAATGCTTAGATATAGATCTAACTTTTGTCTTCAGGTTAACAAAGGCGACTGACTAGACAAACCTTTGCTGCCAGTTTTAAATCGATGATTGTGAAATTAAATGTACAGAGAAGATAAATAAACTTCACATTGCCAAACACTTTTAAAAAGGACAGATGACAGTTTTGAAGAAGATGAAGGCGAATGACCATTAAGGGGGATGGGAGGGCGAGGGTATCTCTTAGAGCAGATGCCTCTAATGGAGAAAATAGACTGTCTTATAAGCAAGCTCAGCCATATGTACAAGTCAGATATTTTTTACTGAGTAGGTATTAGTATTAGTATTACTAATTAGCAGCAAGTAGTTTCAAGCTAATTACTTTGTTTTTAATCTAAAGTTCATTGTTTACATTTTTTTGTTTTATCACATAGCTGGCCTGAAAGCTGGAGTCTTTGGTGCTGTTGGATTTGCCTTGTTTTCAACCGCTATCGACTACTATATGAGACACTGACCAAAGCACACATTTTGTTAGCTGTATATATATTATATTAATGTATAAAAAGTTTTTTGAGACTTGTCCGATTTATTCATTAGAGGAGATTGTATGTTGTATATATTTAGGCATGTGAATTCATGTGATTCACTGTGGCAAATGTTGTCATTTTTTAAGATTACATGGGATACAATTGCTTTGTGAAACAGTGAGTGCAGTGAGGGAAAGACACAAGATGTCAAGTGGCAAATAGTCAGTTTATAAATGGATGCATTAGGCCCTATACTATATGATGAGCAATGAATGGAGTGGAGAGAGTGAACGCATGTAGATTAGACAGAGAGAGATAGTAGTAGACTTGTGCAGAGAATACATGGATCATAAATGCAAACATTGTACTGACCACAGTTCCATGTGTATAGTATAGTTTATCAAGTCAGTGTACCACTAGTACCAGTGCCATACACAAAGGTTTTACTTTAGAAAAAGAAATACAATTTTGCAATAGGCTCTACAAAACTAGGAATACCATAAAATAAATTAAACGTTTTCTTGACCGTACAATTGTTGAACATCGTGCTGAGTAATACAGCAGTACTGATGTCAATATTTGAAGATTTTGACTACAAAATGCATGCAGCAATAGGCATCTCTTTCATAAGAATCATAGGTTCATACAAAAAAAATTGATACAAAGGGAGATTGTACAAGCTTTACTTAACCAAGTGCATAATTGAAAATTTGCCTCAGGTGTTGGGCTTTGAAAAAAATGGTTGGGCTGCAAACGAAGACCGCTTAGCTGGTCTCTTTTATTCCCCCATGTTTCTTTTGTTTAAAATTATACACAACAGACTCATTGTGTTTTGCTGTCAAACCCTTTGTTTGATGACAATTGATTATAATCAATGTTGTTGTAACTAAAATTGGTTAATAGAAAGCCACCACGTGCTAAGTGGGTACAACTTAACTGTATCAGTTATATTATTATTGTAAAGAGAATGTCAAAATGCTTTCAGACAGGTAAGATCTTTTCTCTCAGTGGCATTGTAATGATGAAAAGATTTTCTCTTGAGAAGTGAAGAAAGTGGGGAAAATGCAAATTTGTGACATATGTGTATGATTATATTTTACAATAAAGATACAAAAGATAAATTGATTCAATTATTTTTTTAGTTGTTTTTTTCCAGTGAAAATTTTCATGTTAGATTGTTCTTCTTTTTGAAATGGGTGAATGTTGATGGCCTTTACTGGCGTTATATTATGGCTTATGTTAATACAGTCCAACCTACATATATCCCCATTGACATCCTGCATATATCGTCATATCAAAGTACCATTTTTTTCCTTATGTATTATCAGTATTAAAAAAACCCATTGATATTTCGATGTAAATTTTACTCAAACCCCTTATATCGACTTCCCGATTTTGTCGGTACAGGCAATAATCTGTCTACAGACAACATAAATGTCTGTCGATGGCCGATAAATCGATTAGTGAAATTGAAAGCCAAGAATTGGCACATGAAAACACATGCCTGTAGACCAAGAAAATACTGCACCCTAGAGCAATCAGAGCCAATTAAAACGCATGCTCTTCAACCAATGAAATCCTGCGCACTGGACCAATAGAAGCCAGCAATGCTCTCACCCTCTTCAAAAACGGTCCTTTTTAGGGCCACATGTTACCTTTGATTGACGTTGGCTTTTTTTTTGGTGGTGTCACTTCATCTTATTGGTTGCTCCGATACATCGACAACCTTTTATGTCGACAAAATTTGGAGGTCCCAGTGATGTCGATATAAGAGGGTTGGGCTGTATTACTGTATTACATCCTATGTCTTTTTGACTGAATATTGCAAACAGACACACAGAGCCATGGTTATCCTGAGGTAGGGTGTCTAGTATTCAGATTACATATTTCCTGGTTGCACACATATATTATATGTTACTATCGTAAGTTCCTTTAATGCCACTACGGCCCGTGGAGCCAGAGCGTATTTCGGTTTCTATTTGTATCAACCAAGAGTAGGTGGACAGCACATCACCTCCTTGACAGGATGCTGGTCTGTTACAGATTTTACACTCCAGTAGCGTGTCAATGTTGGATGTCTTACTCTTTTCCAATGAAAACAGTGTTGGACGTAGCAAACCCAGAATCTCATGATCCTTAGTCTACCAACCTGACCACTTGGCCAGTGACGCCATATACAATTACAAATACAATGTAACTTACATTGTAAGTAATGTAGTAAGTGTGATCAACATCCTCTCCCACCGATTTACAGTATAGTAGGCTCTAGTCCTAATGGAGTTGAGGGAAAAATATAGATGCCTCATTGTGCAGACAGGAGATCTCATAGCAGTTTTAACTTTCTCCCTGTCAATACTGACATGTAGGGCCTATCGTGTTTGGTCTCTTGGTATCATCTTTGCTATTTTTTTCTATCATTAGAAAGAATCATTTCTTTGAAAGGAGCCCCTTCATTGTATTATTGTTGTTCAGAAAGGATTTTGTCAATAAAGTGAGAGTGGGCTTGATATGATATAACCTCCAGTCAAGTCAATAATTTGCTGTTTTTAAAATCGTTTACATTTACACTCATTGAAAAAGTGCAAGTGCAATATTTTTTATGATTTAGAGACCCATAACTTATCACCTGTGGGTCACATAGTGATGTTAAAGTAATGAAAGCTCTTTAAATGGTATACGTGAGCCTGATAATACCGACCTTAATGGATGAAGATTTTGTACCAGAAAAATCTAAAAACGGAGAAAGAAAAGCTCTAAAAAATTATTAATCCAAATTTAGTCTTCAACTAAATCCAGATCAAGTTAATCTGACTTATAAAAGGAAACTTATCCTTCAATGAACAGATATGACTTTAAAAAAGACAAGAAACACAGGGTGCATTGAGTGTCAAGTAAAAGTGTGTGTTGACTTACCTTGCTTTGGAATTTCAATCCATACAAAATTGAAATACCGGTAGGATTTTTAATTTTGCAGACTGTCCTGTAAACAGCCAAGGGATCTTTAATGTGCATAGTGTTGTGGTCTGCACACAGGACCTCCTTTTTATCATCCGTTTCCAGGGCTTAAACCTGCGACCTTTTGGTTGAGAGGCCGACACCTTGCCTCCTGACTACCGAGTCCCCCTGTCCAGCCGTAAGTCAAATGTCATAGTCATATATACATCACTGACAAATTAATTCATAATTTCAAATTAGACTCCCAGCTGGTATTATGGATATCAGATTCTCTCACCATGCGATTGCAACAGATTTTATCTACCTCTGAAGAGATAAAAGCCAATGTCGGATCCACAAGGATGTGTTCTATCGCCTTTAATTTTTATCTTATCTTATACACCAACCACTGCACAAGCATGTATGAAAAAAAGATTAATTGTTAGATTTGATGATGACAGCGCGTTGCTATCCTTGATGGTTGGATCAGAATACGAGCATGGTCTTGTACTTTAAGAATTTGTTAAATATTGCAATGACTCTTGCCTTGAACTAAATTTGCCAAAAACAAAGCAAATGATAATTGACTTTAGACGAAAACAAACCACTCGCACTGACACTACACTTATCCATGGAAAAAAATTGAAATTATGTAAATGATTATAAATGTCTAGGCACGCTCTTTGATGATAAATTAAATTGGGACAAAAATTGTGAATCAATTTGTAAGAAAGCCCAACAACCTGTGTACTTTCTTCAAAAATTCAGTTCCTTCTCTGTCAATAAGAACATCTTAGAATTAGAATTATTTCATGTCTTTTATCGAAAATGTGCTGTCGTTCTCCATTGTTTGCTGGTACAGGAATGCATCGTGTAAGAACAAAAATAAACTTCATAAGGTTCTCGATTTGTGTTCAAGAATCATTAATGAACATCAACAGTCTAGGTTCATTTTGTGACCAGCAAACAATGAAGAAGGCATCTGCGATCTTGGATGACAAGGATCGTGCACTGTTTTTGTAAATTTGAAATCAGGAAGGCGGTATCGATACTGTTTCTCCTTCATTCCACCTGCCATCAGATTAATAAATAGGATTCAAGAGAAATGATAACTCTACATATACATTTAAGCATGTGTTTCTCTAGCAGTGTTTCATTATTTCTTATTTCGCTCGCTCTCTTCATCTTTCTCTCTCTCGGCATTATAATTTGTACCTCTTGCACATGTGTGAATACAATGTATTTTATATGTTGCATCCATGCTGTGTGAAGTGTGTGGCACTATGTGCAGCATTGATTTTCTTTTTTTTCATGAACATTTGTCTTTGAGTTTGAGTACATATGTATATGTCATTAGTAAAAGTTCCTTCAAGGCCCTAAAGGCCTGTGAGCTGGAGCTTATCCCGGTTTCTATAGCGTGAAGCGGAACAAGTGACAATAATCACCTACTGGCCAGTACGCTAGTCTGAGGCAGGCTTTTTACTCCCAAGCTATTAGTGCTTGTACCCATTTGCACCTGGGTAGAGTGGTGAACATGATGTTAAGTGTCTTTCCCAAGGAACACAATGTCTGACCTGGTTTTCAGAAACAGATTGGTGGTACATGTAACTCTTTTGTGTGGAGCCTGAAGCCCTTATTTAATTATAGTAAAATATGAGGGCAGTGAATACCCCACATCATTATTCATAAATAATAATGTAGTTATAACAAAAGCAGTATAACTACTGCTACCATTTTTACTCTTGTTAATAATCATTCTAATACTACAAATAATAATGCTAACATTTGTGGTGATGGTTATTATTAATTAGATGAGAAGAAGGAAGAGGATGACCATCGATAATGATAATAACAAAAACTAGATCTAGAATTAGAAATGATAGAGTTGTAGTACATAACATTTTAGGTGTTCATATTTTATAACTTATTGACTGGTGCTTAACAAGATTAATATATTATCAATTTTCTTTGTTTGCACTGAGTTACATCGATGCACACCACACCTATTACGTGAGGTCTAATCGGCAATACCTGAAACGAGCTAAACACCTCTGTAGTTTTAGTCATAAAATGTAATTTAGTATATTTGTGAAGTCTGTTTTCAATTCTTAAATTCTCTAACAAATTATTACATGTCTCAAACTACTACAAGTTCAAATTAATTCTTTTTTTTTTTTCATGTCCTTTTGTTTTCAACTCACAAGAACATCTACATCCAGAACTAGAACCTAATATAAATAGATCTATACACAGCAGGGAGATACAACATATTTATTTACAAGAGTGATATAAAAATCTCAATTGTAATTAGATTCTATGACAACACAAGATAGTCGGACTTGAGCAATCTAGATTTCTAAAGTTCGAAAGGGTGACAATGCAAATATGAATATATAGATCTAGCGCTTTGCTCTCCCGGCTGGCACTGGCAAGAATAAGTCATGAAATGACACGCAAAGGATGTTGAAGATGCCATAGCAACTATTTTCCCACAATTTTATGATGTATATCTAAATAAATCTAGTTATATATTTTGATTCACATGTTTAGATAGATAATATTTAAGTGTTAAAGTCAGCTTGTACTTGTACGTCTTCTGATGTCACTATACAATGAATAGCACTAGTAAAAAAAGCCATGCAAAAGAGTTACTACCGATCTGGAGATTGTGCAATGTATCATGGGACAGATTGGCAATAGGAGCTAAACACCTCATTGTGTATACATCTATAATCTATACTATAGTATGAGTTAATGTCATTGCCAACAACATTCAACAATGAACGAAATGCAAATAGATAACATATAAACATACCAGCACTACTAAAAACAGAAAAAGGTCTACTTGCTTTGAAGACTAGCACGGGATCGATATACATGGAGAGATGTTCTGAAAACAAATTATCAACACTGAGATTCTTTAGGGCCAGCATTGTATTAGAATACGCAGAATAGGCCCACCACCATTCTACTGCTACTGGTACTAATATTAATTAATATATTCCCTATTATTAACTATTATTATTTATTACATTAATGAAGCACTTGTTTTCCATGCAGACAACCAAATGTCAAAAGTAAAAGACATGAACAAAATACAACAAAATAAGATGAAAAGTAAAAAACCAGTAGAGATTTTATCACCAACATATTTTTATTTTATTTATTCAAATGCATTCATTGATTTTTTTGTTCAAGTGGCAGTGACTATATTATTATCTTTTCATGCTATTTTGATCCCCACCCGGTTCACATTTCATGAAAAGTAAAAAACATACAACACATGTTGTGTTCAAAATTAAGCATAAAATGAAAAAACAAACTTGACATAAGTAAACATAATTATTTTATTAATATACATGTTCATCAATTTAGATGATGTACAACATTGTTTATACTATACGTTTCTAAAGAATTATTAATGACTTGTCTAAAGCGAAGCATAATCTTGAAAAACTTGTTCCAACTTCTTTCTTCTAAATCTAATGTCAATAAATTGAATGAATGACTAGGGCTGGGTTGCAAATTCTACAAAGATAACTTTGCAATTGTTCATCATCTTTCCTCTATTAGTAATTGTTGGAACTCCTTCCTTTTTAAAATGATTATTGATTCCACAACCACAAGATTGTCCATGTTTGATTGATCTTAATGCATGACTTTGACACGATATAACATAGGCCTGTAACTGTCACAATTATTTTGATTGATGGTAGTAACACATTACATATTTGTAGGTCTTTTTCCCCGTCAGCTATACACATACAGTAACCAATGAAATCTAAACTGAGAACAAGTAGTGGTTCTGTCTTTTCCCATGTCAGACGGTTTCAATGAAGTGATTTCTCTCCCCCATCATCTAGTCTATATGGAAAACTCAACAGATGTATTGATTCTTTTCCATGATAAAGTTTGACCTGACGATTGGTTTAAGATAATACTAATACGCCAAATAAGCCTAACAATCTATCTAAATAATGTACAAGTACAGTGTGCCTTCGTTTACAAGCCTAAACCTGCCTATAATTAATACATTTTGCACCATGCGAGTGTCTTACCTAAGTGGCGCAATGCATTCACACATGACTGGAAGTGAGAGGGGTGGGGTAAATAATTTGTTGTCAAACAGTTGCATTATTGAACTACGGATGAAGTGATCTTTTTTCTGCTCACCCAAGGACATCACTACAAGTGTAGTCTACTGTAACAAAAACCTCTTTATGTTTGAATTTTGCTCCCGTTTGAGTCCCATACACAATATCATGATTGGACAAAGTGTAAGACAATGTTACAAAATGTGACATTTTCAGTTTAAAGAAATTCAAGAGAGTGTACGAGACTAGAGTTACACACATCTGTCAACTCCTGCAGCAGCATTTTCTGGCCATGAACAAGAAAAAGTGAAAACCTTTCTCTTTTGGTCAAAGAACTCAGTTGTTTCAATTTCTTTTTGTCTTCCGATAATGTGGTATTATACTTGCTCATGTGAATCTCGGCCATTCTGATCAGAAAACAAGGAAAGAAAGAAAAAAACAAAATTGTCATTTCAAGTCTCATTCATTTTATGGGTATTCGTATGAAAGTAGAAAAAAACATCCCATGAAGTTCGTTCAAGGCTGATACAGCCCAGAAAACTGGATCTTATCCAGATTTCTATAGTACGAAGGGGAACAGGTGACCATACATCCCTATCCTGGATAGGATGCTAGTCTGTGCTGTTCCAAGTTTTACTCATCAGCTGAGACTGGTGTCAATTTGTTCCTGGGTCAAGTCGGGAAATATGTGTCAAGTGTATTTTAAGGTAGACACAAAAGTACTATCACTAGCAGGATTCGTTGAACCTGTATTTTGCAATGCTAAGTCTGGCAGCCTAATCACTAAGTATTTATGCTCATGGAGTTGCAATTAGGTCAGTTATAAAGGAAATACCAATGATGCGATCAAAGTCAAAGGGGGAAACAAATCATAATTATTCTTTTCCTCTCCAGACAGACACTCAGTCATTGACTAACACACATTGCATAAGACTGCACTGAACGCACTTCGTGGATAAGTTAATCTCTAGTGGCCTTCTTCACCTAAACCAGTTGGGTACAAAATTGTCTTTGATAATACTTATGATGTACTGTCGTTGTATCATCATAAACACTGTAAACAGCAGTACATGGGTGGTCTGCAGACACTACTGATACTCTCTACTTCTTTCCTTTCACTCTTTCATGTCTTTCAATACTTTCATCGTGTTATTTCCTCTGAATTCACTCTGAGATTGCCACACGTGGTGGACAGGGTCAATTTAAAACAAATAAACAAAGCAGCAGGCTGTTGTCTCTCACTATTCCCCAGGGTCTATGGTCACTTTGGTTTGTTTGACATTTCTTAATCACAAGACAAAACCAAAACAAAAACGGCTTTTCAATTTTTACAGGCAAAGGACTAAAAGTCCTGATACAGTCTTAGCAGATAGTTTGGGGCTGTGTTCCAGCAGTTGTTCAGAAAAATAATTACCGTATCATACATCATCGTGCAAAGGGCGCAAAGGTTTTTACTAACGGTGGTAACTAGTAGTAGTATGTTCCCGTATCACGATATAATACACTGTAGCGTAGTACTAAGGAGTAATAAATTTGAGGGAGAGAAACAAATAAAATTAGCACATCCGGCCCCGTGATTCCATAAAGCAGTTATTGATTGATTAAGTGTGAAAAACAACAATAAGTGACAACTCCACCAACAAAGAAAGAACAAACATGTGACTTTTCAGGTATAATAACGCTTCGTCAGACAACAAACGAGTAATTATCTAGGATCTAGATCTTAACACTAATTAAGGCATCACACAATGTGGTGTCAGAAAAAACCCAAAAAGGAGAAAGAAAGAAAGAAAATGACGGTGATGATAAGAAGAATGAGTGGAAGGGATAGTCAAGGATATATAGAAGCAAGAATGGAAGGTTCAAATCTAAAATGAAATGAAAATAAGTAAGTAATAAAAGACGAGAGGGAGATAGAGAGGAGAGAGAGAAAAAAAGAAAAGAAAAAAGAAAGAAAGAGAGAGAGAGGTGTGAGTATGGGAAACAAGAACAAAAGAAGAAGATAAGACTAGATCTATATCTCACTGGGTCTAGAAAGAAGAAATGATAGAGAATGAATGGAAGGAAGTATCAATAAGACTGTTGTCTGACGAAGGCTTATACCCGAAACGTCACGCATTTGTTTTGTCTTTATTGGTGGAGTTGTCGCTTATTGTCGTTTTTCACCTTTGACTTCCCTCCACTGGGGCTCCTTTGTATTGTTGATTAAGTGAACACTTTGCTATAGCTGTGTGTGACCATAGAAGAAACAGAAACAAACAAATAAATAATCGGAGAGGGGTGAGGCAAGGAGGAAGAGGTGTGGATGATTGGGGTGGTGGTGGATCTAAGGGCGGACGGGATAAAAAAATGTTGTCAGCTTTCTTTTCAGTTTGGTTTTTGTTGCTGTTGTTGGGTTTCTCTTTCTTTTTCAGCACCGGCTTTCTCTCTCTTTTTCAGGAGCAAATGTTCTATGTATCGGTCTATACTTATCGCATCGTCACTCATTATATAAATACATATAATTAGTGTGAGGAGCTTTTGTTTTGATTTAAAATAATACCGCGTCTTATTTGACGCATATATGATTGAGACAAGATATTCCTCTACAAAGTCTTGTATTCCGCTGTATCCTGTATGCAGTGATATGCATAAAAATGTCACTTGCTTGTTTCCATTTCTTTCGTGAAGTTGTCACTTATTATTGTTGATCACTCATTAAAAGGTTGGTAGTCAGTAAAACCCTATGCATTTTAAAAGCAGTCAAATATTTCTTCATGTCTAAAAGAAATTGAGCAATCACTAATAGTTTTTAGTACCTTACCTTTTTAGCAATGTAATCCATTTCTCATCAAGCGAGGGTATTTTCTCTGGAAAAGTATAGCGGATAAATTATATTTATTAAGTAGTCATGAATGGAATGCCAAAGGAGTTTCAAAAACAGAAAAGAGACAAGGGGAAAGCATACAAAGAAACAGATAGATAAACTAGGCAGATAAACGAAAAGGGAAGAGATGAGGATTGGTTCATTTAAATTTACCCTATCCACCATAAGCGGTGATCTAAAGATGAATTCAGAGGAAACAGCAAGATAAGATAATGTGAAAAAGTGAAAGGAAAGAAGTAAGACCTACCAGTAACTCCCACCAACCACCCACATATAGATGAGGAACAAACCAGAGACAGAGAAACAATTTCTTTTGCTTCATTGCAATTGACCTCATCTGCCACATAGTTGTTACGAGGTATAAATGGGGCAGGCAGAACACTCTAGATCTAGATGTTGATTAGACAATCTAGTAACACCAAGGCTTGATTAATAATTATAACAAGGCTATTTATCATACTCACAGTCGGCAATCAATCAACGAATGAAACAAGCACAAATATATCCAATCTAAGCTGACATTTTATAAATGAGGTGGAATCAACAGTACATTTCTTGTTTATTCTCTGTCAATCATGGGTAACTGCCTGCTATTTATAGTAGAATCGAAGATATTTCTAGAATCGGAAATTTCCACACCATTCCAAACATTTTGACAGCATTCTGTCACTTTCCAGATGTCAATGAATCAATACTAGGGCACTGATTTGTGTTTAAATTATTATTACTTTTTCTTTTCTATAAGATTGTTCTTTTTTTGTCTTTTATTCCTTTGATATTTCACATCATGTAATATACTTGGTAAGAACAAAAGGCAATGTAGTGCCCTGCGCCTTTCAACAACAAAAAATAAGAAAAAAAAAATACCCATAGAACAGAGTACTAAAAAAGAAAGAAGATCATTTCACAAATAATTTTTGTTTACCTCTAGGAATAATGGGTTGCTTATGGAATGCTTTGAATTAAAATCATACAAGGAAGGTAATAGTAAATTCTAAAAATGACACTGATGGAAAAATCTCACCAAATGAAAGTCTGGAGTCTCCTGACAAAGATGATTCACTTTCTGCATCATTCCACCCTTCTCTCTCCTGGTGTTCAGTGAATTCTGATTCGCTCATACATATAATCTGAAAGCATTCCCATAGACAAATTAATCACAGGAACACTACCCACATTTGAAAACAAAAAGGCAGATATTTAATTGAATTATTATGATAAATTGTAAAATAAAGCAAAAAAAGAAAAAAGGAAAAAGAAGTGAAGTTTCTAAATGACTGCTAGCCATGGAGCTGGAGCAAGTGTATCCCGGTTTCGATAGAGTGAAGCAGGAAGGGTGACAGATCATGGCCTCCTGAACAGACCATTAGTCTGTCGCAGGTTTTACTTCCCAGCCAATACTGATACCCACTTGCAAGTGGGTCAAACAGGTAAGTGATTATTATGCGACTTTCCCAAGGAGCACAAGATCAGAGTGTAGCAGCATTGTCACATTTCAAACCCAGTACCTCACAATCCTAAGTCTGGCAGTCTGTCCACTCTGTTACCCACGTCACATCATTTAAGAAGCCACTGCTGAAGTGTTCACGTTTAAAGCACATACTTTGTAAAAATCTACGTTTTGTAGTTTATTTATGAGAAATTGAAATTGTACTAAAAAATTGCTGCTAAAATAAATTATTTGTGTATTTTGTGTGTCGGCAGTCTTCCAAGATAGAAATCGACTAGTAAACAAACGGATGAGTTGTCTGTTAATCTTTATTTATAAATAAATCAAGAAAAATTGAAATTAAAAATCAAACAACAAATTGTCATTTCATGGACAGTAAAGATTATCTTTATCCTTATTAGAATGGCATGCTATATTATAATTAGATCTATAACACTCAAGAACCCTCTCAGATGAATGCGTCCATTGGCTTGAATCATCAAAATGGAGTCAGTTAGAACCAAAAAACACCTTGATTGTGCACATTGTAGTAAAAGCATGAAACTCACACAGGTGAAAGAGCTTTGAAAAGATGAACAAAATATGATATAGAACCACGCTGACAAATGACTATAAAGAGAGTTAGAACCATCTGAAAATATCAATAAAATTTGAAATCCGTTCGAAAGCTTTTTCAACAACTTCCAAATCTTCAGGAGACAAGCCAAGGTAGATATATGTTTTGTTATATTTCCAAGATGATGTTCATAGGTTGATGAAGACAGCTTTAGAAGGCAAGTCTGATAGTCATGCAGCCAATATTATGCACTCAGCGAGGAAATGTCAATCCCTCTATACGTTGGACTAAAAATCCAAGGCCAAACGCGATCGAAAGGTTTAGTTGATACACTTTTTCACTTAGGCATCTGTGTCTCATATACGTGAGTCATGACTTTTTTAACGGACATTGCCAATGCGGTATGCCCTGAGTATGAATCTGAGGGTGTTGTTTGTCCATCATCATTGCGGAAAAAAAGTTTTTACAACTGCTGCTGTGGACAATATTGACTATAATCCATCATCAGCTACCGCCAAAGATTTTTTTCATGACACAGGGATGTCATTATTTCAACATTCAACAGAAGAACAGCCTGGCATCCCAAGGAAACATAAAACATTAGCCATTCATGCAAGAATGTAAAGGATTTGCCAACAGAATTTACAGAAGTGATGCAGATTCCAAACATTTTCAAGTACCTAGCATTCACTAACCTATAATTTTGGAGTCACATTCTGCCGGCAGAGCACGTCTCAGAAAAACTGCAAGCTTCATCGAAAAACATAACATTTGTAGCTTTCAATGCTGTTGCTACAGAAAATGAAGCATGAGGCATTTCGATAATCATTATGTTACCCATGTGGTATGACAGTGCCAATCATATCGCCTCCGTGAAGCATTGTATGGATGTAATTAAGAAAGCTGTTGAATATCTCAACCCAGGACAGACACCAGTCATTGCCGTTGATCAACTATTATACGCGCTTTCCAAACAATTTCAATGGACATGGCCAGGAGAATATGGAGAAAACAAAATTGATATTTCTTGGTGGCATGCATATAGAGATGGCCCTTCTTGAAATGGTTGAATCTGTACTTGGCGGAAGTGGATGGACCGAGGCGAATACAAGTCCTGGATGTGTGGGACTGGTACAGCAGATTCAATATTGAAAGCTTCTCATCTCAAACGTTGCAGGCATGCGCATGAAATTTCCACCGCAGCTCTTTATTGTCTCCAACAAGACGCATACCTTCAAGTTATTGACAACGAAACCATTAGAAACGACAAAGCTTTCAAGACATGGTGTAAGGAATCAAAGGAATGTCGTGGAACATTTTTCTACTAATCATTGATCCTTGAAACTGGATTTTCTGTGACAATTGCCTTGCTCCATTCTGGACACCTATGCCTGAAGCATCCAAATCCTGTCAGGAACTGATCAAATGCGGCTGCCATAAAGTGTGTAGAACAACCTGTGGCTGCAGGACGTCTGTATTACCTTGTACAGAAATGTGCTTTTGTGGAGGGTCTTGCATGTAACTAGGAAAGAAATAAGATTTGTATACCTCGATGTGCAGTGCACATTTTTAAGTGTGTTTGTTATGTGCGCTTGTGTCTGAGTGTGTGTGTCTGTCTGTGAGTGACAAAGTAATGCTCTTAAAGTTGATGTGTGATATTTTTGTAGATACCGGTACTGAGTAAGAAATTTTGCATTCTTATGTAATTAAGTGACTTTCTTTGTAAATAAGAGTATGATTTTAAACAAATAACAACCACTTACCTTGGCCAGAAGACTAAAGCAATTTCTCTAGTAGTCATTATGGTCACTATTATGCCCCAAATACGATACATGATGTTTTCTCCTACATATATTTTCCTCTTCACAAGTTTATATTAGTTTTGACGTGAAATAAGATTAAATCTAACAAATTGTAACACCCATCAGTAAACAATGGGATTTTGTTTTCTGTATTGGTCAGTCTAATGGTCAGTTCAGGACTTATTACTATCATTTTGTCGTCTTGATTGTGAAGTATAAGCAAGCCCAAAGACTTATATTTCAATTTTCTGTTTAAATCTTGCTTATTTGGTCAAATGGTCAATTTAGCCGGACGTTCAGTAACACTGGTCATACAGTCATCATAGTGTTTGCTCTTGTCAATGTTAGTTATGATAAACCTACTCTGTCCTTCCATTTCACATTGTTCTCAAAATTTGGTCAGTCTAAATCTTCTGGTCATTCACAGTCATTCAGTTTGGACTTGTAACATAAAATAGACAATGCACAGTCATCATAGTGTTTGCTCTTGTCAATTTAGTGTTTAAATATTTCCAAAACATACAAATCAATGGACATTCCACTACGTTCAATTCACCGCACATGGTCATACAGTCATCATAGTGTTTGCTCAAAATCATTTATATTCACACGTTGTTCTCAAAATCATTTATATTGGTATTAGCTACAATATTGCCAGGTTTGGTGCTTTTACCACAATTTGCACAATTTTTACACTAACTGACTCCACTATTTAGCGTTTAAGCTGATAAAAAAAAAATGGCACATGCAAAACCCCGCTGAAAGTTCGAAGCGACAGAAACCGACACCTGCCAAAACTGGCCCATAATTTTTAAGCTGACAGAAACCAACAAGTGACACTCCTCTTTTTTGTTAGACTCTAATTGGTCACCACACACATATAAATGATGTTATTGTTCTAAATTTAGAATAGAATACAAGATTAAGGGTCAGGGCAGCTTCATGTGACCAACTGTAGGTAGTGGTGTGTAAGTGGAGACCGATCTGCATTCTTTTATAAAGATCAGCTGGCAGGAAGTCAGAAAAATGTAAACAAACTGGGTCGCCACAGGAAGTTGAACGTACAGAGCAAGATGGCTGCCACTTAATGTAACCATGAAAGGGTTATGGTATTTCAAATTTTTTTAAAGATTTTTTTTTTATTTGATTTTACCCACATCCACAACTAAAGTGATCTCAGGGGTTTTGGTAGGATTTTAAATTTTACCCTGACTGCCCTGTAAACAGCCAAGGTTTTAACGGACACAGAATGTGATCTGCACACGTAACCTCCTTTTATCGTCCGTCTCCGATGGGACTAGGTGTCGATCAACCTAACTGGACCAGGGGAGAACTTTTTACTGAAAAAAAGTCAAAATTTGTTTCCCAAACGCCACCAGGGCTTGAACCCATGACATTTTGGTTTAGAGGCTGACACCTTGCCTCTGGACTACTGGATCCCCCTTTATAAAGGTAAAGAGCTGGTGTACAAAAACTTATAGTTGCATGGAAAACTTTCAATTCAAAAGTCCTACCCAACACTGGTAAAGACGGCATGGAAAGCAATAGCAAAATGCTGCATTGTGCCGTATGCATAGAAAAAACAGAGTAAGGGACTTTGTTTACTTTTTTTGTTTTTGATCTGCCACAGGTTATCTCTCCAATTGACATTTGTACCCATTTGCATCAGGGTTGAGTGGGAAAATGTGTGTGAAGCGTATTTCCCACAGAAAAACAACAACTAAAGTCTGGCAGTTTAACCCTAGGACTATCAACACCACATGATGGATCAAGCTAAACAAAAGTCTTTATCCCATTAAGGAAGGTATATCTCTATTCCATGTGACAAGCATAAAATAACTTCTAAATAGTATTAATAATAGACTATCATTGACATCTAGCTTTACAGGCAGAGGTGAAAAGATAAAATCGTTTATTCTTCTATAGCCATCTGTAAGGCTTTGTCCCTCAAAGTACCTTCAGAGCTTGAAGACAGATTTCATCTGTAATAATTCCATCTTTGTTGAGAACAAATACTTCCTCATCTGTAAGTACTTCCTGTGAAGAGAACGAAAATGACAACATCAGCTTTGACTTATCATGGCCAGACAATTCAACGAGAAAAAATAAAATAACATAAAGTAAATATTTTCTTCAAAGCTATAAGTGGCCAAATGATTATCCCATTAGTTCACCGTAAACTTATTTCAAGAATAACTAGATCAGGCTGTCCAAACATATATAGTACCATGCTCAAAAATAGAATGGCCACCTACAATCTTTTTATCCTAGAGCAATAAAATAAGACTGTGGAACAGACAACCAACAGAAATTAAACTAAATAGTAACAGTGAAGATTTCTAACTAAAATCAAATGCATTACTTTAAAATTAAATTTGATTCAACATCATCATCATGCCCTGTCACCCCTTGTGGGGTAAAGGCCAGCAACAAGAACCCTCCAGCGATCCATGTCCTGTGCCATCTTTTCAATCTCTTTCCAAGACATTCCCAGGTCCTTCAACTTCCTCTCCAGTTCTCTTCGCCATGTATTTCTTGGTCTTTCCCTTTTTTTTGTGGCCGTGTGGATTCCATGCTAAAGTTTGTTGCATGAAGTTTACTGGTGGCTTCCTCAAAGTGTGTTCAATCCACCATTAACACCTTTTCTTTAATTCATCTTCTATTGTTTTTTTGTCACAGATCTTCGTTTGTACTTGTTCCGGCCAGTGAATTTTACAGATGTTTCATAGGCATTTGTTAAAGAATCTCTTTAAGCTTTTACTGATTTTCCATGTTTCAGCTCCATATAAAAGGACTGTTTTCACGTTTGAGTTGAACATTTTAATTTTGTTTTGTTTTAACATGCTGCCAGATCTCCAGACATTTTGGAGCTGTAAAAATGCTGCTCCAGCCTTACCGATCCGTGTCTTCACATCCATAACTGTGCCTGCCTGGTTATCAATTGTGCTTCCTAGATAGGTGAAAGATGTAATTTCTTCTAACTGATGGTTGTCTATAGTAAATTTGTGGTTCTAGGTCGAGTGGATTTTGAGCATTTTTGTTTTTCCTGAATGAATGTTTAGTTCCACTGCCATTGCCATCGATGTTGTTGCCAGATCTGTTGATTTTTCTTTCATCCGATGATGGCTATGGCTCTGTGATAATAATGTGATCATCAGCAAAGTCCAGGTCAATGAGTTGTGACTACATAGTCCACTGTCTTCCATTTTGCTTTCCTCCATTTTTTCTTTTCATTATCCAGTCTATTGTCAACAGCAAAAGAAAGGGATAGAGAAGACAACCTTGTTTCATGCCCGTCTTGACTTCAAAGCCATCTGTCAGTTGTCCCTCGTGCACAACTCTGCATCTGAAATCATTGTAGAAATTCTTGACCAAGAAGACAATCTTCTTCAGGGTACCATAATGTCTCATCAGTTTCCAGAGTACTTCTTGGTCAATGCTGTCAAACGTCTTCTCATAGTCAATGAAATTTATTAATAGTGGTGTATTCATTTCGATGTATTGTTTTACAATGATCCAAAGTGTTGCGATCTAGTTGATGCAAGATCTGTTTATCCTGAAACCTGCTTATTCTTCTCTCAAGATGAGATCTACTGGGTTGTTGATACGTTCCTAGTATAATTTTGTTTAGGACCTTGGAAGGGATAGAGAGAAGGATCATCTCCCATGATCACTGTTACATCTCTTTTGAAAGTTGAAATATGATGTTTTGAAGGTGATTGTAGTGTTCTTCTTTGGTGTTTGCTTCTCTTTCATTTGTGGGCGCATAGCATTGAATTATGTTCAAATTCATTCCCTTTTTCTTGGTTATGAAACTTGCTGATATTAGTCTAGATCCATGTGCTTCCCATGAGATTAGTGCTTTCCTTGCTGTTGCAGACAGCATCAGAGCTACGCCTTCTGTGTGTGATGCATTTTCTTCTTGATGTCCGGAGAAAATGAGAAGCTCTCCTGATGCCAGTCGCTTTTGTCTCGATTGTATCCATCTTGTCTCATTCATTCCTAGAATTTGTACGTCATATATTTCTTCCTTTCTTCTGCTATTTGTTGGCATTTGCCTGATTCACACATGATTCGGACATTCGATGCTTCTATTCTCATGGGTTTCTTGTTTGACAAAAGCATATTGTGCTTGATGGCTTCTGTCCGGCTTTCACCACCACGCTTCATGCACGCTCCTTGGGGAGCATCTTCCTCTCCTAAGACAGTTGGTTGTTTCCATTCTCTTGTTGCTGTATTTGTAGCGCTGTTCTGTTTTATGGGACTGGGTTGCTGGCACTGTTCCCAACTCCCAAACCTGGAGGGCTAGGATTTTATTTGGAGATTCACTCCTAGACAAATTACTTTCCCAAGCTTGTGAGTAATGTCTACCAATGGTTTGAAATAAGAGATTTTCTTCTCCTAGACAGGCTGCCTTCCAAGGCTTACGAGTTCTATCTGCCCGGGGGAGGTTTAGGCGCCACAATTCGCCTGCTAGTCACGTCAATGAACCTTTAAGGTATTTTTTTAAGGACTGAGGTCCCAATCCCTACCCTCAATATCTAGCGCCAGTTTGTCCCCGACTGCTTGTTGGGTCTTCGCAACTAACTTCTATATCTGGAGGCTGTTCTACTATCCGCAACAGGTGGACGTGCCTGGTAGGGGATGGTCGCCCCATAGGCAAACTTGATTAACCGCAGTTAAATTAAAATTTAAAAAACACACATTCTATGTTATGATCAGGCTGCTTGATAGGGTGGTACAGTATAAACAATGTTTTCTTCTTCACTTGATTCAGCCGTATTCAAATGTAAAAACAATGTAGAAAACTCTAAAACTATAACAATTGTGAAAATAACTCAAAACAGGCTTCTCCCCCAAAATAGAAGTCATGATTAATAGAAAAGTGCTTTTGCTGTACTGTAAACATTCTAAGTGTAGAAAGAAACAAGACACAATATTTAGTCAGAGGAAATTGCAGAATAAACTGTTAAAATATTTCTGAAGAGAGAAAAAGTTCTTCAAAAAGACACTGTCTGCAGTACTGAGTTTAGAAAAGAGAAAAAGCAAACCTAATCAAAATGAACAAAGGGGCAATCATGTCCATTAATATTAGACTGTAACCACATAGAGCCATTCTGGTCCTCACAACTACCTGTTTACTTAACACACTAAACACCATGTTAGGGATGCACACAATCTTTACCTAGCAGTTGTGGTAAAAGAAGCTAAGTAGAAATCTCAAAAATATATTAAAAATCAAATGTTAGCAAGTCTGAAAAAAAATTCACTAGCTTTATATCGTTATAAGAAATGACAATACCTGATCTTTCAGAAAATTCCATTTTTTATCAAGAAAATTAGATTTAGCACCTTTATCTGCGCAAATCTGTGTGGCAGCTTCAAGCATTCTGCCAATAGGAATCTCAACCTGAAAAGTAAAAAAGTGTTGTGTAAAGAGGTTGCCAGTTGCACAGATTTTCTGACTACCACTTGTGTCTATGGAACATACATCCCCCCCTCCCCCCATTGCCCTGCGATTTTGCTTTAGATTAGATACATAGCCATGTCAGATGATGAAGTGCCACATTACAAAAATTAAATATAATCACAAGAATTGTTTCTACATTGCAAACTTGTGGGTTGCATTTTCTTTTAGCTCACCCTTTCGTTACACCATCCTCCTCAAAAGAAACGGGACAGATAGCATTTGAAATACAGTCATGTCTCTATAATCCGAACACCTCTGTTCCAAGCAATTTGTCCGGATTGTCGAGGAGTATCGAATCACCGATCAAAGGGACACATATTGAATCAGCAAAAGCCCTCAGAATTAACAGTAGTGAAAGCCTGGCGCATTTTATGGGCAACAGATTACAACGATGTTGTTCATCACTGGCCAGAACTCTCTCTCTGCCACTTGTGCCTCAGGTTTCTCTCTTACACACAATTTACACGAGAGAGAGAGAGAGAGAGAGAGAGAGAGAGAGAGAGAGAGAGAGAGAGAGAGAGAGAGAGAGAGAGAGAGAGAGAGAGAGAGAAAGGGAGGGAGGGAGGGAAGGAGGGAGGGAGGGAGGGAGAGGGAGAGAGACAGAGAAAGAGAGAGGGAGAGAGGGAGAGAGAGAGAGAGAGAGAGAGAGAGAGAGAGAGAGAGAGAGAGAGAGAGAGAGAGAGAGAGAGAGAGAGAGAGAGAGAGAGAGAGAGAGAGAGAGAGAGAGAGAGAGAGAGAGAGAGAGAGAGAGAGAGAGAGAGAGAGAAGAGGGTAAGAGAGAAGAGGGTAGGAGAGAAAGGTGAGTGAGACAGATAGACAGAGAAAATTGCTAAATGGTATGGCTGAAGTGGCTACAAGAAAGTCGGGTCGGGTGGCTTTGATGGACCATTTGCGGATTGATTAGACTATCTCAAACAGTTGAGTGTTCAGTTTATTCAAGCATAAACTCTCTATATTGAGGTAGCTTGTTCCAAAATTAGATATTTGGATCCGGAATCCCAAATTTCCGGATTATGGGGCAGAAATAAAGAATAAAAAAAAGCTAATCTGTTCAGATTATCGAGACATCGGGATTGTCCAAGTTTGGCTATCGAGACATCGGGATTGTCCAAGTTTGGCTATCGAGACATCAGGATTGTCCAAGTTTGGCTATCGGGATTGTCCAAGTTTGGCTATCGAGACATCGATTGTCCAAGTTTGGCTATCGAGACATCGGGATTGTCCAAGTTTGGCTATCGAGACATCGGGATTGTCCAAGTTTGGCTATCGAGACATCGGGATTGTCCAAGTTTGGCTATCGAGACATCCAAGTTTGGCTATCGGACATCGGGATTGTCCAAGTTTGGCTATCGAGACATCGGGATTGTCCAAGTTTGGCTATCGAGACATCGGGATTGTCCAAGTTTGGCGGAGACATTTGTCCAAGTTTGGCTATCGAGACATCGGGATTGTCCAAGTTTGGCTATCGAGACACGACTGTAGTCCTCTTTCTCAAAGAAATAGAAAAACTGCATTAGAATAGAATCAAGCAAGGATCGTCCTGTCCTGTCCTGTCCTGTCCTGTCCTGTCCTGTCCTGTCCTGTCCCATAGCAAAGAGTAGCTCTTTTAACCCCCTAGAAAAAGACTGTCCCACAGTTTGAGTCAATTATGTTTGGGACAGCCAGATATCTTGCCTGTTTGATGTGCTGTCTTCTTTAAGGCTTCAAGCTCTTTCTAGATCCATGAAATTGAGACTGCGAGTGTATGACCTTTGTTGCTTTATTCTTGAAAACAAAGAAAACGGTATTGGGTGCACCCTCTTGTCTGTCTAAGATTACTTAAGGGTCTATTTCATACAGCACTGATAAAGATTTGAATCAAAACAGTCTGGTAGGCATGTAGCCTCATAGTAATATGGCATATAACCTTGATACGCTGTTCATTCAGGGCCACTTCTCTTTGTGGGTCAGATTTGTCGTAATCATTTTTCACAAGATCAGAAAAAATTTTGGGACTGGACTGGGACAATTCTGTCCCCATAATTTTGTGGCTGTGCACAGCTTGTCCGGTACAGAACGGGACTGTACTGTCCTTTCCCACTAAGAATAGTGCACTTCGTCTGTATTTTGCTTCCCACAAAATTTGAACAGGACAGTCCTGTCCTAGTGCGGTATCAATTTAATATCTTATAATGTATGAATATGAAACACAGGTTCTACTTACCACATCATGGAAGTTTTCAGGGTAACATTCTGTAAAGCCATACATATGCATCAAATGAAGATTTGAGACTTCACCATAAGTGTTGAAAATTTCTTCCCCCTAATCATATATTTGAAACAGAAAATAAAAGAAATTGTTTACAATCAAACACTCTGTGTTGGAACACATAATAAAAGACACAAGAAAATGCTCCAAAGTTAGGCATATGGTATGTTCTATAATATTTGAAGAAGAAAAAAACAACAAAAATAAACAACCCAACTAAAATCAAAGAAACTGAAAATGTAAAAAAAACTTGACAACAATGTTTCAATATCCGCTAGATGACATTTTATAGAAACTATTTTCTTCTTCAGTGTTTCAATGATTTTAGAATGAATTTTCACATGAGTTAAATATGAAAAGAAAAGTGATCATTCAAAGCATAAATAACTTGCACACACATACATAAAAAAGCTCATTGATTAAAAAGAATAGGAATGGAATATGAGTTTCACTAAATCATGGCATGCTCTCGTCAGCTCCCACTTTCACAGACCTATTAAACTCTCATAAGATGAAAATCCCAACAAAATTGAACAGAAAATAAACTACTTTCAAGTCAGATACTGAGTAGTAGGGCATTTTGGCATGTTTGGCTCACCCCTGATTATTTATTTTTTCCAATATAAAAATCAACTATTCAAACTTAAAAATCAACTTTCTGGCTCACTCCTGATTTAGTAAAAAAAAATTCCAAGCACCCTCTAACATCAAAATCAACTGTTTAACCCTTTCCCCGGCAACCTTTTTCATACTCTCTCCCCGGCAACTGGGTGTGTTACACTCATACATGCATTATATAGTAAAATATTCACTTACCTTACACCCACCCCCTCTTATTTCATTGTGACCCTCTTAAATTCAAAGTAATGGGGTATGGGGTGAAAAGAGTGTCAGCAGCACATGTAAGAAGAGTGATTTCATGAAAGGGTTGCCCTCGGTAAGGACAGGGAAACAGTGTGGAGCTACCATCCTTTCCCTAATGCACGTACCCCAAGCAAAAACATTCTTAGACTTCCAAAAATCGCACTCCTTATACTCATAGTGTGCTTTTTCTAGAAGATGCATTTCGTTTGTACATAGACCAAAAAATGATTGATCCATTGGTGTATTTCACAAACCTAGGGGGGAGAAGAGAACAAAATGGTTGGCAAAACACTGATGTAGTCGAGATGAAAGCTTTCATCGGCTGTTTACTACCCACTGGTGCTCTACATAGGAACAGGTCTTCCTTGGAACTGATTTTCAATGAAATTGAGGGCAATCCATTTGTGAGGGCAGCGTTTTCCATTAAACGCTTCAGCAATATCTTGAACCATCTGCGTTTTGACGATAAGACAACCCGATCAGCTCGTCGAGCAAGAGATGTTTTCTGCCCCATTAGAGATTTCTTGCTAACTTAGCAAAATACTGTGCTCCGGGAGAACACATCACGGTTGATAAACAACTTGTTCCTTTCCGTGGTCGCTGCAGTTTTATTCAATACATGCCCAGTAAGCCGGACAAATATGGATTAAAGATATTCTGGGCATGTGACTCTCAAATGAATTATCCCTTAAGAGGCTCTCCATACCTTGGTAAGGAGTCAACGTCCAACCGACCTGCAGCCAGAGCCATTGGTCTCGGTGCGAACACTGTTATATCACTAACCAAAGACTTTCAGGGCAGTGGTCGCAATGTAACGTGCGACAATTATTTCACTCACTTGCGTCTTGCCGAGTTTCTCGCACAGAAAAACTTTCACTTATCGGGACAGTGAAATGTAACAAAAGGTTCCTTCCCAAAGAGTTCCAGGAGAAGAAAGCACCTGCCCTTAAAGCTTCCAAATTCGTTTTTAGGCAAGAAACAGCGCAGGTATCATACCAAAGCAAGAGGAACAAAAATGTGGTAGTTCTGAGCACGATGCATAATCAGCCAGAGGTTTCGGTGTGAAGAGTAAGCCTGACATCATACTTGCGTACAACCAAACCAAAGGCAGTGTCGATGCCATGGACCAAATGGCTCACTCGTTTACCGTCAAACGGAAGATGAAGAGATGGCCCTTGGTTATGTTCTTCAACATTGTGGACTTGTCCTCCATTGCTACACGTGTGATTTACAGGTTGAAGTTTCCTGGTCATTCCTTGTCTCATGAGAACAGCAGGCAGGCTTTCAATCTTCATGTTGGACGTTCCCTTGCCCTGCCTCATATTCAGAGACGCTCAACCATTCCTTTCCTTCAGGAGCCGATCAAGCAAAATATTGCTACCGTCCTAAAAGCTTTGGCCCCCCTCTGCACAGTAACTCCTGCAAAAAGACCGAGGGAAGATGAACCATCTCCTAAACAAAAGAGATGCTCATTCTGCCCCGCCAAGAAAGATCGGAAGACGAGATCAAATGCACCCGCTGCAGTCGATCTATTTGTAAAGAACATTCTGTGCTTTGTTGCAACAATTGTTCGAACTGAATTTGGCTCACTTCAGTCTGATTTCATGACTTTTATTAATGATAGGTTTTTTTTTTCCAATTTTGCTTCTGTATTGATATCACAGGACTCATCGTTACCATGTTGTGGACTACAAATTGCAATTTCAATTATGTGTATGTGTGCGGCTTCCTGTAACTTTATAAATAAAGGACATATGTTGCTATTACAATCAGCTATTATTTTCAAAGTTATACCCATTCTTTATACTATAGTCAATCCAATAATAATATGTTTCCTTGATAAATGTGCACGGGCGCATTACACCCAGTTGCCAGGGACCGTGGAAAAAATAATCAAACAATCATAAATGACACAAATTGATTTGAATATTAATTTTGAATAATGAGCATATTCATTTGAACTATTTTGAGGATTACATGTAAAATGGGGCCTATACCTTGTACGCAATTGGAAATATCAAGAAATGAATGTGGGGTCCGGGTGTGTTACACCCAATTGCCGGGGAAAGGGTTAAGCTTAAAAATCAACTTTCCTAGCATAAAAAAACAGAGTGAAAAAAGGGTGGTACTCTGCAGTAGTATCTAAAAAAATCCAGAATGGAGAATTTTTTAAAATTAAAACAACAAAAAAACGTCCTGGAAAAAGAGAAAGTAAAAAAATAGAGTATCAAAAAACTTTCTGGAAAAATGAAGTTGTCAAAAAGATAATTGGGTGATACTATCTGGAAAAGTGGCATTGGTGGCAGTGGTTAGGCTGCCGGACTGGAGATTATAAGGTCCCGAGTTCAAATCCTAACAAAGCCAGGTCCAACGTTGTATTCCTTGCGAAAGACACTTAACACGCATTTCCCCCACTCTACCCAGGTGCAAATGAGCACAAGCACTAGCTTGGGAGTAAAAATCTCGTCAGGATAGCGTCCTGGTCGCTGTTAATAATGAATAATTTCTCTTCTCTCCTCAAATAGCCATGGGCTTATAAATTTCAAACTTTCTAGTAGCTTTTCTTACCTTTTATGCATTAGGAGGCCTACTCCTGCTCTAGCTCTATCCTTTAGCCCTTGGTTGCCCAAAACCAGCCTGCAAGGCAGCAAGTTGTTATTTTCTGTCAGGGTTAACTCCCTTAGCCTTTGGTCAACCAAGAGTGGCCTGCAAGGCAACAGGTTGTTTTCTGTCAGGATTAACTCCCTTAGCCTTTGGTCAGCCAAGACCCTCCTGCAAGGGAGCAGGATATTCGTGGAGGGCAGGACCACCTTATCCCAGTACAGGTGCTTACCTGTCCACTGCCCAGCTTTTTATTGTTACTAGATCTAATTTCTTGATTTTCGGTCATTACAATAAAAAGCCAGCATAACTTCAGCATCGAGTTCTACGTAAACAGTCCACGTAACTTCAGTATCAAATACTATTTTGATCTAATAATCATACTAGACATCACTCATTTATGAGTTAACCACAGTCACAGTTCAAGAGAAACAACTTTATAATAATAAAGAGAAATCACAATCCAACATTATTTATGGGCATGCTTGTTGAAAATAAATAAAGACACACAGGGACATAAGGACAAATGACAGTGACACAGATACAAAATCTATCATACTTTCTTACTTCTACTGACCTGGTCTCGTTCTTATTTATCATACCTTTGAGATATTCTGAATAGTGACCATTTTCAAGGCCTCCGTCCCAAAGGTAAGTTTGGCATTGTGTTTGGTCACATGATTCAACATATCTGCCATAGGGACCATCATAGGAGGGGACATCTCCTGCTCCTCTTCCTCATCACTGCTTTCATCTGTGTTGTCATCACCATTATCAGTATCCCCATTCTTTGCCTTTTTAGACTCTCTTGGTTCAGTAAAGCTGTATGACATGACAAATGCTACCAGTTTCTTCAAGTGCTCTAAGTCTTTCAGATCACTCCTGGCAATGGTAAAGATAAGAAAGAGAAATAATTTCACATTTGTAACTGTTCACAGAAAAGTAAAAAAGACAGTAGAAAATAAATAAATATATAAATATAATTTTATATATATATAGGGTTTCCCAAAGAAAAATGTCCACCCCAAACTGGACATCATCATAATGCTGTTTTCACCAAGTTCTGAAAGAATATTTGTCTCACAGGGTGAGTGAGCATTATTCAGTCCAGTTCTGTCCAACCAGTTATATGCAACTGTTAGAGGAGTAAGGTCAATACAATGGTGTCGACCAAAGAACCCGCCACCTGGGAACCCGATCCGCCTAACAACCCGATATATATCTGTGCAATGGAATTTTCCTTATATAAAACTACCCCCTTAAGAACTCGCTAGTCACATTCCGATCCGCCTTAGAACCCGGTTTGATTGTAAGGTGAGAGTCATGAAAACAACACACTCAATTTAATGCTAACAATTGCTGATAATCTGTGATATATTGAAAGTGAATCATAGAAAGGCGGACGTGAAGTCTATTACATTGGTCCAGTCCTTTAGGTGTTATAAATATGTCTCATGGGAGCACCAGACACCGAATGACAGACACGAGGAAGACTCACCACCCGCCTAGTCACCTGTGACCATGCCTTGGCGCCTCGGGCATGACAGGCGATCAAATATTACGTAGCTGTTGCGTGCCAAGATGTGGAGGCAATGTAATTACGCGGCTCACATTGCAGCATCGATAACAGGTGACAGGCAGGGTAAGGACAACCTTCGTGTCATTGTGAGTTTTCTCAGGCGGTCTTGTATTTGTGACCAACTTTCCTCTTTTCTGACTGGCTTAAAAATGAATGACCAATCACATAATGTTTTCAACATATACGGAACTGATCACACAAATCACTACATTGTTTTGTCATAGTCATAAACTTTCATTCATTTGCTTAGCTTAATGGAGGCTACATCTATTTACTTGCACCTGTTTCTAAACATCATTTCAAGCCCAGTTTCAGACAATCATAATGCCTAAACAAGGCAATTCTCTTGATAACAAACAGAAACTGCTCATCTATTGGGGTCCGGCCAAATTTTTAAGGTAATAATCAATAAACAAAATATATGAACAATGAGGTAAAAATATAAGGCATGTCGGAGTTCACCTTAGAACCCGATCTGCCTGAGAACCCCTAAGAACCCGCTGTTTCTGTCTCCAGAAGACTGGTTTCTTATGCTATCATTCTGGACAAAGATGACGTTGGAAGGTTGCGCATTCGATTGTCACCTATCCTCCTGCAAACTGATTTGTAACTGCTCCAGGGTATTAAGGGGGGGGTGACTTTGGGGCCAAACTGTCGATTTTCTCTTCTTTAAATTTTTGGGGAGAATGATCATTTATTTACAAGTTTATGGCAGAAAAAGTCCATATGACGTATAATTATTTTGTTACAAAATATTTTGTATCTAAGGGGAGGTAAAAATAGTCAAAATTTTGACATCAATTCCCCTAACACTGACTGAGAGGATGGCACTGAAAACCTGTGCAGGTAGTCGCTAAATTTGGTAACATGGTAGTCCACTCGTTGTAAACAAGCTGCTCGCCGATTTGGCCGAAGCGATGAGTATGTAACAGGAGAAGGGCACGCAATACTGGTCGGTGTGTTTGTAAACATGCACACAAATATAGCAATAGAGAAATAAAACAAAAAATGGTTATTTTGACATCTGTTTTCACAACAGCGAACATCTAAACTTAAATTTACAGTCCTTTTTACATCAGGTTGCCCTTGTTAATATCTATAGAATGATGTAAGTTTTTTTTATATTATATCTTGTTAACTTTTTTGAGAAATTTTTGTTAGTTATAAAAATACAATTTTGTATATATACATGAATTTTTTTTTTTTAATTCATATTAAAAACACTTATCCAAGGTATCTAAGAAACCTGTTGTCACTTTTTAGACATTGAATGGAAAAAACAATCTGCACAGGATTTGAGTGATTTTACTCATAACTATGTGAGGAGACAGATTAAAAAAATTGGGTCAAAATCCAAGATGACAGCCGATTCCGTGGCAACCAAGGACACTACAAACTTTTCAGGATATAGGATGACTATATTTTGACAGTTACTCATATATATATTAAAAGGTCTTCTAGTGCCAAAAGTTGAGCATATGGTGTGGTTTTTGTTGGGATGAGCTGTCGGAAGGACCTAACTTTGCCTCGACTGTGGGGAAGGAGCAGGTTGGGGGTTGAGAAAGATTGGAATGGGGAAGAGTTTCAGGGTCAGTTATGGTGATAGTAATATATAGTGTGTGCCCGACTATATCTAAACTCTAGATAATATCTCGGAGTAGGAGACATTATGGTGAATCATAGGAAGGAACATCAGAAATGACGATACTTACAACAGATTACGAAGACAACAAGAAAAAGAAAAAGGAAGAAGAAGAAGAAGAAGAAGAAGAAAAAGAAGAAGAAGAAGAAGACGAAGAAAAAAAGAAGAAGAAGAAAAGAAGAAGAAGAAGAAGAAGAAGAAGAAGAAGAAGAAGAAGAAGAAGAAGAAGAAGAAGAAGAAGAAGAAGAAGAAGAAGAAGAAGAAGAAGAAAAAGAAGAACAAGAAGAACAAGAAGAAGAAAAAGAAGAAGAAGAAGAGGAAAAAGAAGACGAAGAATGATAAGGTGTGTGTTATCCTACCCGCGAAATCACGGGAACTCAACTAGTATATAGATATATAATATATATAAACTAAATTCTTTCTTTCTTTCTCAGTTCCCATTCTACCTTCCGGTGTATGGTTTAGATGCCCGAAATGATCTTTCTCAAGGATGCCCTGTCCTGACATTTTCTGTTTCCTTTCAAAAAAGTTAAATTTCTGTGCTTTAATGTCTGTTTTATATTCTTCCCACTTTCTCCGAGGTCTGCCTTTTGGTCTTTTACCTTGGGTTTTAGCACTGAATACTGGTTTAGCTAATCTTCTGTCATTCATTCCGTTTACATGCCCAAACCATCTTTGTTGATTTATTTCTATCTTAGATTTTATGCCATCTGTTTGGTTTGGTCTCTTGTTGTGTTTCTGATTTTGTCTCTTTTAGTTTTCCCTACTATTCTTCTTAGATATTTCATTTCAGTCAGCTGCTTGTACTCTACTGCATTCTCTACTGTTTGAGGTCCAGCTTTCACTGCTAACGAGGAGAGTAGGACAATGAAACTGTGTTGTATACTGCCATTTTCGTTTTTATTGACAATTCTTGTTTACATATAAATGCCTTTCCCAAATGCTTATATCTTGTCATTGCCTTTTGGATTCTCTGGCTGATTTCTTCTCTTAGTTTTCCCTCTGAGTTAATCATTACTCCCAGGCAATTGTAGCTTTGAACTTGTTCTAAATTCTTCCTGCCTAATTTAAGATTTTGTGTTTTAGCTTCCCTAGTTACTAGCATTGTTTTGGTTTTCTTTGCATTGACTCTCATTCCTCTTTATTTAGTTCATTGTTCATAATGTTGATATTCGACTGAAGGTCACTTTCTGATTTTTCAAACAAAACTAAATCATCTGCAAATGAAGGTATTGATACATTTACTGGATTGAGCTTCCACATACCTACATTCACTTTCTTCCTTTTTGAGGATGTTTTTGCGACTGAATCTATAAATGTGATAAACAAAAGAGGACTTAGGATACAACACTGTCTTACTCCTATATCTACATCATTCAGATCCATCTGTCTTTCACTGATAAATCTTTTATCCTAGATTGGTATATCTGTTTTATTAATGGTTTATTTAGTTCCTCTATTTTGAGTTTAGTAGCTTTCTTTTGTTTCCTTTTCTGTTTGTTTTCTTCCGTCAGTAATCTCATTTCGGCAATCATTAAGTGATGATCACTAAATATTTCTGCTCCTCTGTTTACTCTTGCATCCAATGTAGTGTAAAAAAGGGAGCTGCTAACTATTATGTAGTCTATGATTGACTTTTCACATCTGTTTTCATTTACTCTTGTATATTTGTGGATAAATTTATGAGGAAAAAGGTGTTGGCTATTTTCATGTTATTCTTTAGGTAAAAATCTATTAATCTCTCTCCATTTGGAGAAGTTGTTGTCTCTCCTTCTTTACCTATTACTCCTCCTGACGTTTCTACATTGTTGCCTACTCTAGCATTTAAATCTCCTAAAAGCATTAGTTTCTGTTTGGGTTTAAAATTCTCTGCAGCTTTTTGTAAATCGTTTCAAGATATCTTTTTCTTTTTAGTTGCATCTTCGTTTGGTCCATAAGCTATTAATAATTTAATTTCTCGTCCTTTTGGTTTAATATTTACCTCTAATAGCCGCCAGTTTATAAATTTCCAACTTTCTAGTATCTTTTCATGTCTTTTATGCACTAAGAGGCCTACTCAAGCTCTAGCTCTATCTTTGACATCTACTCCTGAGAAGATTAAAATATGATTCTGGCCCTACATTTCTATTCCTTGTCCTTTTTTCTTTGCTTTTTCTAAAGGCCAAAATATCCACTTTGAATTTTTTCCATTTTTTTACTAATTCTAACTCTTTTCCATATATGGCCCTAACATTCCATGTTAAAAAACAGTCTTTGTCTTCGTATTCGAAAGATCAAGCCGGTTATATTATATTTATTTTTTCTCTGAATCTGTTTGGTTTTGGATAAGCAGGGGATTAGCCCACTTTACCCTAGGTAGATGGTGGGGCTGCCACCTTGAGGCCCCCTACAAGGCCTTGTTATTTTCTGTCAGGGTTAACTCCCTTAGCCTTTAGTCATTCAAGACCAGTCTGCAAGGCAGCAGGTTATTTTCTGTCAGGGTTAACTCCCTTAGCCTTTGGTCAGTCAAGACTGGCCTGCAAGGCAGCAGGTTGTCTTCTTTCAGGGTTAACTCCCTTAGCCTTTGGTCAGCCAAGACCTACCTGCAAGGCAGCAGGAGACTCGTGGAGGGTGGGATCATCTACTCCCCTTACAGGTGCCTACCTGTCCACTGCCCGGCCTGTCCACTGCCCAGAACTAAATTCTACCTAAGGATAATAATTTGTAAACATTCATAACTACTATGTAAACTTAACAAGGAAATAAACAAGTGTATAAAAATATATATAAGCATTCAACCCATCTGCACAAAATATTAAAAAAATAAATATAAAACTAATTTCACATACTTGATTGTTTCATGTCTTTGAAAGAATGGTAAAATGAACTTATCAAAATCTTCTTCAATCATCTTTAAATCACGTGTCACAGAATCATCAACTTTGGAATTTGCAAGAAGATTTTGCACTGAGGATCTGAGTAAAGGAAGTAAAAAAAGCAATACATGTGATAATAATTTGTTCTCCAAACAAAACTACAAAATAAACATATCCACATTTAAACATTTCAACCAAGAGAGATGCATGAATTAATTTTAACGAGACTACACTATTAATCCTTATCTAAGTCCATAGTACTTGTCATATAGTTGTTCTGTCTATTAACTCTTTCCGCTCGGAGTGACGACTCAGTCGTCGATGTGATATTCCCTATTCTATCGGAAGAACGAGCCAGTCATTGATTCATTTTCGACCTCGACATGTATTTCAAGAGCTGGTTATCGATACCTAGGACCTCATTTTGTTTGAAGACAACATTGGAATGTTACAAAAATTCAACGAGAGAGATGGCTGAGAGACCGTCAAAGCATTCTCATCTGATTGCTGTAACACAGGTTAGAGCCCTTATGGATGAAATAACAGATTCCGGGTGGCTGATAGTGATGTCAGTGACTTGTGTCAGTAGATGATAATCTAAATCAGTCAACAAGTAGTGATTAATCCACCAATCTAGCCATCGTGTTGATCCAGATTTAGATCTAGATGTAAATCCAGACCTCATCTGGTTTTATGACTATGATAAATAGATCTAGATCAAATCCTATTACTACAAGAATAGATCTAGATTTAGAATTAGAATGGAAAAGGACTGAGTCACTTCAAATGGTGAGTGAGACAAACACTCGTTTTACGGTTATTAAGTCAACCGCAATATCGACTTGAATCCCGAAAATGTTATATTTCTATCTGAGAGTTGTGAATTTTAAAATATTCGTACAAGAAAGATCTATCAAGCAAATACCCTCATAACCAATTTTGGAATTACATCCATTTGGATTACATCAATGAACAGCTTGAAGAGATCTGATGAGAATAAAGCTGAAGATTAAAGGAATTTTTTGTTTCAATTTTTTCACCCTCCTTTTCTCACATTCTCACCCTCTCAAAGCATGAAAATTACCCCTATCATGGTTTAAAATGCTACAAAATTTATTTTCCTTCAAAATGATATCAAATATGTTGACTTGTTGCTTATTTTATGATAGTTATGGTCAGTTTAAGATACTTGGGTACACTGCTCCAAAAAGTTAATTCCGGTGAAAACTAGGGGAAACCGTGTTTTTAATTCTGGGTGGAAAGAGTAAGACATGTCCAAATCATTAAATCTCAAGCAAAAAAAGAAAAAGAAAAAGAAAAGCTAAATATTTTTTTAAAGTTTCATTTATATATACTAACTAAAATAATATTCTTATTTGGAAAAAAAACCCACAGAAGCATGCATATTCCATGCTAAAAGGAGATAATCTTTAAATGCTAAAATCAGAATGAATGACAATAGAATAGCTAAATCAGCATACAGTGTTAAAACTCAAGGTAAAAGACCAAAAGGCAGACCTCAGAGAAAGTGGGAAAAAGATATAAAAGAGGCATTAACGCAAAGAAATTTAACTTTCATGGAAGGAAACAGAAAATGCCAAGACAGGGCAGCCTGGAGAAAGATCATTTCGGGCATCTAGACCGATACACCGGAAAGTAGAATGGGGCTGATAAAGAAAGAGAAGGCTAAAATCAGGTTCAATTAAAAAAAATTAAAAATTAAATTACACTAGGAAGAAAAAAAAACAAAAAATTAATCGCTGATACAGACTGCATATTTTTGTATATTTTTAATACAACATATATTCAAGTTTGTATAACAACCAAGAAATGAAGAAGGAAGCTTAACAACAGTGCCATTTCATTTGACACAAACTTAAAGTCCAAACCTGTCCCAAAACAAAGGCAGATCTAAAGCATCATAGTCAGGAACTAGGTCAAGATATGGCCGCCATTTGGAATTTGGGTTGTTCTGTTCATGGATGAGTGACAGCAAAAGTGGGATCCACTTATTCTTAGCATCAAGGATGGAAGCATCTGCAATGGAACAGCCAGAATAGCAGAGGCTTGAAACAATAGTAGTAAAATCTTAAACCTTTGTGACTTTTATCTCACAATGCACTTCCAAGGTATTAGTGATCTCCACTGTAAGATCTATAAATCGTGTCAAATAAATTGACTGTTAGGAAATTATAAACGTACATTAATTCTGTCATCATACTTTATGTGACCATTATGAGCCTCTAACTATATATTAAGATGCTTGAACACGAGTCCATTGAGAGATGAGAATGACGCGTCATGCCAGTCAGTAAGAGGGATGGTCATCATTTTAAGAGTTCTTTCAGAGAACATCCCATGCCCATTCAGAAGAAAAGAGAAGGACTATGGTATTGGTGTTTTACGCATGCCCTAGTCACATATGCCATGTGAAGTCTGCAAGGTAAGAGTCACAGTAAGAGATAAAGGCAGCCTAGTATCATCAACCTGTGTTAACACGATACTATCACTCCAAGGAGATATATTTTTAGATTTTTTGTTTTATCTATCAGTTATCAAGGAAGAGACTATGTGGACACTCAGATATCTACCTAGCCTATGCGACTAAGGGGACATCCAAGCATACTACGTCATCACTCCCTGTCTTTATCCGAAAAATAGCTTTGACACCAAGAGGAACAAATTAAACATATATGACGTTTCATGTATAACTATAACCCTTCGCCAGACAACAAATGAGGAACATCTACACACTTATACATGCATCACACAGTGTGATGTCAGAAGGAAAAACAAACAGAAGGAGGAAAGAGGAGGCAAGTAGAGAGTAGAAGAATCAAGAAAGAAAAGTTTTATCACTATTATAATGTAAATCTACAAGGAACTGAGGAAAAGTTAAGGCTGACAATACACTGTAGGCCCACTGCATGTGAAAAGGCTACTACTGTCGTTAACTGTAGTACAATGCAGTAGATAAGTGGGTAGGCCTGACAACACACTACACATCCGTCTGGGTTCTAATAGCCTATGATTATGTAGAATGAGAGAGGAGCTATGAGTTGCATGCGCGTGGCTGGTGTCAAAGCAACTTTAAGAAAATTGCAGGAAGTGATGATGTGGTATGCTTGGATGTCCACTGGTCGCAGAGACTACATAGACATCTCGATGTCCACGTAGTCTCTTCCATTTATCAATGCAGGGAGATCTATTTTTAGACTTTAATCGAAACTTAATAATAATAATATTACTGATATTAATAGTTATAATAACTAAAATCAGGGGTTAGCTAAGTAAAAGTACAGTTCCTTCAATGCCCTTAAGGCCTATAGAGTCAGACCTATCTTGGTTTCTATAGCGTGAAGCGGAACAAGTGACAATAATCACCTCCTGACCAGGACGCTAGTCTGATGCAGATTTTTACTCCCAAGCTAGTGCTTGTACCCATTTGCACCTGGGTAGAGTGGGGTAAATGCGTGTGAAGTGTCTTTCCCAAGGAACACAACGCCGGACGTGGCTTTGCTAGGATTTGGACTCGAACATCATGATCCCCAGTCCGGTAGCCTAACCGCTCAGGCACCTACGCGGGGGGGGTTTAGCTGACGCACACTAATTTTTGTACACCCCTCATCGACAAATTTTACTCCTATATTCCACAATACACAATATATGCCTGTTTTGTTGTAATAATTTAATAAACATCAAACATTGCATCTATATTTGTGACGCTTAGCCATACGTGAACATGTCCAAAATTACAGATACCGTATCCACACATGCTATAGCTGAATAAAATGACAAACCTGTCAGTATGACAAAAGCAGAACATGATGAAGGAATGTCAATTAAAACTGATCACATCTCAGGATAAGGTAATCAGACTATGAATTGTAGAAAAATCTACACCACCATTCTAGTTCTACTGACTCAACACACCTTAATACAATGTATAAGAATTGTTCTTCTACAATGTAATAAATTGCACAAACTTGCAACGCATCACATAAGAAATGAAAAAAACTACTTTGTTTTCACTGGAATGCTTTGTGCTTTCTCTGATACAAGTTGAAAGGGCAAAAGTGAGTGATGGGTGTTTTGAATAAAATGATACATATGGTATGCATTTTGCTAAAGCTCTGCTCAGTGTTTTTTTTATGAAAATAAATCCCTTTTTCTCTATTGCAGTTTGAAACAGTCATGTCAAAAAAATCTGGTGGGTTATATCAGTAAGAATATATATTTTCGGTATGTTGTCCTCATTCAAACTGTTACTGTTAAGAAATACAGGTACAGTCCAACCTGTTTAAAACGGGATTGAAAGGAGGTAACCATATTTTTCTGTTTTATCAGGTTTAACTGTAATTATCATTTAATGCAATCACTGAATGAAAGAATAACAATTAGATGACTCACCTTCTTCTATAAGGTGGGAGATGGTATTTTCAGGGACAAGAAGACAGGATCGTGGAACCTGAAACAAACAGTAGCCTTCAGCTATGTCTTCTAGGGCTATCATGCCATATTGAGCACAGGAGCCTTTTCTTTGTACTGTTACCTGGTGACAATGTACAATCAATTGAGAAATTGAATAGTTATATAATCTTATATATAAGTAACAAGCAAATCTACACCCGACGTTGTGTTCCTTGGGAAAGACATGTAACATTCATTTACCCCATTAGGCCTAGGCGCAGATGGGTATAAGCATCAGTTTGGGACTAAAAAGATGCGTCATCACCTGTTCCACTTCACCCTAAAGACACAAGGAAAAGATCTGGTTCTATGGGCCGTAATCGCCTTCAAGGAACTTTACAGCAGCACTTAACTTGTATTATAAGAACATGTAACAAAACTGATCTATCGTTTCGTCAACATCTTAGCATTGATACACAGAAGTGACCACCTAAATGCCCATTGCTTAGGAAGCACTGAACACGGGCATTTAGGCAAAAACGGTTATTTTGGCGAAAATAATAGCTCAATGGCAACAATTGGGGGAAGGGGGGCTGAGATCAACAAGTGAATTCATCAACTGTGGTGCAGAAATTCAACTTTTACCTCCCTTGTTTGTGATTAACCGGAAGATTAACCTGGCTTTGTTTACAAAACCATATTTCGATACCTCATTTGATCATCGCTTGCCACGAAGACCTGAAGACACAATGGATACGGCCAATGCCAGACTGGGGAGCAATAAAATTGTTGTCATACTTTTTCCTCAATCATGATGAGTACCCAGTCTATTAAAAACGCCAGGTGATTTTATGCCACTTAAGCTGCCCACATAGTGGATCCCACCTCACGTCTACTTCACGTTACGGCAGTTGACCCCTGTGACCTAACGACCCGCTGATGGGCGGTACTGGCTGGTCTAATTTATCGATACCAGAATTTGTCTTGGCGCTCAAGTCGTTACCTCGCGTTTCTCGGCTACCACTACCTTGCGCGATAAAAAATTCATGTGAGCATTTTACGGTTACACTAAAAACATCCTGTCTTTCTCTCGTGTGTAGTGTGTTCCAGTGTACCATACATGTACTTATTTCGCTTTAAAATTATGGATTCCTGTGAAAGTTTAATTGTTGTTGCAAAAGTGACCAGCTTTACTTGACAAGACAAGCAACAATTATTCCAACAGAGTGTATTTGAATAAGCAATGGGGTGAAATTGGAGAAAAGCTTAATTTGGATTGTAAGTGGCATTGTTTTAATACATTTTTTGTTTCACTCTCTCACACGCTCGTCCTTTCTCTTTCTCTCT
>JAXRKP010000315.1:210000-247500 GCA_037039925.1 Doris montereyensis | reverse complement strand
TTTCATTATTAAATGCCCCCAAAACAATCATGTTTACACTCACAGTTATCTTCTTCTTGCCTTTACGTGGTTGAACCAATCAAGAAGTTTGTATCTTCAACTGAGGAATCATTACAGCTTCCATCAATAAGTACCTTAAAGAAGATTACCTCCAATGCCAAGAACACTAGTGATAACAACATGTTTTTATCAGTTTTTTCCAGTATGGATGAAAGAAATAGGAACTATTTTAATCATTGATGAAATTTATGTGAAAGCTTCAGTGACATATAGAGGTGGTTCTGTTTTTGGTTACGCGGTTGATAATCCTGATAAAATTGCAACAACATTACTTTGTGTGATGGTAAAGTGTTTTTTTCGGTGGTCAAACTTTTCTCGCAAAAATTTTGCCATGTCACGCTCTTATTTCTTTGTTTCAATTCAATCAAGTTTGTGATGTTTTGTTGTTTTTTTTAGAAATGTGGTGCTACAGTTATTGGCATTGTAAATGATAATAACCGCATAAATCAATCCTTTTTTAAAATCTCATTCTTCTCCATGTATCAAACTGACTCCATTTATTTCTTTGTATGACACAGTTCATCCATCAATTGGCATTCTGAAAAATTACATTCTCAGATCCGCAACCACGAGTCGCACCAACACCAAAACATTCTCATCACAACCACCAACAGTAACAAAAGCAGCAACAAAAACACCACCACCAACAACAACCATTATACTATATGTACTACACCTACTACAAGTATTGCTCCTCCTCCTACTACTACCACTTAACTGCTGCTGCTGCTACTACTACTACTACGGTACTACAACTACTACTATAATTACATGTTAGTGATAAAGAGTCAAGTCACTGTTGGGTATGAGAGTGAGAGACAAATAAAGGGACACAAAAATAAGAAAATACCCAACGATTTATTGACATTATAATGATTATAAATAACAAAACCCGAAACTGTCACTGTCTGTTTTGTACATGTCAATAAATCGTTGGGTATTTTCTTTTTTTGTGTCCCTTTATTTGTTTTACTAGATCTACTACATGTACTACTTTTACTATAGTACTACTAGTATCACAACATACTACACGTCTGTTAAATGTTTTTGTTTTGATTGAAGCTTTGTAATGAACACTCCAATCCTTGATGAGCACTGTTTCTAACTCTAGGCCCACTTCTCCTGTCAACTCATCTCTGTAACTGTCCAGTTGTTACTGTTGTTGCAGGAAGGTTTATTCTCGTATAGATCTAGATCTAGAACTTTAGAACCTAGAACCTAGATCTAAATCTATGTTCATCAATTCTAGTTTCTTTTCCTATTTTACGTGCATGAGTTTTCTAATTTGTTTCATGAAACGTCGATGTGTGGTAGATCTAGATCTAGATCTTATATATTCTTGATAGTAATAATATAATAATATAGACCTACGATTTGGAAATCTAAATTTTCTAAATCTAATACATAATCTAGATCTAGAAATCTAGATCTATACAGTATGTAATATTAATTTTAGGTTTTTAATCGCTCGCAGCACAGTTGATTAGGTCTAGTTTGAGCCGCGGGCCACTCCTCGCTCGCCAACCACGACATGCGGCTTCGCGATGGGACCAAAACATCGTTGACCCAATTCCGGGAAGCTGGCCTGTTTACTACTGTTGTTAGTAAGCTCTCCTCGATTCAGACCCATAAAAGGCCTGACGACACTTAGATCTAGATCTAGATCTCTAACTCGGAACTCTCAATTCTTGATGCTGGACAAGACCTCAGTTACAAACCTCGTCCTCAACTAGATCTAGATCTAGATAATTTTACAACATTTGGCAATTTGCCTACTCGACACCTCTAGATCTAGATATATCGATATATAGATCTAGATCTAATAGGCCTACGAACTCCATTTACTGATCTACTCAACTGCTGTCCAATTTCAATGTTTTTGTTCAGAAGAAATTTATTGCGATGTAACTGTCGAATTGGAATAATTTTAAAAATTATCTGGTATTCTTTGGTTGCCTTTATGGTTGTAGAATTTATTGTGTTAAATTCTGTTGTCATCTACGCAGTGTCTTTAATTTCAAATGAACTTTCACAAATTAAATCACCGTATAAGGATGCTTCTATGTTTGAGAAAATCCAGAGCAATGAGAAAATACGGGATATGTTTAATAATGGTAAGAAGGGGGGATTTGTCTCAATCATTCGGGAGACGCTTGAAAGACTCTACGTTATTCATGAGGACAGAGGAAAAGCACCACCTTGGACCGATGTGAAAGGAAAGCAACTTAAACCTATCAGTTTTCTAGGTTTGGATGTGTCTCATTCAGGAGAATCTTCTTACCTCTACAAACGAATTTTCTCAAGGAAGCATTTCCATATCATTTTTTGATTGTTGATATTGGAGCTAATGATGGCTTGGTGTCAAGTAATTCATTTAACTTCATACAATGGGGATGGGATGCTGTTTTGGTTGAACCACAAGCGGACTTCATACAGATGGCAAAAATTAATGTCAACAGGTAAATTATTTTGTTATTACGTTAATCAGTGATTCAAAATGCAGTTTTGTAATCAAGTTCAAGATCACATATATATATATATCTCAATTTAGATTCATAGTCAATTAAAACATCCTCCCAACAAAGAAAACAAAACAAACAACTTGTCAAGAAATGGGTATTTCAAACTAAGTTATGTTTTATATAACAGACAAGTTTTATAAATTTAACTATTTTAACTTAAACCACAAGCATATTGACAGAAAACACATTCTTAGAAGCAAACAACAAATTTTCAGATTTAGATATACATAATTGAAACCGTATAAATTTAACAAAAATTCTTTGCTTATTTCACTAATTATACTCTCAAGAGATGTAGAACTAAACCCAGGACCATGTGAACCAATCTGTTGTCCAATTTGCAACATAAGATGCCGGTCTAGATCTAATGATAAAGTAATAGACAGCTGACTTTCCAAGTATTTTTCCAGTCGTCCTTCTTTTCTTTGATCCTAGTCTTGACATTCTCATTTCACCATGCTGTTCTTTTCCTATAGATCTCCTTTAATTTGTTTCCTACCACATACCTCTTCAGTACAACCGAGAGTGTTTCTTTATGGACGATGCTATTTTCACCGTACGGTGATAATAGTTTGGTGAAGCTATTTTCACCGTACGGTGATAATAGTTAAGGTAGGCTAATTTCACCGTACGGTGAGGAGAAGTTTGGTAGGGTGTTTTCACCGTACGGTGATAATAGTTGTGATTTTCAGTTTGGTAGGGTGTTTTCACCAAACTGTCACATTATTATATTATGTTGCCTATATGTTTTAGACCCTTAGATAACTTATAATACCTAAATTTTACATGTTGGTGATATTTTGCCTTTCTATGTGTTTTACTTCTTTAAATTTACTTCTTATATTTTATACGAATTATAGTGGAAGAATGAAAAGGAAACAGAAGCATGAGAGGAGTAGAGAGGGATTAACAGTTGTCAAGTGCAAACGAAGAGGTGTATGTGTGTGTGTGTGTGATATATGCATATATGTATGTATGTATTGTATTGTATGCTAATCAACTTTGGCAATAGTAAATTCCTTTTAACGACGTTGTAAAAGACTTAGGGGTGTTCATTGATTCAGATCTTAGAAGTCAAGTGAATAACATCATCAGAAAAATATATGATTTTGAACAGACTTTATTTAAAATATGACACTTATTGTCTAAAGAAGTATCCGTCTCGGTGATAATAGCCTGGTATGATATTTTCACCGTCGGTGAAAATAGTCACTCCGTTTCTTTATACATTTGCCACTTTTCTTCTATTGTGCTATCATTCAGATCCATATGCCATTCACTGATAAATCTTTTTATCCTGGATTGGTATTTATGTCTATTTTACGATTGGTTTTAAATTTAGTTCTTCTTTTTTGAGTTTAGTAGCTTTCTTTTCTTTCCTTTTCTGTTTGTTTTCTTCAGTCAGTAATCTCATTTGGCAATCCCTAGGTCATGATCACTAAATACTTCAGCTCCTTTGTTCACTCTTGCATCCATTGTACTGTAAAAAAAGCTACTAACTATTAATGTATTCTGTGACTGACTTTTCACATCTGTCTTCATTTACTCTTGTATATTTGTGGATATCTTTATGAGAGAGAAAAGGTGTTGACTATTTTCATGTTATTCTTTAGGCAGAAAATCTATTAGTCTCTCTCCATTTGGAGAAGTTGTTGTCTCTCCTTTTTACCTATTACTTGACCTGATGTTTCTAGTGTTGACTACTCTAGCGTTTAAATCTCCTAAAACCATAAGTTCCTGTTTGGGTTTTCAGATTCTCTGCAGTTATTTATAAATCGTTATGTTTTTTTTTTTTGATGGCATCTTCGTTTGGTCCATACACTATTAAAAAATTTAATTTCTCATTCTTTTGGTTTAATATTTACCTCTAATAGCCGTGAGCTTATAAATTTCCAATTTTCTAGTAGCCTTTTTTTTTGCCTTTTATGCTTTAGGAGACGTACTCCTGCTCTAGCTCTATCTTTGACATCTACTCTCCTGAGAAGATTAAAGTATGATTTGGTCCTACATTTTCTATTCCTTGTCCTTTTTTCTTTGTTTGTGTAATGGCCACAATGTCTACTACTTTGAATTGTTCCATTTCTTCAGCTAATTCTAACTCCTTTCCATTAATTGCCCTAACGTTCCATGTTCCAAAAATCACAATCCGTGTTCTTTTCCAGAGTCGTGTTCGAAAGTTCAAGCCGGGTATATCATATTTCTTTTTTGAATCAGTTTTGTTTTGGATAAGCCCACTGTACCTTAGGTAGATGGTGGGGCTGCCACCTTGAGGCCCCCTACCGGGCCTTGTTTTTTACCATCAGGGTTAACTCCCTTAGCGTTTGGTCACCCAAGACCAGCCTACAAGGCAGCAAGTTGTTATTTTCTGTCAGGGTTAACCCACTTTGCCTTTAATCACCCAAGACCCGCCTGCAAGGCAGCAGGTGTTCACCTGTCCACTGCCCAGTCCAATAAGATATAACTCAGGCATTTTTTTCAAAACCCCTGGTTCACAACTGAAACTAAACGTCTAACTCGCAGAAAGAAAGAATGGTTCATCAAAATGAGAAACTGTCACTAGTGTAACTCAGAGAGAGTAACAAGTAAATATAAAGAAATAAAAAGGAAAACTCAACATGCGCATGCAGATTATAGAAAAGAATATAAGATAAATGAAGATGGAAAACATAACAAAAAACTATGGACATACATCAAAAGTAAAAACCAGGAAAATTTTTGAATTTTAGACCTAAAAACTGATAAACGTTTTAATTCAAGACCTCGAATCTAAAGCTGAACTCTTGAATAATCAATTTTCTTCACACAGTATTTTCTGATCCACTACTACCAAAGATTAACCATAACATACCTACAGGTGTAAAATATCCTGGAATGAATCCAATAAAGGTCACAAAAGCAGAATACTAAAATTACTGCTTAATAAAATCAACGAACATAAAGCAACAGGTGCAGATGAAATACCTGGTAAAATATTGAAAATATGTGCACATGAAAAAAAGACATCTATGATGTTATTCAGTATCTCTAAACCATTGGTAAGTTCCAAATGACTGATAAAATGCTTATATAGTCCCATTATTTTAATAAGGAGATCAACAAAGAGTAGAAAATTACAGACCTGTCTTTATAACTTAGTAACTTATAAAATATTGGAACACATAAATACATAGACTAACATAATGGATCAACTAGATATAAGCATAGCATCCTAACAGATAATCACGATTTACACAAAAAAACGAATGTGTGAAACTCAACTTATTACAACAATAAATGATTTCAATAATCCTCTTAAGCAAAGAAACCAATTAGATGCTATCCTTCTAGATTTTTCCAAATGCTTTTGAGGAAAGAGATCTTTTGGATTACTAATAAAATTAAATGGGTATGGTATTAAAACAATTCTCTTCTTGAATACTAATACTTTTTGCTGATGCATTTTTCTATTGTATAGAAACATAAATAACATGGAGGATTGCAAAATATTACAAAATGACATAAACACACTGCAAGAGTGGGAGAGAAAGTAGAAAATGGAGTTCCATCCAGATAAATATCAAGTACTAAAAATATGCAAAAAAGTAACTATAGGCAACTCAGCTTACTTGCATATACCTAACCAAAAACTAAAAATATCCAACAGTGCAAAACACCTAGGAGTTACATATAGCACTGTGCAGAAAAGCAAATAGCGTTTTGACCTTCCTTAAAAGAAACTTTTACTACTGTCCTCAAAATGTAAAGAGAAGTGCTTCAAGGCTTTAGTAAAACCAGTCTTATATTATGTTAGCTGTGTTTTGGACCCACACCAACATACCTACATACACAAAATTGAGAAAGTACAAAAGAATGTAGTAACTAATAATTATACATATAAAGAAATACCAAAAACCAACAGAAACCAATTGCAATTTAGAAAAACATAGAGGCAGAAATAAAATTAAAATTTTCTTTAAGGCTATAAATGGCAAACTGTTTATATTCCATTACATCAGCTTGAACTTAACTCTAGCACAACCAGATCAGGCTGTCAAACATACATGGTTCCATCTTCAAACATTGATTGTCGCATGCACTCCGTTTACCCTAATGCAGTAAGACTGTGGAATGAACTGCCAACAGAAATAAAACTCAGCCATAATACTGAAGACTGTAAAAACAGAATTAAACACATCACTTTATACGTGCTGACAGTAATACTCAAGAAATTGAATTGGTCAGTTATTATTATGAAGAAGAAGAAGCATTTGAAAAGCAATCTTTAGCAAAGAAAAAACTAGTTACAGATAAATAAACTTTGATTTTTTGTATGAATTTTTTAAAAAACTATGCTTGTGTATATCTTCAGTTACATCGACCCTGAAGAAAACCTCCTCAGTCTGTCAAGTTTGCCCATGCAGTGATTGGACAGGAAGATGGTCAGGTACAATTTGTACGGAAGCCAAGACATTTGGAACTGAGAGTCACATCTATGTTAAAGGCAATCTCTTAAAGATGGAGATGAATTGGTTTCTGTTCCTTGTATGACTGTGGAATCTTTGGTGAAAAAGTATTCGATTCCGCAGAACTTTGGAATTTTGTCTATTGACTGAAGGATTTGGAGCCGAGGTATCTTTCTACTTCTAAGATTTTTAAATTAGGCTTTTACTATTAGGAACTGGCGTATTTTTTTCTCAGATTTGTAAATTGGGCCAATTAATAGGAGTCTATGTTCTGTCTAAGATTTGTAAATTAATTTTTTTATCATTGCTTGTTTGAATATCATGCTTTGTAGTTTTTATTCTTTACCTTCACATGCATTGCAAGTAAAATAAAGGGAAGCTAACTAAAAAACAAAACCTGACATTGGGCAGGGAAAGTTTAGAACAAATTCAAAGCTACAATTACCTAGGAGTATTGATTAACTCAGAGGGAAAACCAAGAGAAAAAAATCAGCCAGAGAATCCAAAAGGTAATGACAATATTATATATAATCATCTAGGAAAGGCATTTATAGGTAGACAAGAATTGTCAACAAAAACTAAAATGGCAGTATATACAACACAGTTTATTGTCCTACTCTCCTCTGTGGCAGTGAAACCTGGACCTTGGACAGTAGGGAATGCAGTAGAGTACAATCAGCTGAAATGAAATATCTAAGAAGAGAAGTAGGGAAAACTAAAAGAGACAAAATCAGAAACACAATAATAGGAGATCAAACCAAAGCAGATAGCATAAAAACTAAGATAGAAATAAATTAACTGAGATGGTTTGGGCATGTAAACATAATGAATGATAATAGAATAGCTAAATCAGTATACATTGCTAAAACTCAAGGTAAAAATCCAAAGGGCAGACCTCAGAGAAAGTGGCAAGAAGATATGAAAGAGGCATTAAAGCAAAGAAATTTAACTTTCACCAAGGAACAGAAAATGTCAGGACAGGGCAGCCTGGAGATAGATCATTTGGCATCTAAACCCAGAAGGTAAAATGGAAGCTGATAAAGAAAGAAATAAAGAGAGGTGTCCACAACTACATCATTGACTACATCTGTGTTTCTCTCTTTGTTGATTGTGCTTCCTTGACAGGTGGAAGATGTAATTTCTTCTGACCTGTGGTTATCTATGGTAAATCTGTGGTTCTGTGTTGTTTTGATTTTGAGTATTTTCGTTTGCCTTGGATGGATCGTTGGTCCCACTGTCCTCGATCTTGTTGTAAGATCCGTTGTCTTGTCCTCCATCTGTTGATGGCTATGTGATAATAGCTTGTACAAACCACCCCGTATTTCCGTTCACCACAGGGCGGGACAGTCACAGATTTTGCTAATTTTCGATACTGTTCACCTTGCTCCCTCTCCTCTATACAAAGTAATAACGGTGATATGGCGTACACCATTGGAAAGCTCTATTCAATTCAATTCAATCAACTTTATTGATTCTTTTAAAAAAAGGAAATGATACTTATGTTATCACAATTTCCATTTGGAAAATAAAAGAATACATCAATGCATTTAATTTAAAAACAAATGTAACTTAAATTAATCATTAAATGTATAGATTTTAGGAGTAAGATAGAAAGATGCAAAGGTGAGTAAATCGATAGTGCGGTGAAACAATATACACAATTTTAAAAAAAATAATAATAAAAAAAATAATAAAAAAATTTTTAAAAATATAAAAATAAAAATAATTCAAGCCCTTTCCTACCATGTGTATTGTAATAAGGAATGTGTAATAGTAATACAATGTGCTTTCATACTCACAGTAAACAAGGGTAGTCAGATGCGAAAGCCAGTGGCGAGCCAGTAAAAAAACAGCACGCCAGATACCCCTGTCTCTCTTTAAGTCTTTCTTTGCGTTACGCGATTGCTCAATGAATGATAGTCGGCTCTGATCGGTTGAAATAGGTTGGGCTGAAAATATACTTTACAATAATGACGCCCATCACTCCTGCCGATATCAAAATTAAGAGCTGATCCGAGGCAATTAAAGTTTTTAAACGCTCTGCAGAACCGCTTGCATACAAAAATTGGAAAAAAAAACAAGCCCACCACTAGAAAGCTCATTCAATTTTGCATTAGAAATTTCTAGCGTCGTTCAATTTCGACTTTGCGAGTAAACATGCAAGTGCTTTGTTTAACGCTACCTCAACCAAGACCAGACACTTTCTTTTAACTAGACCTTACATCGGCTTATACTTAGCCTTAAGTAAGCTGGACTGACTGAGCCACTCTGCTCGGGCCGTGTGTGTCGTTGGTTCAGTGTGTAGAGACAAATTCCTTATGTATGCCGTCTTTGCATATTTTTATTTTCTACACCAAAAAAGCTGTGGTGTTCGGAGAGGTGTGGAAAAAAAGAGCTTGTTCTATGTATGCATGACTTCAGTTTCAAGTTTAAAAAATATAAGTTTTGTGAGGGACCATTTTTGCGAAACATGGGAGATTGAATTTGGCATTTTGGCCCATTTGAAGAAAAAAAAAACCAAATTTTCATTGAAAACTTCATAACTTTGTTTAAAATTGTCCTAGAGAAATGATTCTGGCATCAAATTTCTCAGAAAATAAAGTTCTTCCCAATGGTAGCAATTGCTTTTCCATTGTTATATACATAAGATTTTGGTTTAGACCAGCATACCTAGTGAAGTCCAAGTCATTGAGTTGTGACCACATAATCCACTGTATACCATTTTGTTTTCCTCCATTTGTTCCATCATTATCCAGTCTATTGTCAACAGAAAAGAAAGAGATAGCAGAAAACCTTGTCTCCGCCTGTCCTCACTTGAAAGCCATCTGTCATTTGTCCCTCATACACAACTCTTCATCTAAAGTCACTGTAGGAAGTCTTGAGACACTCTTCTCTGGGATGCCATAATGTCTCATCAGTTTCCAGAGTATTTCTCGGTCAATGCTGTTGAATGTCTCATATTGAATGAAACTTATTAATGTTGGCAGATTCCATTCGATGGATTACTCAATGCAAGATCTGTGTTTACTTCTTTCAATGAGCGATCTACTACTAGGTTCTTAATATGTTCTATAATGGGATATAGAGGTAGTTCTCCTTCAGGTCCATTGGAATTTCCATCCTGTACCCAGATTTCCTAGAAGAGACTGTGCAATATCTCTGTAGATGCCTTGAAAAGTGTTCTGCTTGGGATGAAACCTGGGCCACTAGCCTTTTAAGACTTCATAGATTTGATTGCCTTGTTTTTATCTCTCCTTTTGATGGAATATCACAGTTTACGGGCAAATCATTTTCTGCTGGTAATATCACTAGTGGTTCTTGAGCTGCAGGGCAGTTCAGAAGTTTCATCCATTTAAGCAGCTGTCTTTCATCAGCTGATATCGACTTTCCATCTCTGTCAGTTACTGATGTCATTGTCTTAGTCTTACTATACATACCAGAGAATTATTTAGTTATTATATACAGCTCACCCATATTTCCTGATGCGGCAGCTTGTTCTGTTGTTTCGGTTTATTTTACCATATATGTTCACTTGTCTACCTTCACACTACGGTTCACCTCATAATTTGCACCTGATATTATATTCTTTTTGTGCTGCTGCCTTGGTTTCACAGGTGCGATATTCATTAATAGTACGTCTAGTAGTGTTTTTTCGGTCTCTTGGTTACCAGTACTCTATTAAATATCATTGCCAATATTGCAAGGCTTGTACAGATGTACTGAGTAAACAGATTTTTCTAGAGTAAACATATTTGTTGTTTGAAATTCAATTATTAACAATGCCTCTTTATTCATCTACAGATTTTAAGACAGTGGATCACAGCAAATTTTACGCCTGCCTATATCATATTTGAAAGGATTCATCAACAAGAATCTTTGAGGACAACTGTTCAGTTTCTGGAACACCACAAGTACCAGTATGTTGAAAAAAGGGGCTGGAATATGATATTTGAGCATAATCCATAAAAAGATAAAAGGCATTTTTTGTTACGTATATTTGTGACATGTATTGCGTCGATTTATTATACCGATAAGAAAATATTAAAACATAACTATATATATATATATAGACCAACCATTGAGATGCCACCTTATTAGAATTCATCTTTGATCTGAAAATGATGTATTCAGATAAAAATAATCTTTATTCTTTCTATATGTGCTTGGATGATTTCAGCTTTTTAGTTTAACCTCTTAATTTCCTGTATCAAAAATTGTTCAATAGTGCATCGCCACTGTTACCTGGTATTGGGTACCTGATATATAGTTCGTTCTTTCCTATTTTTATGTTGAGATTCGATACTGATACCACAGGAGCTCTCCAAATTCTCATGAAATTGATTCACCCGTTGAGAGAAATGCAGAAGAAATTTACTGATATTAAACTTGATTATGCTGATGATATTGTGCCGATCTAGATCTGGATACCGATAGAGTGACATTTGAATTCTGAATGAAAGCATTTGTTGTGAAAGTAGACCTGTCGGGTGTGATCTGCACTGGTCCTCCAATCTTGAGCATTTTATTCTTTTTTTTTTTTTAATGAAACCATTTTCTATTGATTTAACTGAAAAGATATATTATTTAACTTGTTTAAATAGAATTTATTTAAAGTGATCATGTCCTTAACTTTCTTTGCTGTAGAGATTTTTGTGAATGTCGTCCAAAAGTTAGCAAGAGTTATTGTCCTTACCTTTGGGATAATCAGTTCACTTAACAGATGGCCCTGTTCAATTAAGGGTTAATTATGTAGAATGACGTTTTGATGTGTGTTTTATCTTGTGGTTTTTGCCTTCATGTGTTATTTTAATACTATAAGATGGAAACTATTTCATTGTAATTCACACTTTAAATACTACGGCTGTGTTCATCGTCTATTGGATACCTCTAGAGCATATATATTATATATATACATATATAGATATACACAAATACTTATAGTGTGAATGCCTGTCTTCACTTATGAACTTATCAATTTCAGCCAAAAGGTCATGGGTTTGTGCTTGACAGGTAGAAAAATGTTCTCGAGTTTCTTCGAGTAAAAGCTATCCGCCCTAATCTAGGTAGGTGTATCAACACCTAGTCCCTTGGAAAATACGATGAAAGGGAAGTTCCATGTGCCGATCATAAGACTTTCTGCACTCTAAAGATCCCTTGGCTATTTACAGGGCTGTCTGTGTAAAATTAAAAAATCCCGCCACAAACCTTAAGATCAAATTAGTTGTACATGGTGGTAAAATCAAATCAAAATCTCTCTCTCCCTCTGTTTCTGTGTCAGTTTGTCTGTCTGTCTGTCTGTCTGTCTCTCTCTCTCTCTCTCTTCTCTCTCTCTCTCTCTCTCTCTCTCTCTCTCTCTCTCTCTCTCTCTCTCTCTCTCTCTCTCTCCCTCTCTCTCTCTCTCTCTCTCTCTCTCTCTCTCTCTCTCTCTCTCTCTCTCTCTCTCTCTCTCTCTCTCTCTCAATGAGACCTGAAAATCTGTGTTTTGCCCTTTTCACAATGAGACCTGAAAATCTGTGTGTTTGCCCTTTTCACAATGAGACCTGTAAAAATCTGTGTGTTTGCCCTTTTCACAATGAGACCTGTAAATCTGTGTGTTTGCCCTTTTCACAATGAGACCTGAAAATCTGTGTGGGCTCTTTCAGCAAGCTCTTGGTTGTTTTTTTGCAGTAATGGCAGTAATGTAATCTTTGTTTGAGCACTCGCATTATCATGAGTGCTTTGTTTAAAGATGGTTTATGGTTTCCTGTTGTATCGTGTGAAGCTATTCTTTTGTGTGACTCCTAACCTTAGTCTTAGCAAAAAAGTCAAAGGGCTGTGGAGACATTTTTTCAAAGTGTTATTTACTATAATAACAGTCGTAGCCGCTTAATTGGAACAGCACCATTCCACAGATGTAGTTCCAATTAAGCAGCGTTCCCATTAAATGGAATGACCGTATAGTGTATTGTACATGATATATGGACATGACTATGATGAATGGTACAGGTATGTTCATTTCTCCTTTATACAATGTTATATAATATATTTATATAATTGGCGATCACATATCAATTTTACCCTTGATGTGTTTCAAAAATCACAATTGATACATTAAATACACAGTACAACACATTTGTATAACATGGACATAAATGTTCAATGCACATACATGCATATGCGCCGTGGGCGTTTGGCAGGGGGGCTGCTGGTAGGTTTTACTTGTTTTCTTGTCACAGGTCGTCTTGACTACTGTAATTCTATTCTTTATGGGTTGCTAATGATTTCTATCCATCGATTACATTTACTTCAAAATAAAGCAGCAAGGATTGTAACTAAGACCAAAAGTCTGAACACATCACTCCCGTCTTGTGCTCTCTACATTGGCTTCCCATAGAGAAGAGAATCATATATATAATGGCATACCCCCCTTTCAACTGCATTCATTACACTGCCCCGACTATCTAAAATATCTCCTTAAAGTTCATCACCCCCAATCGTCCGCTTTTAGATCATCACGATCTTTGCAACTAAAAAGAAGCGTCCTTAAGACAAAATTTCTCTAACTTTTTTTCGCCCCAGCTATATGGAATTCTTTGTCAGTTAAAACTAGAAATTGTACAACCCTTCCTTCCTTTAAACAATTACTTAAAACAGAGTTGTTCCGCTTTACTTTCAACTCACATAATACTCAACTTATTGGCATTTTCTAAAACCTGTGTTACGGGTTTGGTGTTTTATTCATGTATGGTATTTTTAACACTGTGCTGTATATGTAATTATTCTTACCTTTTAGTTTGACTTCTTTAATTATTATTATATTTTTATATACAGAGACTTTTAAAACTGATATTTAGACCTATCGTCGGATGTGAGGGGTTGGCACCTGCAATTATCATCATTTAGGTACTGTTCATCTTAATTGTAACATTCTTCATGTATGCAGATGCCATGATTTCATAGTAATCGAAAATATTGATTACATTATAAAATGTAAGCTATTTTATGATGTATGTCTTGGCCTTTGTAAGCGCAACTGAGCACGACCCTCATGATGGATATGAGCGCTATATAAATATTGCATTATTATTATTATTATTATTATTATTATTATTATTTCCTTTCCCTCTTTTTTCACCTATCTTTCATCTTGCTGTTTCCTCTAAATTCACCCTGAGATCACCGAAATGGTGGACAGGGGTAAATTTCAAAGAAACTAACAAACATGCATTTATTATATATCTAAGTAGATTCTAAGAAGTTTATTTAGTACAATACAAAAAGCCTACTCAGGTGATTATGTTCAATGCGTGGCCTATCTAAATCCAGCATCCAGTCAGCCATTCATCGTTATCGATTATCTGATATGATTAACTTACATATGTTGTCTTATTAACATGTGTATGCCATTTACACATGCCAACCAAACATATCAAGTGTGAGCATAGTATAATGATCACACTCCATCTAAATTCAGTGACTAATAAGTGTTAGGATTTTACATTACAGTACGCCACCTTCACAATATACCTTTGACTCGATTTGAAACGATGATCATTTTTCCCGTTCCAATCAAGTGGCAAGCATTCCAATCAAAAGGTATAATTTTCATGGAGAGAATTTTGTCCCAGAGGAATCGTTCCAATAAAGCGGCTGTTTCATTAAGCAGTGTTCGAATTATCGGTTTTGACTGTAGATTTCCTCTCCTGATAAACATAGATGAAAAACTAACTTTCCTAGCTGGTTGTATATTCATTGATTTAATTATTATTCTAGATTGCTGGCTATTTGTGCATGTGTGTCCTAGCAGCATTCCTAATTTCCCATTCATCGTTTGTTTACCTCAGGATTTTTTTAACACGCTTTCATTTTGATTTAAATTGTGTCCTCCTCATGATTTTTAACATTTGTGAATGTGCAATTTATATACTACAGTGCTACTGCCACTACATTATGATTATGATTGCAACGTTGTTTACCTCATCTGACATGTCTCTACTTTTTTAAGGGCATGGCACAGACCTGCATATTTAATTGGAATCATTCCGATTATGTTCTTAAATTCAAGGGCGTACAGATTTTCCATTCAGCATTCAGATTTTTTTTATCCCTCGTAAAGTGTTTCCCAAAGTATATCTTTTTATATCAAATTTTTCTGTTGTTGTTATTATCAAGTTTCATTTAGCATATCACTCATCAGTACCGCATTTAACTCCTTTTAACGAAGTGGCTATTTTTACATGCTTATGCACATGTAAATAGCTTTTGAGGCTAGTGACCCCATTCTGAGTTATCATACAGACCGATCCATGACTCATGCAACAACTATTTCGTGTCCTATTGGGCAAACAAATATAATAAGAACGCAATCAAAATAATAAAAAAACATAAAACAAACTTGAATCACTGCAGATGGCAAATTGTCGATTTCAAAGAAGCTAAGAAGGCAGTTTCCAGGTGTGTTTTGTCTTAATAAACCAACATTGTAAGAAAATTAGGGCATGGTACACACACACACACACACACATATATATATATATAGACACACACATACATATACATAATATATAGACACCCATATAAATACATTTATATATATATACATATGCATACACACACGCATATACACACATTCATATTATTATATACACATACACACATGCACAAACATAATATAATCTGTTTATATATCAATTCGTCTACATACCTACATACACACATGTATAGTGCCCATATGTATATAATATCAATATTCACAGATAATAGACAACGATTTTTTCCGACATACACAATTACATACATACACACACATACATACAGAATACATACATTCATGCACATACATACACATTTATAATACACATATACGTGTTATACAATATTATATACATGCACCCATGCATTCATGCATTCACTCATACATACATACACATGTATGTACATACAAACATACATACGCTCTTACATACATACAACATACATACCTAGATGCATACCTACATACAATACATACATACACACACACATATGATACAAACATACAGACATACACACACACATACATACATATACATACAAACATATACATACAAACATACAGACATTCATACCTGCAAACACATATCCAGAATGTATACTATACATACATACATATAATAATTTATATTATATATGAAATGAATGGACAGATACATTCAATGTACATTGATTTAGGCAAACACTTAAATTCCTACAGGAAAAGTACACACAGATACAGACATTGATTTACACAGGGGAAAGTACGAGGGGGGATAACATACGACTCCACTGGACAACCAAAGTTTATCCATCACAAACAGCTTTGACATCGCCTCTACAGTCCAAAATGTAATCCGAAAGTCTGTGTTTTTGGCGTCAATGCCATAGACGGTGATGCATACAGAGTGTACAACATTTAATTGTCCTCTAGCGGTTCTTTACTGTTGAGGAATACTTTTTTTCTGGTTTCTTAACACTAACAGAGTAACACTGCAATTGTTGCTCCGTTTCTTGTCCAAGTGGGAAGAACATTTTGGAGTTGTCGGATTTGTTTATACAGTTGATAATTCGTTGTTGTGAGGTCCTCTGTAATCAAAATTGGTTGACCTTTTAATTTCCGTTTTAGAAGACCTCATCCCTTTTCTTTCTTCTTTAAAATTTAACAATGATTTCTATCTCTCTGCTGTTGTAGTAGTAGCTTCCAACACAGGAGTCGCTTGAGTGTCTTCCTCTCCTGCTTTAAAACTGTACTTTGTGGTTAATGATATTCAAGACTTTCCTTGCGCATTCTTTCAGTTTCTTTTATCTTCTTTCACCTCAAAGATCCGTATTGATTCCTGTTCGGCGTTCATAGCTTTTGAATAGACGAGGTTAATTTTGTGTTTTAATTCCTTATTCTCGTCTTTGACGGCGTTAAGACGAGTTTTACATTCCAGGGTTTCAATTTTCAGGCCGTCATTTTCTTTTGTTGTATGAACCTATTTGTTGGGAGAGAGTTGATATTATCTCCTCCTTCATGCTGTTTAACATATCGGTGTATTCTCTGCGCTCCATGTTGTGTGCTGTGTTGGTGTATATATTTGATTGAAAAGGAAAAAAAGTTCTTCTGGGGGTGTCCTCTTCGGTTAAGGGAAATTCACTGTCAAGTGATCTGTTTTTCCGTTTGTTTCATCCCATCACATTCCATTTACATCCCCAGAAAATGTGTGCTTTCTATTGTACGTTACATATTATATCATTACTACATGTATATTGTATTAGAACACACCAGGTGTGCAGACCTGAAAATGGCAGCAGCTCCTCTTCAATGGCACATATTAACACATATTAACACACATTCATTGACTGCCTACAGCCTGTCACTTCACACTTTTTGGGTCATGAGTTGTTCTTTCTAGATATCACCTGACATTTTTATTTAAGAAAGTAGACAAGAAATTGAATATTAATAAAACACAGGTTCAAAGCACATGAAATATACAAAGTTGAAAACGTTACACTTTCTGAATCTGTCCATGTATATTTTGTTCTAAAAAAGTCCAAATATTAGAAAAATTAAGAAAGTTTCCAGAGTCAAGAAACAAAACGACTTGCATTTACATACTACACAGTCCATTGCTATCAAGAAAAGGAACTGTGATAATAAACACTACATCCTTACTTGACTCGAGTTAGTATAACGAAGGATTCTGTGAGGGTTTTGTTGTACATGACTAGACATGTTGGAAGTTGAAGATCAGTGGACTAATAAACTGACTATTTTGTATGGGATTCCATGACATTTAAGCAGTTTCCACATTGTTGTAAGGTCCATATAGCCTAATGTAGCAAATCAAATATTTCACTTTCAATCATGAATATCATATGCACTACTTGTCAGTATCATGCCATTATTGATATTATAATAGCTACGGGTAGGGAGGGAATTTATGCCTGTGAGAGGGAAAACAATTAGTGTATCTTCTTGCAGGTGCGTGGGCGGTTGGCGGGCGTTACTGGTGAGTCCTTCTTGCTTTCTTTCATCTTGCTGTTTCCTCTTAATTCACACTGTGATCACTGCGATGGTGGATAGGGTACATTTCAATTAAACTCTCTCTCCCTCTCTCCCCTCCCCCCCCCCTCCCCTCTCTCTCTCTCTCTCTCTCTCTCTCTCTCTCTCTCTCTCTCTCTCTCTCTCTCTCTCTCGTCTTCTCATGTATTTTCCATGTCTTTTATCAAAATCAAAGTGGTTGTATCAAATTATATAAAAGTTCTTACTATATTTTGATAATTTTTCTGTTTCTTTGTTCTATCCAGTAATGCTGATGTGTCATCATTCTGTGTGTTGTGCTATAAATAAATGTATATTTTTTTATTGTTATGATCACTTTTATTGTATTGTAATTGCTACTACTACTACTACTACTACTACTACTACTACTACTACTACTACTACTACTACTACTACTACTACTACTACTAATAATAATAATAATAATAATACTAATACTATTACTACTGCTGCACTACCACCACCACCACTACTACTACTACTGCCACTACTACTAGTACTGTAGTACTACTATACCACTACTACTACTACTACTACTGTCACTATTACTATTACTACTATACCACTACTACTACTACAAATTACTACTACTTTTACTACTACTACCACCACCACTACTACTACTACTATTACTACTACTGCTGCTGCTACTGCTACTACTACTACCTCTGCTACTACTACTACTCTACTACTACTACTACTACTACTACTACTACTACTACTACTACTACTTGCTATTAATAGTATTAATATAGTAAACTAACACTGACATTTATAAATTTTGTCGTTGCCTTTTTAGTAGAAATAAAATCTGTCATTTAATGATGTGATGTATTTGTGTTCTTCATTTGCACTCACTTGTCTGTTTTGCTATTTTTTTAAACTTTTTACAGTTGTTTATTTTCACTTTCACTATGTATCTTTTCCCCACCTGCCCCCCCCCTCTCTCTCTCTCTCTCTCTCTCTCTCTCTCTCTCTCTCTCTCTCTCTCTCTCTCTCTCTCTCTCTCTCTCTCTCTCTCTCTCTCTCTCTCTCTCTCTCTCTCTCTCTCTCTCTCTCTCAAGTTTGTTTCAACCCAAAGAAAGCAGGTTATGTAATATATATTCAGCAACGTAATATCAAATGTACTGTATTACTATTACAAGAAGGCAAGGGATAGTGTAACTTGTAAGTTGTAAGAATAGTGTTAATAGTCACAGGAAAAAAAATAATTCTCTTCTACTACAACTACTACTACAAGCCATTCAATGAAAAAACCCAGAGTATCTGTACTACTTCTAGTAGTTTTATGTAAGTGTACAGTTTTATATTTCTAAATGAAATTGAAGAGCATGTTAAAGTCACACATTACAGGTATTAATGTTTAATGACATAACAATTCAACATCGAGAAGGCATATGTCCTCCTTGTATTTGCAAGTCTCTAACTCTAACTATATTTCGCACTGACCGAACATCTTGGGGATCCAAGTTGTTCTTTCTTACCATTACTGTCAAAACGATCCTTGGTTATAATAATAGCCATTAAAAAGGTGAAAAACGACAATAAGTGACAACTCCACCAATGAAGACAAAACCATCACGTGACGTTTTGGGTATAACCCTTCAACAGACAACAAACGAGAAATATCTAGAATCTAGATCTAAACACTTTAAGGCATCACACAATGTGATGTCAGAAGAAGAACAGAAAGGAAGAAGAAAGAAAGAAAAATACGGTGATAATAATTATGTAAGGATACGAGAAAGGGTTCCAATGAAAGTGAGGTGTTAGAAGAAATAGGCTTCATACTATGCGTCATTGAAGGTATAAGTAAGTAACACTAGTAACAGTGAGAAAGATGTCCCGATAGTAGTATGGCAAAGAAGATAATATAAGATCTAGATCTATTCGCAATAAAGACAGATCAACAACGTAAACAACAGAAAGATGTGGCAATGTGAATTATCTGCAGGGGCGTGTTCTGCTTGGTGTTTTGGTGACAGGAACCACCTGTAACTGTAAGTGTAAGATATTGCAATACACCAAGAAGATACTACTATGATTTCTTTGCAATACACCCATCGCATCGACTTGCTTTATCGAACACACACACACACACACCAGTTTTACGCTACACTTCTCTGCAGGGCCTTTCACTATCAGGTTTCGCTGCTGGTGACATCACGTGCAGCCTGTAGAAATTCCGACCTCTCACTCTCACTTTCTCCTGTGGTGCCTTCTGGCAATATGAACCAAGATAGCTTAGTTAACTGTACAAAAATATTCCCGGAATAGGGTCAAAGGTCGTGATATTCTCTTCTTTGTATGTACAAAAAAAATAAAAATTTGAGCCAGGCCACAGCCGTCGTAAATTCTATTACGAAGGCTACGGCCAGGCACCAATTTAGTTCCATCCTCGAAATGACGTGGCGCATGCGTGGTGTCCGCTGACCGACGAATTCTATTTGTGTCGATATCCTCGTCATTTAGACTTAGCCAAAGACCAGCTCTACGTGCTACGATGCTGATACACACTAATGTGTATTGCGTGCTCGCTCTCTGTCTGTCTATCTGTATGTCTCTCTCTCTCTCTCTCTCTCTCTCTCTCTCTCTCTCTCTCTCTCTCTCTCTCTCTCTCTCTCTCTCTCTCTCTCTCTCTCTCTCTCTCTCTCTCTCTCTCTCTCTCTCTCTCTCTCTCTCTCTCTCTCTCTCTCTCCTCTCTCCTCCTCTTCCTACTTCAGACTCTCTCTCTCTCTCTCTCTCTCTCTCTCTCTCTCTCTCTCTCTCTCTCTCTCTCTCTCTCTCTCTCTCTCTCTCTCTCTCTCTCTCTCTCTTCCTTATCCTCCTCTTCCTACTTCTGACTCTCTCTCTCTTTCCTTACCCTCCTCGTTTGGGCCCGTGAGGCCCATCGTGTCTGCAGCAGGTTGCGAGTAGCAACAAGGTAGGGTGTCGCCAATGCATTACACACCCTTTTGTGGTGCAGAGGGGACATCTAATTTCTCTTACCTTTATCTTCTATCCATCCACTCTTTCTTGCTCTAGCGTCATGCCCCCATCTCCTCTTCTTTCTAGTTTTGGGATTTAAATTCCCTTTAGTGGGCGCATTGTTTCCCATGAGGTGCGACCCGTAATGCAAGAAAGGGGAACCCTGGATGTCGAGGTGAAGCATCCTGCTGGGATGTCTAACCAACACGCCTCTTTGGCCCTGGCTTCTGCTATTGCTAAGATGGGCGGCAAACGATGTGACCTGCGCTTGCTCAATCGGGTCGGACCGGACATCAGATCGAGTATGGTATTTCTGGGTCAATCTTGGTCGAGGGGAGGAGGTCGTCGTCAAATCTTGTGGCCTAGACGGGTGCACTAAGGAGGGGCCGGTGAGTAAGTTGGATGGGGTCACCCATGCAAGATAAACAATCGTCTATAAGGAGATTAAGGAGATCAAGACCCATACGTGGGTCTTGACCTTTGATGCACCAAAACCACCTAGGTACCTCACCATCGAGAATTTGGTTTTGAACTTTTGTCCCGAACCCGATGAGGTGCTTTAGCAAGGCCTGGTAGGGGGCCTGAAGGTGGCAACCCCACTATCTGCCTAGGGTACACTACAGTGGGCTAATCCCCTGCTTATCCAAAACCAAACTGATTCAGAGAAATGAATGTAATATACCCGGCTTGACCTTTCAACGATGAAAATGGAAACGAACACGGATTGTGATTTTTGGAACATGGAATGTTACGGCAATAAGTGGAAAAGAGTTAGAATTAGTTGAAGAAATGGAAAATTTCAAAGTGGATATTTTGGGCACTACACAAACAAACAAAAAAAGGACAAGTAATAGAAAATGTAGGACCAAATCATATTTTAATCTTCTCAGAGTAGATATCAAAGATAGAGCTAAAGCAGGAATAGGCGTCCTATTGCATAAAAGACATGAAAAGCTACTAGAAAGTTGGAAATTTATAAGCCCACAGCTATTAGAGGTAAATATTAAACCAAAAGGACGAGAAATTAAATTATTAATAACTTATGGACCAAACGAAGACGCCACTAAAGGAGAAAAGATATCTTCGAAAACGATTTACAAATTATAGCTGCAGCACAAACATGAACTTTTTTAGGAGATTTAAACGTTAGAGTAGGCAGCCAGATAGAAACGTTAGGAGGAGTAATAGGTAAAGAATGAGAGACAACAACTTCTCCAAATGTAGAGACACTAATAGATTTTTGCCTAAAGAATAACATGAAAATAGCCAACACCTTTTTTCCTCATAAAGATATCCACAAATATACAAGAGTCAATGATAGACTACATAATAGTTAGCAACTTCGTTTTGTACAGTACAATGGATGCAAGAGTAAACAGAGGAGCTGAAATATTTAGTGATCCTCACCTAGTGATTGCCAAAATGAGATTACTGACTGAAGAAAACAAACAGAAAAGAAAAGAGAAGAAAACTACTTAACTCAAAATAGAAGAACCAAATAAAGCAATAGTACAACAGATATACCAATGTAGGATAAAAAGATTTAACGGTGAAAGGCAGATGGATCTGAATGATAGCACAATAGAAGAAAAGTGGCAAATGTATAAAGAAACACTCCTCAGTTGTACTGAAGAGGTCCGTGGTAGGAAACAAATTAAAGGAGACAGGAAAAGAACAGCATGGTGGAATGAGAATGTCAAGACTAAGATCAAAGAAAAGAAGGATGCCTGGAAGAAATACAATGTACAAACAAAGAGACCAGAGGAAAGGGATAGATTACGTGAATAAAAGAGTTATTGCCAAAGAGGAAGTGGGGGAAGCAAAACAGGAACAATGGGAAGAGTTTGGACAAAGACTTCAAGAAAGCTATCAAGGAAATCAAAAGCTGTTCTGGGGGGGGGGGGGGGGATGAAGAGCATAAGAAAGACCCAATACGACAAATTAAGAATATCAAAGGAGAAATAATGAAAGAAGACAACCAAATCATGGAAACGTGGAGAAAGTTTTTTTAACAATTATATAATCTTTCCAGAACATATGAAACAAGGAGTAAAGATCAATTAGTAAGAGTAACACGTGATCCAGAGGAGACAGCTGAAGATGTAAATATATCAATAGAAGAAATCCAAACAGCTATAAGAAAAGTGAAATTAGGAAAAGCCCTAGGAGCAGATCAAGTTTATCCAGGAATGATTAAAAACCAAGGGAGAGAGGCAGGTAAACTACTACATGCAATATGCCAACAAGCATGGTAGTCCAAAACGGGTGCCAGGCGACTGGAAAAACTGGAAAAAAGAAATGGTAGTATCAATACGCAAGAAAGCATCAATTATGGAATGCTCAAACTATAGAGGGATGCCAGGATACTGGAAATGAGACTAAGGAAAAGAGTAGAAGATCAGATAGAAGAACATCAGAGTGGATTTAGGCCAGGAAGGGAAGAAGTGTACAAGATTACATATTTACAATTAGACAAATAATAGAAAACTTCCTTGAGAGAAACATTGACTTGCACCTGTGTTTTATAGTTATAGACTTAGAAAAGGCATTTGATACAGTGAAGAGGGACGAACTATGGCATTCCTTAAAAGAACACAATGTAGAGCAAAATTTAATAGAAGCCATTAAAAGTTTTTACAATAAACCAACATGTGCAGTGAGAGTAGCTGGAAACATTTCTGCAGAATTTGATGTTGATATAGGAGGTAAGACAGAGTTGTATCCTAAGTCCTCTTTTGTTAATCACATTTATGGATTCAGTCGTAAAGGCATCCTCAAAAATGAAGAAAATGGGTTGCATTCTTGTCAGTGTCTCTTGAATAAATGATTGTTTCACCGGTTGCCAGTTTATTTATCCTAGTCCTATCCAATGAGTTTCACTGGTTCTAAGAATATCCAGGTGATAATTCCTGAATTCTGGGGCTACTTGTGAGCACTTTCCTGTCTCGTACATAGCACGGACCTTCCAATTTTCATTAGGTTAAAAAGGTGGATTGGCCTGCTATCTCTAGGCTTCATATTGCAATCTCCACTCTTTCCCAGGGAGGTGGTGGCACCTTGGAGGGGCACCAACTGTGCCCAAGGCTGGCGTAACTGAATTGTTTGTTGACGTTTCTGTAGCGATGCTGATTTTTGCAAGGTAGGGTTGCCGGCCCCACGCCCGACCCTGGGATGACCAGGATTTATTTCGTATATTCACTCATATACAAGCTACCCTCCCAGTTTATTGAACCCTGTCTGCCCATGGTTTGAAATCAGCGTTTTCCGTCTCCTAGATAGCCAACTTTACCAGGTTGACGAGATCTAATCTAGATCTATCTACCCGGGGAGAGGTTATAAAGGCTCATCGATTCGCCTGCTACGGTAATCCTTCTTGCGGGTATGTTGGGATATTTTCTAAGAGCTGAGTTCCCATTCTTCAACTCCACACCGCCCTCTATGACCAGCGCCAGATTGTCCGCGATTGCTTATTGGTTATTCGCAGTTTACCTCTATATATTAGAAACTATTCAACTCTCCGCAACTATGTGGACGTGCCCGACAGGAGATGGTCGCCCCCCCCCCCCACCCCAACCCACATCTCATTGCTAATGTAGCCACCCCACATCTCAATGCTAATGTAGCCACCCACATCTCATTGCTAATGTAGCCACCCCACATCTCAATGCTAATTTAGAAACCTTGGCCCTTGTCCGTTCTTGCACTCAATAATAACGGTACGGTAGTCAAACTTGTTCTTGGAAAAAGACTTGATGATTTGACCTATTGACCCCGCGATTGTCAACTATGAAATGACATCAAACATGGCGGACCATCGGATTACAGGTGATTTATTTACATATAATGTTGTGATTATAGTATAGAAGAGAACCTGCAAAGGAGACACATTGCTCGCTTCTTTCAAATTTAAGATGAAAATGAGCAATTTTTCTAAATAGATGATCTAGATTCTAGCCCTAGCGCTCATATGGAGGCTCATATGAGAACTAAGATTAGCTAAGATTCTCTCTCAGACTAACTCACCACTGACTCAAGATGGTGTGATGATTACCTGTGGTGGCAACATCACTTTAATTATAATCAATTTTTGGACAGGGCTTAGTAACACTGCAGTTTACCTGACAGCTTAGTAAGGTGGGTAGATTTACCGTTTACTGCATTTTAATTTTTATTGACTAACCAGTAACCTTAACCCCAAATCTCTAACTGGTAACCCTAAACCCTATTTCTCAAGGTGTTACATGTTTGTCCGGTAAACTGCAATCAGACCCAGGGCTTGTTTCAAACAAGTGAGTGTAAAAACCGCAATAAAATAGGGTAATCCTTAACCCTTATAAGGCTGACCTCGCTATCGATCAATAATCTCGTTCCACTGTGTACGAGGCTTCGGCACGTAGCACCGATAGTTTTCTCGTCACGTTTGACCACGACGTACCTGTGATTACTGTGACTATCTTTGATCTTTGGCCTGCATTTGAGATAGAGCTCCTGTGTGTTTTTGTGTCTCTTTACAAGAAATATATCGAGAGTGTGTTAGACTCGGAAATGAACTATCACTTTCACCCAAACTTGCAAACAGAGAAAATGGACTTTCTCTGTTTGGCGTGGCGTGGATTGATCAGCGAATTTGGTCAAAATAGAGGCATTCCCAAAACCTGTCCTTGAGTGCTCTGCAGTTATACGGGACCTGCCACTAACGCTTTGTCTCGCTGGAAGGCCAGGAATGAAGCAAATGTACTGGAGCCGTCATTAGCATAGGTGTACTTAGAGTAAGCAGCGGCAGGCAAATATACGGGACCTGTCGGATAGGGGTTAATAATTGATGTCCCGGTCACGCAAGGAATGCTTGGCTAAATAGGAATACCGGCACCATTTTTGTTAATGGGAATGAAGTGAAAATAAATGGGGGCCCTGACTGTGTGAAAACCCTGTGAACAGGGAGAGGGGGGGGGGGGGGGCTTCAAAGGCTGTTCTCCCTCCTGATTATGTAAGAACTTAGTGAACTATGGTGGAAATGACTGAGGCCAGTCTCTCTTTTTTTTAAGTTAAACATAGCCACCAACCAGTACGTAAAAAAACGTAAGTCTGTATTTAGTTTCAAAAGTACATATTAGGTTAACTGTGGTTTTTAAAAAGAAACCATTTAGTTGACACTACAGACTCAGAGACAGACCTGGCAACTGTCCCAATTTTCTCCGGGACAATCCCGGATTTTGAGTTTGTAAACAAACAAAAAGAAAGAAAAGAAAAAAAAGGGGGCGGGAGGGAGAGGAATGTAGACTGAATTTTGGGAAAAAACCTGGAATCCAAGTTTTTAAAAATTAAAAAGTTGGAATAGTATTAGTGATGACTACTGGCGTAGCCTCAGTATTTAGTCTCAATCTAATAATCATATTTGATAATACCCGGGGTATAAACTGCTTGTTTTATATTAATAATATTAATATAAGAGGTGCAATTTAACAAAATTAATGAGGCTTAACGAAAAGGAAAAAGAATCTTATAACATGTACGCATTTGAATGTTCACACAAATTATGTTCATTTCTCTTTAAAATTCAGAGATTCAGTTTTATGTAGTTTTCTGGGGTCATCATTTTTTGATTGTGGGTTTAATTTCATATTGTTTCTTTCAGGGTGTTTTCTTTGCTTGCTATCTGTCTTTGCCACATCGACTGCAACTCTGAATGCTAACAATAGCGATGTTTGTGGGGGATGGGCAAACATAGCTAAGAGACTGACAGGAAGTGGGAGAATTCAAGTATGTCTCAACAACCAGACTGACCATTGCACCAGATTTGACTGTGAAGGAACCTTAAGGATAACAGTAAGATTGAAAAAGAAACTACACTTTTCATGCCATTTTTTTCACAATTGTCAAATTTCTGCTATGTTATCTTCATGATCAATTTCAACAGAAATTCAACATTGAGAACTAAGTTGCAGATTTCAACAGTGGTCAAATATATTGTGTAATGTTGGAAAATCTGCATTCACCGACACTTTCTTTCTTTCTTTATCAGCTCCCATTTTACTTTCCGGTGTATGGGTTTAGATACCCGAAATGATCTTTCTCCAGGCTGCCCTGTCCTGACATTTTCTGTTTCCTGCTGTGAAAGTTAAATTTCTTTGCGTTTTTAATGCCTTTTTTATATCTTCTTCCCACTTTCTCCGAGATCTGCCTTTTGATCTTTTACCTTGAGTAGCATTGTATACTGATTTAGCTATTATATTGTCATTCATTCTGTTAACATGCCCAAACCATCTCAGTTGATTCATTTCTATCTTAGTTTTTTTATGCTGTTTGCTTTGGTTTGATCTCTTATTGTTGTGTTTTTGATTGTGTCTCCTTTAGTTTTCCCTACTACTCTTCTTAGATATTTCATTTCAGCTGCCTGTACTCTACTGTATTCCCTACTGTCTAAGGTCCAGGTTTCACTGCCATAGAGGAGAGAAGGACAATTAACTGCGTTGTATTATACTGCCATTTTGGTTTTTGTTGACAATTCTTGCTCACATACAAATGCTTTTCCTAGATGGTTATACATTGCACTTGCCTTTTGGATTCTCTGACTGATTTCTTCTCTTAGTTTTCCCTCTGAGTGAATCATTACTCCTAGGCAATTGTAGCTTTGAATTTGTTCTAAATTCTCCCTGCCCAATTTAAGGTTTTGTTTTGGCTTCCCTAGTTACCAGCATTGTTTTGGTTTTCTTTGCATTTACCCTCATTCCTCTTTTATTTAATTCATTATTCATCATGTTGATATTCGACTGGAGATCCCTTTCTGATTTTCCAAACAGAACTAATCATCAGCAAATGAAAGCATTGATACATTTCTTGAAGTCTTTTGTCCAAACTCTTCCCGCTGTTCCTGTTTTGCTTTCCTAACTTCCTCTTTGGCGATAGTTCTTTTACTCACGTAATCTATCCTATCCTCAGGTCTCTTTGTTTGCAAGTATTTCTTCCAGGCATCCTTCTTTTCTTTGATCTTAGTCTTAACGTTCTCATTCCACCATGCTGTTCTTTTCCTGTCTCCTTTAATTTGTTTCCTACCACAGACCTCTTCAGTACAACTGAGGACTGTTTCTTTATACATCTGCCACTTTTCTTTTATTGTGCTATCCTTCAGATCCATCTGCCTTTCACTGATAGATTCTTTTATCCTGGATTGGTATATCTGTTTTACTATTGGTTTATTTAGTTCTTCTATTTTGAGTTTAGTAGCTTTCTTCTCTTCCTTTTCTGTTTGTTTTCTTAAGTCAGTAATCTCATTTTGGCAATCACTAGGTGATGATCACTAAATATTTCAGCTCCTCTGTTTACTCTTGCATCCAATGTACTGTAAAAAAAAGGAGCTGCTAACTATTATGTAGTCTATCATTGACTTTTTACACTCTCTTCATGTACTCTTGTATATTTGTGGATATCTTTATGAGGAAAAAGGTGTTGGCTATTTTCATGTTATTCTCTAGGCAAAAATCTATTAGTCTCTCTCTCCATTTGGAGAAGTTGTTGTCTCTCATTCTTTACCTATTACTGCTCCTGACGTTTCTATCTGGCTGCCTACTCTAACGTTTAAATCTCCTAAAACCATTAGTTCCTGTTTGGGTTTAAGATTCCTATTACTCCTCCTGACGTTTCTACATTGTTGCCTACTCTAGCATTTAAATCTCCTAAAAGCATTAGTTCCTGTTTGGGTTTAAGATTCTCTTCAGCTATTTGTAAATCGTTTTTGAAGATATCTTTTTCTTCTTTAGTGGTGTCTTCGTTTGGTCCATAAGCTATTAATAATTTAATTTCTCGTCCTTTTGGTTTAATATTTACCTCTAATAGCCGTGGGCTTATAAATTTACAACATTCTAGTAGCTTTTCATGCCTTTTTATGCACTAGGAGGCCTACTCCTGCTTTAGCTCTATCTTTGACATCTACTCCTGAAAAGATTAAAATATGATTTGGTCCTTCATTTTCTTTTCCTTGTTCTTTTTTCTTTGTTTTTCTGTAATGACCAAAATATCTACTTTGAAATTTTCCATTTCTTCAACTAATTCTAACTCTTTTCCATTTATTGCCGTAACATTCCATGTTCCAAAAATCACAATCCGTGTTCGTTTCAATGTTCATCGTTGAAAGATCAAGCCGGTTATATTACATTTATTTCTCTGAATCAGTTTGGTTTTGGATAAGCAGGGATTAGCCCACTGTACCCTAAGTAGATGGTGGGGCTGCCATCTTGAGGCCCCCTACCAGGCCTTGTTATTTTCTGTCAGGGTTAGCTCCCTTAGCCTTCAATCATTCAAGACCAGCATGCAAGGCAGCAGGTTGTTGCTTTCTGTCAGGGTTAACTCCCTTAGCCTGTTGGTCAGTCAAGACCGGCCTGCAAGGCAGTAGGTTGTTTTCTGTCAGGTTTAACTCCCTTAGCCTTTGGTTGGCCAAGACCCGCCTGCAAGGCAGCAGCAGACTCGTGGAGAGCGGGATCATCTACTCCCCGTACAGGTGCTCACCTGTCCACTGCCCGGAGATAGCATTGCATGGTGCTGTTATTGTAAGTGTGAGATTAAATACGGTACAGGAGGTGTTGGATGTCAGAAAGTTTCACATTTCAGAGACTTTCAGATTTTCTTTTCATTTGCCATTTACATCCCTGATCAAGTATTCTCATGTCTATTTGAAATTTTTTTTTTTAATACACTGGTGTCGGCCTAAAAACCTGCCGCCTGAAAACCTAGTCAGCCTAAGAACTTGCTATTTCTGTGCAACAGAATTTTTCTTATATAAAAGTGCCTCCTTAGTACAGCTCGATCCACCTTACCACTCAGTCTGATCGTGAACTGAGAATCATTTAAAAAAAACAACTCAATTTAATGCTAATAATTGCCGATAACATGTGACAGGTTGCAAGTGAATCATAGAAAGACGGGTGGGAAGTTTATTGCATTGGTCCAGACACTAGTAAGTGCTATAAACACATCACACGGGTGTGCCAGGCGTCGAATGGCAGACATGAGGAAGGTTTGCCACCCGTCCTGTCCACCTTTCGTGGCCACCTGTGACCATGCTTTGGCACCTTGGGCACGACAGACAAACGGAGATTACGTAACAGTCGCGTGTCAAGATGTGGAAGCAAGGCAATTGCGCGACGACTATTGCAACATCAAAAACAGATGACAGGGTAAGGACAGCCCTCTTATTGTTGGGACTTTTCTCAGGCCGTCTTGCATTTGTGATCAACTTTCCTGTTTTCTGATTGGCTGAAGAATAAATGACCAATCGCTACATTGTTTTGTCATGGTCATAAACGTTCATTCATTTGCTCAGTTTGCTGGAAGCTAGATCTATCTACCTGCAAAGACTGCATATTTTTCAAAACATCATTTCAAACACAGCTTCAGACCACCATAATGTCTACACAAGGCAATTCTCTAAATATGCCTAAATGCGTAAGTCTGTGTGATGAAAGTTTTCCGGACAAGCAAATTCCAAATAAATCATTTGATAGGGCTGCAAACACTAATTTATGCTTTTTGAATTACAATTTAATAACTTCTTTAGTCTTTATAATGTTGTAAAGGAGAAAAAAATTTGCTGTGCACAAGATGGACTTATGCGGCTAGAGTTGAATGTTTTGAAAGATCTAAACAAGTAAGCTTGCTCCTTGACTTACGAGGTTAGAATTTCAAGGCGGGAAGAAAAACAGAAATCTTTGTTCAGATTATGTGCATAATTGGAACTTTTCTACTGGTTCAAGGCCTGTTATATTTATAAAGACAAGAAAGAAGCATGCATTTGATTATTTAAAGGATAATTTATCTCATATCACGTACATAGATCATGGATTAACACACTTAGACAGTTTTACAGATGATATTCAAAATGCTTGAACAGATCAATTTATTACCACACTTTTATTCAATTCTTCCTTTTACAGCATCAGTTCCTTGGTCCTGTTAAATTAAAAGCCATGTCATTTGATTACTGCTTTGGAAGTCGGCTGAACTCCTGTGGCAATCCTGTCTCTATGGATTTCTACTTACAACTGCCAGCCAAGAATTTTACTTTCATTCAGAGTATTGAACACAATAAGATTATCACTTTGAAAGGTAGGCTGGCCTTTCCATCTTATGTACTTAATAACAATCAAAATTTTCAAACTTAGTTATTTTCACTTTTTTTTTATTCGATTAATTCAGTTTGAGGTACTCAAGTCCTTCTGCCACATCAAATTGTTTTAAGCACATCTAGGACTTATAATCCAAACTTAAATCAGTTCTCTTCTTGCTAGTCACTTGAATAGAAATTGAAAAGGATGATGTATCATGGAATCTTATTCAAAAGTGAGCGAAAACGAAGTGAGTGGTAAAATGAAAGCAATTTATTGTAGACACAGAATGGGTTGATTAAAACAAACATGGCATTCATTAGTAGTACGGTGCATTGCTATGACAGTGCACAAGACTGTTTTATAAGCGCCGCCCCATGCCAATACCGTACTGTATTGTTAAGTAGACGAGCAAGGAATGACATGATTGATTTCATCCCTGCATAATGGATGTCTGGTGTATCTGGCTTATGGTCATCGTGAACTGGCACTTACAACATCATCTGCATATGTAATATATAACACATCTTGCACTATCGAAGGTGTTATAATTGTTTGCCACAAAGTCAAATTTGGATAACAAGCGAGTGTTGGAATTTATAATTATGGGGAAAATGGTGATGATAATTACTACAAGCCTGCAAAAAATTGTTTTGATTAACCGTGGCCTTTCCCATTTAAAGAGGTAAAATATATAGAAAAATATTCCGTTCCCAGGGATTTCTTCTCACTTGGCCGGGTTTCCCGATTCCCCAGTTCCCGATTAGAGAGGTTCGACTGTATTTTATTTGTGAGTTTGTTTTACACCCATTACCTGCTGTGAAAAAAAAACCCAACTTTTTCTTTACCGTTTTCATGTTTAAGTCTACATTATACAGGAGCGTAAAAGTGTTCCATCCTTGCTTCTGCATTCCTTGTTTGTTTGATTTCAATTCATGAATTCAATTTTCTCTTTTTAACATGCCTTCTCCCAACCAAACTCAAAATATGTGGAGGATCATGCTGCTGAAAGAAACTTAAACTATTGTTATTCAAAAAAGGATAGGTTTACAGCATTTTATAGAAGGCATAATATTATAATGATAATAGATCGTTCAACATGGGAGAAGGTGTAGACATATTTGTGAACCGTGAGATAACATGAAAGTAGTTTCAGAAACTTAAAATTCAATATTGGACATGCTTAAAACTTAAAAAATTAGTAGAGTGAAGACATATCATATGTCTGTTTTTTATTTGTTTTCATTTAATTTTACCCACATCCACAATGAAGATGGTGTCTGGGGTTTTGTTAGGATCTTTAAATTTGACCAAACTGTCCTCAAAACAGGCACAGAGTGTTGTGCTCACGGAATCTACGCTTTATTGTCTGTCTCCGATGAGATAAGGTGTCGATCCACCTATCTGGACCAGATTTCAATTGTAAAAACTTAACTTTTTAACCTGCCAGAGTTTGAACCTGTGACCGTTTTGTTGAGAGGCAGACACCTTGCCTCTGGACAACCAAGTCCTCCGGAAGGTTCCTGTAAGAGGTGGAGAGGAAGTTTGATTTCAGATTATGATCATTGTGATCATTGTGACACGTGAATGGCCTGTGTTGAAAACATAGGGGTTACTCACGTTTTCATTGAACTTTGCACATCCACATAAATTTTTAATTTAATTGCACATGAGAACATCATGCAAGTTCATGCATGAAGCTAATCCACTTAAGCTGTCATATGATGGTATTTCCAGTTCATTTTCAATGACACAGTGTTTTTACTAAATGCTTTGTTTTTTATTCATTCATGACAGATTTGAAAATTCCGTTTGGAGGAGCAGGAACAGCGATTCCAGTTATTTTATTTGGAATGGAAAAGAAGACAAGTGGTTTTATTGAATTTTCTGTGAGTGTTGTTGAAATTTTTTAGTAAAAGAGTAAAAGTGAAAAAGTTAATTTCCTTTAAGACCATTAGGGCCTATAGAGCCAATGTTTGTCCTTGTTTCTATATGGTGAAGACGAACAGGGGATAATATGTCACCTCTTGATGTTGGTACATATTTTCACCTAATTTGAGTAGGGACATGATTTTTACTCCAAAGCTTATATAAGACAAAGTTATACTGCTTTAAAAAAAAATTGCCAACAGAGTTGATGTCATTGCATTATTTTTTTTTTTTTACAACTCACTGTAAAAGGGATCAGATTTCATTTCCGTTTCTGCTTTAGACAAGTAGAAAATATAGCAATTTATCAAGGGAGTATCAGGGACTTTCCGTTTTAGCAGGTGCAACTGTAGTTGAAGATATTGAGATGTAAAATGTAATTAAGGCTGTCCTTTTTTCTTGTTTTTCAAACAAGACAATCGATACATTTTTACAAATAATCTGTAATGGTTACCACAGTTATCTTTCTCTCCTTAATAACTCTTAATGGCAATCCACAGGTGGTTATGAAAGTCCAACTAGAGGCCTTTGGAACGTCCATATTCCTTCCTCAACTTCAACAAACTCTCATTAACGAGACTGCTATCCCAGTAGAGACGTGTACAAAAGAGGAAAAGAAAGCTAAATTTCAAACGGTGCCTGCCATGTGACAATGGCTACAACAGTGACCATCAAACCCTCAAGTAAAGTATACACATTTAGTTGGGAAAAACAAAGACAAGAAATCAAGACTGCAGTTCTTGTTTGAGTCCAAATATTTATAGCTTTTCATTCTTAGGTGATGATTATGAAATTGGTACAGATGTTAAATCAATTGTTAACTTTGAGCCCGTTTCCCAGAGCTAAATTAAATTTCATGAATGGATTCCTCCGGCCATGAGGAAATGTATTTTATAGTAACTTGACTTCAACTTCAATGTTTTCATTTCTGTTGTCTTTGAAATCTTTTAAAAAACGTTTAATTACATATTTTAAGTCTTCTTTTTTTTCTTTTTTCTCTAGGATAAAGTGTTTCCAAAGATGAAAGTTTATTTCTTAGCCACAATTATTTGTCAGATCTGCAAAAGTTTTCTTTAAAACAATATAGCACACAAAGCTTTTTGTTATTCATTTTATGAGATTGTGTTGTCTGTTCATGTACTCATGACACTCTACTGCTGCAGTGTAAATAGCACTGTATTGCGGTTAATACAGCGTTTTCGTCAATTATCCGGGCTTACTGTCAATTATTAGAAACCTCCCTTCTCCTTGGTCATCTCAAATCTCTTGTTTCAATTTTTCACATTATTTCCAATTTTTTAGCTACCTTACACCAAGAGTGTAATGTTGTCAGCAAACCTTGTTCCCATGGAGAGATATGTGACCATGTTCAGCATAGGGCTGTGTGTTTATGCAGTCCAGGTGGGTCAATGTCTATCTATCTTTTAACTATGTATGTATGTATGTATGTATGTATGTATGTATGTATGTATGTATGTATGTATGTATGTATGTATGTATGTATGTATGTATGTATGTATGTATGTATGTATGTATGTGTATGTATGTATGTATGTATGTATGTATGTATCTATCTATCTGTCTATCTATCTATCTATATGTCTATCTATCTATTTATCTATCTATCTATCTATCTATCTATCTATCTATCTATCTATCTATCTATCTATATGTCTATCTATCTATCTATCTATATATCTATCCATCTGTCTATCTGTCTATGTATCTGTAAATATATATTTATGTGTCTTTTTATCCATCTATTGACTATATATGCATTTATCTAGTTCTACACTATGTTGTTTCTACCATATGTCCAGTTGATCGCCTTTGTTGCTATTTCTCCTCCTTTCCCTCAAAACTCTTATCCTGCGGATCCTGTATATATCCGTCTCAATATCTCAGTCTCATGCATTGCCTGCAGGTCTTATAAATTCCCTCTCTCACCCTGCCCCGTCCTGCAGGTCTTATAAATTCCCTCTCTCACCCTGCCCCGTGTTGCCTGCAGGTCTTATTTCCCTCTCTCACCCTGCCCCGTGTTGCCTGCAGGTCTTATAAATTCCCTCTCTCACCCTGCCCCGTGTTGCCTGCAGGTCTTATAAATTCTCTCTCTCACCTTGTTGCTCCCCGTGTTGCTGCAGGTCTTATAAATTCCCTCTCTCACCCTGCCCCGTTTGCCTGCAGGTCTTATAAATTCCCTCTCTCACCTGCCCTGTGTTGCCTGCAGGTCTTATAAATTCTCTCTCTCACCTTGCCTCGTGCGGGTCTTATAAATTCCCTCTCTCACCTTGCCTCGTGTTGCCTGTGGGTCTTATAAATTCCCTCTCTTGCCTCGTGTTGCCTGTGGGTCTTATAAATTCCCTCTCTCACCTTGCCTCGTGTTGCCTGCAGGTCTTATAAATTCCCTCTCTCACCCTGCCCCCTGTTGCCTGTGGGTCTTATAAATTCCCTCTCTCACCTTGCCTCGTGTTGCCTGTGGGTCTTATAAATTCCCTCTCTCACCCTGCCCCCTGTTGCCTGCGGGTCCCATATTTTTGCACACCAGCGAGGTGTGTAGGCATGGCTCTGTTTATACAGTATTGTATCATTTCAGAATAGCTCTACCAATAAAGTTTGCATAAAAAGTGCATGTTACTGTGGAAAAAATCTTAAGGAATATTGGCAAGCATTCATCCAACCAAATTCACTAGTGAAGTTACTATGGTATTATTTTAGGCCTTAATTTAAACGAAATAGCATGTTTATTAATCAATTAGTACTTTTTTTTTGTATTGAAAGACTAGTATAGTTGTTTTAAAATACTGAAATTGCCAACATAAGTTGTAATATTTTCTTGAAAACTATTTTTTTCCCTTTCAAACAAGACTACCACGAGGCACGTTCGTTATTTTAGAAACACGCTATTAGTTCATGGTCAGGCTGTACCATAAAAACAGGAGGTGTCTCCCAGATTGGCGTTATTTGCATACAATACTGAATTATTTCTTTCCACAAATAGACGTGTTTTATAGCCCTTAACTGTAAAATTTAGACACAACCCTGGAGCACACAACACAATCATGTCAGCCCATGGCAAGGATGCAGGCAGTGGGTGTTTGATTTCAACTTCCATCGGGGAAAGTCAGCATTAAGGGGATATGCGGCAACTGGACTAGGCCATTTGGGGTAAAAATATAAAAATCGAGGTTATGGCATTTCTTTCTAGTTGCACTTTTTAGCTTTACTTACAAACCATCCCCCAAGTCTGAATTCCCTGCCTTTCTGTGAAAAAAAGTCTTTGAAGACAACAACCGTCACCAGTTTTGTGACAAATTATTATATTTTGTCTTATTTTGAGATCCTCACAAAGCCCTTACCCTCGAATGAAATGGGATCGTCCTATTCATTTACGCATCTCTTCGTATGCGCTGTGCTATTCGTATTGAGACTACATGGTCAGTGACGATAGTATTATTTCGCTATAGTACAACTACAATAATATTGTATTGAGAAGTGCTAGCCAAAGTCCACAGTTCCATATATGGGCAGATGTTACGCTCAAATGCCACAAACATTTGGGCGAACAGTCGCAAAATCTCTCCCTCTCACTCATGGTTGGCCCGTTCAACCAATCATCTTGCTCAATATGATTAAACACAATACAGTAATCTCTGCCAAAATGTTCGGTCCACGGGGGACAAAATTATTGTACATTTTGGCGAAGGTGCATTTGATGGAGTCAAAGACCATGACCCATTCTTGTTTGAAAATACATGTAAACTCTCCTTTAAAAAAAAAGTTTTTATTGTTTGGAGTTTGTTTGTTATTCGTTGGTTTGAGGACAAGACCCAATAGGCCTTCTAATAGATCTGTTACATTCTTGTCTCACTCAAGACTACAACAAGATGTGGTGATTGTGAAGACATTCGGCAACAAAGTCTTTTTTTATTGGTTGACTCATGTGTCATACATAGTAAGATCTCCGTGGGTAGACCTTTCTCAAATTTTCTCACCGTAATCAAAGAGAAAAAACGATCGGACAGTCTGTCTGGCAGACCTATCGAGTGACGGATGGAAGGGGAGGATAAGGGTGATCAGAGCCAAGACAGCTAAGACTAATTGAGAATAGTTGGTTAAGATCTAGATGTCACACACACGCACACACACACCTGTGTGACAGATTGTGTCACTGGAACAAGGCCAGAAGAGGTTGTTTATTTTTCACAGCAATTGCATCTTAACATTTTAACAAATCATGCATTTTATATGTGCAATCTTACTAAAAGTTAACCCGCAAATTTGTGGGGATTGGTGGTACAATCTGTTGATATTAATAACTTAATGATTTTAAACCTTTGCCTTCTTGAGATTCTCGACTGTCAAATCACATGAGTGCTGTTGTTTAAGCCACATACTTTGTAAGAGAACGGGCATTGACAGAGTCACATTATACACGTAAA
>JAXRKP010000315.1:167500-205000 GCA_037039925.1 Doris montereyensis | reverse complement strand
CTCTGCATCTTTCTCCTCCCGCCCTCCATCTCTCCTTCATCTCTCCTTCTCTCCTCCTTCTCTCCATCTCTCCATCTCTCCATCTCTCTTTTTTTACAGAGTACATCATCATTGGTGCATCTGCTGGTGCCGCCCTCCTGCTGGTCGTGGTGGTGGTCGGCTTCGTGTGTCACCGTCGTCGCCGCAACATGATTCGGGTGGACCTCAACGATTCTCATCACCAACATCTGCTCAGCCGTGTCGGTGATGCCGATGGCTTTATGAACCTCATTATGTGATACCACTGTGATCGCTGGATAGAAGTGCCATATCATGCACTCCCAAAAACAGTGGCCGTTTTTTTTTATTGCTTGGAGTGGAGGGATGGGGGGGGGGGAGGTTGATGGGAGAATTTTAAAGTGTTGATTATGCAATGATACTCTCTCAAAATAGATAAAGATATGGAAATGATGTGGAACGGATTAATGAGTCATAAAGTAAGGAACAAAATAGACAGCACATGTCATGTCATCTTATGGTTGGCATAAAGGGTTTTATAAAAGAACTTTACAATACTCACATGTTGGCTCTACGGCTGTGATGACATGCTTATCGGCAGTGAAAGTCGCACGTATTGCTCATAATGGTTATTATAAATGGGTATCTATTGGTTCTTGTGCCACGGAACCCTAACTAGACGAAGTATAGGGGCTTACTAATGTTAAAAAATGAGAGAAAAAGGTGTTACTAATTTTAGACTTACATGGTTTATGCACTTTTACCGTCGATATATATGTGTATGTGCATTATATTTATAAGGCCTTTACGTCAATATTGACGATCCTGTAACAGTTGCTGTCACAGCAAAACCTGGGCTAATTTTTATCTGAGGAAAGTATGGATGCTCAGCCACACTTCCGTTCCTCTGATCTTTGCCTCTTTTTACATTAATTTAGAGTAATGAACTGATCGATGAGTCTGAGGTACAAAAGATTGTAAGGTTATTTCTAAATAAGCCTTTTTTGATAGGATTTCAATTTTTGCCAGGGTGGCAGTTGGAATGGCTTGCTTTTTTTGTAGTTCTAACCGCTTAGGTTCTCTACATGCGCAAAGGAACATGGGACTTCCTAGATTATCATTCGTCTCTGATAGGACTTGGCACTCAGTTTATCCTGCCTACTACAGGGCCAGGATTCGAACCCTTGATATTCGGCTTGACAGGTGAGTGCTGTGTACCCACTGAGCTATCTGCTCCACTATGTATATACACACCATGCAATATTGATGCTTACAGTGACACAAATAAATGCGTTATGACCAGCCATATGTTGTAAGAAAATGCACTTCTAAAAAGTGTTAAGAAAAGAATTTTTATTGACGTACATTTGTAGGAAAAGAAGTCCTGTCTTTTCTTAATTCTTTGCGATGTATCAAAAGAAAAGAATTTGTTCATTCAATGGTTGACTATTTAATTTGTTTTCCTTGTGTTTCACATGTTACATTATACATTCACTATGTCAACATGTATCTCTATTGTTGATTGTTTTCAGTTATTTGTAACATTCACTATGTCAACATGTATCTCTATTGTTGATTGTTTTCAGTTATTTGTAACATTCACTATGTCAACATGTATCTCTATTGTTGATTGTTTTCAGTTATTTGTAACATTCACTATGTCAACATGTATCTCTATTGTTGATTGTTTTCAGTTATTTGTAACATTCATCATGTCAACATGTATCTCTATTGTTGATTTTTTCAGTTATTTGTAACATTCACTATGTCAACATGTATCTCTATTGTTGATTGTTTTCAGTTATTTGTAACATTCACTATGTCAACATGTATCTCTATTGTTGATTGTTTTTATTTGTAGTTATTTGTAACATTTTGTACTATGTCAACATGTATCTCTATTGTTGATTGTTTTCAGTTATTTGTAACATTTACTATGTCAACATGTATCTCTATTGTTGATTGTTTTCAGTTATTTGTAACATTCACTATGTCAACATGTATCTCTATTGTTGATTGTTTTCAGTTATTTGTAACATTCACTATGTCAACATGTATCTCTATTGTTGATTGTTTTCAGTTATTTGTAACATTCACTATGTCAACATGTATCTCTATTGTTGATTGTTTTCAGTTATTTGTAAAAAGTCATAATTCATCAATCTGCAAACATTCCAAGACTTTACTAAAAAGCAGATTATTTGCGTATCATAAATCACATTCCCGTTCCTCAAATCCTCATCAAATTTCCTTTGCACAAGTAATCATTCAAGTGACATTGCCTTGGCAAACGTTTAAATGTCAGTTAGCTTCTGATTTCTACAACAACTAAATATGAGCGGAAAAATCATACTTGTATGCTAAAGCATTCACACTCTCAAAATCTCAAATATATGATCCTTGCTATCTTACAAAGTGTTAAATAAAGAGTACTTTAAAAGCAGAGGTTTTGCACCATTTCATTGTGTAGAGAAGATTGAATTATACAATTCTTTAAGATTTCCATAACGAGATAGAAGTATTCACAATTTTGATAATTTAAATGTTTCTTGTGAACCGTTTTATTTTTGAACTAGTGCATATCTTTGCAGTTTTATCTGTTTGTTAAATGAAAAATAAAAATACAAGATTTAGAATGCAATATCTTAAAATTTAGGGCTTGAAAATTGTTTGCTTTTCTTACCTGCATTTGTCTAAAACTGTTACTGTGGGAAAACACCCATTAGGAATTTGATACATTGATCTTTGCTGAGTTGAAAATGTTTCTGTGTAGACACAAAATATATATTTTAAGTTGTTTTTGTGAAAATATTTTCTCATTTTTCAATGATGCAGTGTAAGTGTAAAAGGTATTTTTGTATACAATCGACCAGAAACATTTTCATTTCAATTTAGATTGCAGTTTTAATCTTTATGCTTTTGAATTGTAATGAAAGACAACGTGATTTTGGTTTTCTATGTACATCTTTTTGTAGGTCCTCTTTTCTTGCCTTTCAGTCCTTCACATCTCTTTCTCCCTTATTTCCTCCTATTCAAATATCACCACACGTGGTGAATTCCTATCTATTTACTCTTTCCAAATCAGCTACTTTTGAAAGAATGAATTTCATATTGTTTGACAAATTTCATTCTGTAAATTGATTTCATGGTTTATATGTACAGAGCATGATCACTTTAAAAATTATGGATTTTATCTTTGAACTCATTATTTTTTAATGAGCAAAATATGCAAGTTGATTTCTTTTTCTTTTGTTATTTTCTGTTGTTGTCATAGTTACAAGATATTGGCCATTTTTATATTAAAGAAAGACTAAGAATCTCCAAGGTATAAATAAATTATTTTATTTTTATAGATCTATCATGCGACACAGAAAATGGTGTATAAAAAATGATGTACAAAATTCCTCCTTGAATATAATACGAGATTGGACTGAAATTATTATTTATTTCACTATTGAGAATACCTCTACTCCTGTTACACGTGACTGGCTTTTACAGAGACACTTTGATTTGTTAAATATTTTTACTTTTATCTTTAATTTTTACAGGGTTTTCATGTTTTTTTAGTTTTGAAGCGAAAAGCAATCACTTTACAAATCCATGTGGTGTTGGTGGGCTATTATAAGGATGCTGGGCTTAGGATCATGAGATCCTATGTTCGAATACTAGCAATGCTAGGTCCAACGTTGTGTTCCTTGGGAAAGAACATGCATTTTTCCCCCACGACCCAGGTGTAAACCAGTACCAGTAAAAGCTTGGGAGTAAAAATCTGTGATAGACTAGCGTCATTTCAGGAGGTGATTATTATCACCTGTTCTGCTTCACACTGTAGAAACTGGAATACGCTCCAGCTTTATGAGCCGTAATGGTCTGGTAAGAACTTTATTTTACAAGTTAATACATTTTGTTATATTTTATTGGAGTTCAGAAGATATATTTTAAACGTTTAATTGTATCAATTGTTTCCATTTTATGAACATTTTTTTATCCTATGAAAAAAAGTAAAACATAGTAAATCAAGAGCAATTTCATTGAGTTTTACCAATGTAATTCGTTTTAAATATCATTCTCCATTTTTTCTTGGATTTCAGTTATATAACATTTCACACTTGTCCTGATCTATTGAACCCTCTTTTGTGTAGAAAGGTGAAGACTTTTCCTCCTTTGGTTAAGCCTGGCCTTGTGAAGACAGACCTTGTTTCATCTTTCTTTTTATGCTTTATTTAAATCCAATTAGTCTTAATTTTTGTCTTTATTTTGGTATGACGGGTCAATTTATATTATCTCAATTTTTGTCTTTATTTTTGTTTTTGCTTCATTAAGCTCCTATTATCTCAAGCTCCATTAGCTCTATTTTTGTCTTTGTTTTTTCTTCATTTAGCCCCAATTATATCAATTTTTGTTGATATGACTTAGATCAATTTATATTATCTCAATTTTTTTTCGTTTTATTTTTGATTTTGTTTCATTTAGCTCCAATTATGTCAATTTTTGTTGGTATAACTTGGATCAATTTATCTCCACTTTTTTATTTTTTATCTTCATTGAGCTCAAATTACCTCAATTTTGTCTATATATTAGCTTGATATTGATCAATTTATCTAAAACTTTGTCTTTAATTTTAGCTTCAATTAGATCCAACTAATCTCAATCTCTTTCTTTATTTTGTTATATTTTATTGGAGTTCAGAAGATATATTTTAAATGTTTAATTGTACTTCATTTGGATCAGTTTATCTCAATTTTCAATATCTTAATTGTCTTAATTAAAAAAAAAAAGTGAATAGAGATATTATTTTTGTTTTTGACGAGATATCTGTACATTGAAGCACTAGTTTCACTTTCAAATTTCTTTTTTTTTTTTTTTCTATTTGAATGAATGGTAAAGGAAATACTCCACACTGCTCAACTTTATTCTTTGATTTCTGTCTTTTACAATACAATTATACTAACTTATGCGAAAGAATCTTGATTTTTTGTTCTTATCTGGGGAGAGTTCTTGACAATGTAGCAATGTTTGTTCTTGGCTCCCTTTTATTTGTTTTTATGTATTTGTCATCCTAATCTTTGAGACTTTTTTTTCCTGTTTTGATACACTTTTTTTCTATGATCTTTCAACAATTCTGATCTACACAGCTGTTTTTCTTCTTTTAAATGCTCATCTTCGTTCACATATGGTCGCATATACATGTAATATAATCAAGATTTTATTTCAAAAGATTTCATTATGGTAGAAAACATTTCCAATTTCTCGTTTTTTGTTGGTCTTTAAAAAAACAACCTTTTAGGTTAAAATGAGCTAATTTTGTGTCAGTTGCTTGCTTCACAATGATCAGAGTTCTTGTGTGGACCTCAGTCTCATGCCTGGTAGGTCCTGCCTCTTTCTTTTCATTTTATCGCAACAGTCTGATCTTACTAGTTCCTCTCAGTTCACACTGAGATCCTCCCATATAATAATAGATGGGGCAAATTGCAATGAAGCAAAAGAATTTTTTTTTTTATCTGCTTTTAAAATAAAGTGTTAGTATAGTTGTCTAAGGCCCTTTTTTATCGTCACATGAACTCCATTGCTACATCTAAAATTAAACTGGGTTTTTTAGTGGGTTTCAAGTTTACTTCAGAGATTGGATTTAGGATATTTCTATTACTATCTTTACAAATTGATACTTGAAATTAATTAACATTGTTTTGCTCATATCTGGCCATTTGAAATGATAAATTTTAATGATAATGATATATATCATTTTCATGTTTTTTATTTCACTTGTTTGTTTATTACCATATTGCTACCATTCTGATGAAAATATGTAAAATGGGAGTCGGATCCAACGAGGTCGTCTGGACTGATGCTAGGTCCTCGTAGTAAGAGACCTTTGTTGAATGCGAAGTCAACAAGGAACTTCCAATTTCAACAGCACCGGTTATTTTTTGTCTAATTTCAAAGGAAAGGCATTTGCGCTTTGTGGGTTTTGATGTAGAGGTAGATGCCATTTCAATAAATCAGAATAAAGTGACGGTACAGCGAGTTACTGTAGCAAGTTACAGGCGTGAACGCAAGCACGGCATAGAAGTAGAAAAAAGTGAGCAACAGAGAAAAATTAGTAATGATTGTAATTAGCCTAACCTTTAATGAGGTTGTGTCGGTCTCTAAAATCAGTTTGATTGGTCCAGCGCATTTGCCCGCTAGCCAATGTTCCACTCACTCACACGAACGACACTATAGTAGAACAATTGTTGTACATGTAGTATCTTTGCTCACACTACACAGCCTAGTGTGGCTGTTAATAATTAACAAGTCATCCGTCTTGCCTTCCAAAAACACATGCACGCAATGCAGTATCAATCAATAATTTAAGTGTTTCTGCTGCTTCTCGCTGGTAAAACAGTTTTACTGAAACGAAGTGAATCGAGTGAGAAGTCGTTTAACTACTTTTATCGACTCGCACGACCTCGTTGTAGGCGATTTTACCCATGTCGGATCCTCGTTGGATGTGTCGTTATTTTATAAAGAGAATGAAGGGGGAAAAGGGGGACTTCTATTGGCCTCCATTTCGTGAAGTACGATCTCGTGGATGCGGCTCCCACTGTATAGCTTATATTTTGATTTTCTTTTTCTTCTTTTTCTTTTAATTACATTTTTACATTAAGATTACCCTGCATCCTCCCATCTCCTTTCTCTTTTTTGTTTGTTTTTAAGTTAAATTATCATTGCTGATTCATCAGCTCAAAACATTTTACCTTGTAACTCTATTCAAACATGTATATTATATTAAGATAGAGAATTTTGCTTTATGTTATGGTATAATATAATGTGTTGTTTTGTAGAATAAGCCTAATCTGTATTTTCTGTTTTTTTGTTTTTTAATAAACCATAACTGTACTGTAATATAATTGAACCATGTTTTAAATTTTAAGCCCTGTAAACCGAACTTGTCTTTCTGCCTGCCAATGGCCAATGAAATTATTTCAGAATTGTTCATGTAACTTAAAACCGAAATTTTCCTTTATATTTCCATGGTGTTCCATTTAAATTTAAATACCTTTAAATTTCTTTTTAAAAAAAAGAAAAATAAGTGTTTTACCATTCCATATTTTTGCTCACCATGAACACTTACTTACTCTAAGTACAGTTTTACGTTTCTCAGTTTTGTGAGAGATCAAGTGACGCAATATGTTGGGTTTTTTTAAACAGGCATTTTATCCCTGAAGTCACTTGAAATGCATAAAGGCTTTATTTTTATTATTATTTTTCATTGGGCGATGGTATCTTCAAACCAATAAAATGTCTTGCTCAAGTATTGTAGCCTGTGAGTACATCAGTCAAAATGTCTTTTTCTTGTTTGTCAGCTGTTTAGTATTATAGAATTGTTGTTTTGAACTAGCACAATTTTTCATCAAATGCGCTTTTTATATTTTTACTTTTTGTCTTTGTCTTTGGATGAGCGAAACATAGGTGGCGCTAGTGGCCTGGCAGTTAGGTGCTGACTTTGGGATGGAATGGGATGGGTGGTGGCAAAGTCATGAGAGTTGAGAGCGAATCCTGGCAACGTTGGGTCCAATGTGTTTGTTGGGAAATGTACTTTCATTCAACATGCATTTGCCCCACATAAATTAAAGCACATGGCCAATGGATACCAGCAGCATTTAATGAGTAGTAAAGCCTGATGTAGAATAGTATCCTGTTCAGTAGGGGATGTCATACCTTAGAGGAACTCTACTTACACCACAGCAAACAAGTTGAACATATTATTTTATACCCTTTCCAAACATTTAGAAAGAAAAAAAACCCTTCAAAATTACCTAAAAACAAAACCCCCAACAACAAACAAGTAGATGTTACTGATCCAGCAGCGCTCGGACGTAATTTGTCCTTTGGCCCAATGCCATGTAATGGTATCTGCAGGTTTTTTCCATCTGTTGTAGGGTTCCATAAATAGTGTTCCAAGTATCATGTTTCTCTGAAAGTAGCTTGTCACGTAGGTCTTTCAATTTGTGGCATTCAAATAGGTGATGGGTCAGTTTCACAAAGCAAGCACGCTGGGGCATGTTCAGGATTTGTCTGTTTAGATCCATGTTTAGCTGTATGTGGTGTGTTCGGAGTCTGAAGATGATGACTTGGTCTTTTCGTTTAAGTTGACTGATGTTGTCATTTGTTTGTGGGGTGGCCATATGTCAGTATAAATCTCTTCCAGTCTTTCCCAACCCATCTGTTCATCCAGTCCTCTTTGCTGTTAACTTTGATTTGTTTCGTGGTCTGCACTGTAGTTTTTGTGTTTGGTTCTTGTCTAGATCCCCTTTTGGCAAGAGTGTATGCTTTGTCATTTCCTGGTGTGTTTACATGTCCAGGAATCCACTGCATTACTAGCTTGACACTATGGGTTTTAATTAGTTGGTCAGCTTCTAATCGTGTTTGTCTGAGATCAGATCTCTGGCAGTTGTTGAGGGCTTGTAGGACAGACATTGCATCTGTAAAAATGACGATATCTGATTTTTTTTAGCTGGGAATGTATTGAAAAGTGTTGAGATGGTAGAGTACTGCTTCTATGGCTGCTGCCTCTGCTTCAAAGTTGGTACATTTTTCTCTGCTTCAAAGCCCATTTTTTCTCATCACCCCAGAGAATTCATCAGAGATGCCATCTGGGTATTGGATGTAGATACCATAACCTGCAATTGATTTTGCTTTGAGAGCTAACCCATCTGTGTATACAGGGATCCAGCTGTCAATGGGTTTTTTGTGATGACACCATCAGGGTTAGCGGATCTGATTTCTTTCTTTCATTGTCAATCAGCTCCATCTTGATTTGAGGCTCTTTGAATATGATATTTGGTGGATGTCTGTCCCACGTGCTGTTTCTTTTCTTAGTTCTAGAGATTGTGTCTTTCATTTAGCTCCATAACATGATGTAGTGGTGATTTCTGCTTCATTCTATATTTTGATTGCCAGTTATCGACAATTTTTCTGTTTTGATGGATTGAACTCATCCTTTTGCTTGTTCATATGCCTCTAATACTGCTTTGTCCCTGCGCATGTCAAGAGGTTCCACATTGGTAAGTATTTCACACGCAGCTGTGGGAGTTGATCTCATGCCTTCACTAATAAAGGCGTAGAGCATTGTTTTGGACCCTGTCCACTGTCATCAGGTAAGAAGTAGATAAAACAAAATATTAACTCCTGAAAAAACAAAAGCATACAAACTTGGCATATCAATACAATCAATCTCCATTCCACGTGCTCAGAAAAAGAATACAGAATCAATGACATTAATTTATTATTAAGAAATTTATTATTACAGATATATATTTGACTAAACTGAATATGCCACAGAGATTGAAAAAAAAATCAAACCGCTTAGCTTTGAGTGCTTAACTTGTAAATAAGAAAGCCTTCCACAAAAATTAACCTGAAGGAAAAGTTACATTATCATTATAATTATTATTATAAATATTATTGATATTAATATTATTATAGGAAAATAATTACAAGCGAAGATAAACATGACACACAAAAGAGATCTTCATCTCATAATACTCTTACAGTACGACTCAAGTTAGGGCAAGTACAAATTTTGTACTTAAATTTACACTTTCTTTCAACACTTATTCTGATACTTTCCTTTCACCTATCCTTATAATATCACAGTACATCATGTGATCAAGTGTGATGGAGATAATGAAAACAAGCAGCATTCTGCAGCTTTAAAATAAATAAGTTGTGGTTTATTTGATTTGATTTTACCCACATCCACAACTCAGGTGATCTTGGAGCTTTTGGTAGGATTTTTATTTTGCCGGACTGCCCTGTAAACAGCTACGGTATCTTTAACTGCCTAGAGTGTTGTGATCCACACACAGGACCTAATTTTTTTTATCGTCCATCTCTGATGGGAGTAGGTGTCTATCCATCTACCTGGATCAGGGGGTGTACCTGTTACTCAAAAAAACTATTCAACCTTGCGCCAGAGTTTGAACCCACAACCTTTTGGTTGAGATATCAACACCTTGCCTCTGGACTACTGAGCCCCCCCCCCCCTTCTGCAGCATGTAGTCTACATCAAATCATAGCAACCAATCATATAAGCCTCTTTGGGGGCAGGTTTTGAAAGGATTTATTTACAGATATTCTAGTAAATGAGATCAGGGGTAAAGGTTAATGGACTTCAAGTAATGAAGAGCCAATTGCTTGAGCTTGATTGGACCAACCCGCAAGAGCAAGAGCTACATACAAGACGTAGAAGTGTGAAAGTGAATTAACTTTTCACTCACAGATTATACACCATCAATCTGATATGTTTCTACACACTTTGAACACCCAAGTACGAAAAATAGTAACCGATAAAAGTGAAGTATTAAAGAGTCAATGCGCGGGTGTTACGACCCATAGAGCCAGAGCATATCTAAGTTTCTATAGCGTGAAACAGAACAGGTGATAGTAATCACCTCCTGGACAAGGCGCTAGTGAAACGTAGGTTTTTAGTCCCAAGCTGGTGCTTGAGCCCATTTGCACCTGGGTCCAGAGGGGAAAGTAATTGTTCAGTGTATTTCCCAAGAAACACAACGTTGGATCTAATTTTGCTAGTATTTGAACCCATGACCTCATGATCCTCAGTCCGGCAGCCTAACCACTCGACTACTGGCGCCACACAGTTTTTACAGTAACTACGACATATTCTTGGCTCATGGCAAGTATGTTTTTTTTAGGATTATTTTCTTTCTCAACCTTAATACTGTAGAACAGTAGAACAGTAGCAAGACACTATGTCATACAAGCATTATAACTATGCCATGCAGATGGTACTCTAACTCTAACATGTGAATTAAGGTTAATTCTTTTCCCATAAGTATACAGTAGCATACCATAAAAGAGCCTAAACAAATTTCTACTACAAAAGAGTGTTGGAAAGGCTAGCAAAGCAGAACCAAAAGCAGAATGAATGAATGAATGTCTACAACCACCCTTAGGACGAAGATACATTTTTATGCATTTTGAATTATTCAGAATCACCTGTTTTCAAACATGGCTCAAATTAACTTAATCATATCAATCAATTCAATATCATGAATAAATATGGTAGGTCAACGGATATCATTTGAATAAAAACGGAATGAAAATACATTTTTAAATATTGGTTAGTGAATGACATTGAAGGGGAAATTGACTATGTTTTAGAAAGGACAAAGCAGTTAGATAAGATTAAGATAAGCTAAAAATTCTGAAGGCAAAGTTGTATAAAATATTCATGGTCAATTCATTAAGTAATGCAACGTAAGAGTATGTAATGTTCACAATATGGAAGGTGCAAGGGTTTGTTGACTAATGTAAACATGTAAAATTATATAATACCTTCAATCAAATTAATCACAGCTTAGTGGTATAGCGGTCACCGACATAAAAGCAAAGCACATACAGCGGATGCTGCATAAGTCGATTTTCATCTTGTCGATGTTGTTTGAGGTCCCATCCCCCTTACATTTTTTAGTTAATAAAAAATATCCAAGTTGACATCAACTTAAGTAACATGCCTTTCAAGTCGATCTTCTTTTCACGGTCAGACGGTAAAATGAATGAAAATACGATTGCATAAGTCGATATTCAATTTCAATAGCATCCATGGCCGTTGACCTCACAGCTAGAGAACACGAGCAATGAAAAAATTAATGTAGAGATCTACCTGTATTAATGACTAATAAATGCTCTTCCACTTACCCTCACTCTACATCACAAGATTCAATTAAGCGCAAGTTAATAAAATCTGCTCAGGTGCTGGCATATTATGGTTGACTATATGGCATGTTGTCTCCTTTCTCCTGGTCAATCGTACCCAGTTGCGAAGCGAGTGAGCAATGGAAGGTGAGTGGCTGCCACCAATTACTATAAAATACAATATTATGTCACATGGGTCTATATCGTATTCTCAGCATTGAGGTGTAACTATTGCGACTGAGGGAAAAGAGAGAGAGAGAGAGAGAGAGAGACAGACAGACAGACAGACAGACAGACAGACAGACAGACAGACAGAGAGAGACAAAGAATATTATGCCTCCTTCTTTGTTCAACACGCTGTGTAAAACAGTACACAACACATCATATGATGTTGATGTAGTACAACTTGTACTTTGCAGGTAGTAAAGTGTGTGTGCGTGTGTGTGTGTATGGGGGGGGGGGGGGGGGGGAGTAGAAAAGAGGTGGATGTGCTAAGGATCTCTTACTCTACCGGCATCAATATTATTACATTGTAGTAGTAGTGAATCAAACTCTGCGAAGCACTTGACAAAACAGGCCATTGGTTTCAAATTGAAGTCAGAGTCAGAGATCTAATCGTATGCGAGGTCTTACTCTTACCTACTTTTTTTTTATATCTACTCCATCATCACCACTTCTCTTTTCACTCGAATTCTACCACTACCACTGCGCTCAATCACTAAAGCAAGGAAAATACACAAAAACAACAACACATGGATGTGAGCACACGTCAGTAATAATGATACCCAAGACAATTACGATGAAAATCATGTCAGGGGAGGTAACTGATTAATTGCTGAAGTCGATATTTTACATAAGTTGATTTTTTTAATTAGGTCCCTTGAACATCGACTTACGCGGTATCCACTGTATATACTTTTTTCAAAGACATGAATTCATTCAATGTTAACAAGGCAATCGTTACATTGAGATGTGTCACAGCATTTTGACAAAGCAAGACACTAAGGGAATGGACAAAAGCTGTAAAACCTGATCAATAATTGTAAACAAAATCAAAATCTTTATAACATATCACACTTAAAATAAGATGGCTACTGATGCATGTACATAGAAGTACTTTTGAATTTGTTATGTTTGATTAATAAACAAACTCAACACCCACTCTTCATGCACGTTCACCCAAGTTGCAACAAAACATTTCAATGTCAGTAAAATGCATTCTATTTTAAAAAAAGAAAATAGTTAATGATTGTTCGAAAAATCTCTATATAATATATTTTTAAATTGTTAACGCTTTAATGACAAAAAAACTTTCACATGACACAAGCTGTCAACAGCAACTCAAGACAGGATGAAATGTATTTGCTTTGGGAATATTACTATTACACGAACATCAATAACAAAAGTTCTCAATTTGATCAATTATTGCATAGCTAATTTTATACATAAGATTTTAACAAAAACAAAAAGAAACGAAAGCCCCAAATAACCCAAAAGCAAACAAAACAACTGAAATGAATGAATCAACCAATAGGTCAGATATATTTCTTCATTAAGTTCCATGTACCTTACACAGTTCATTCTAAAATGATACATTATCTCACAATTAAATTGTTTGTCATGAACTACTCAGCTAATAAAATTTTGCTTCCTTATCCTCTTTGTTTGAGTTTGATAGGAATTTACCCTGACCACTATGCAATGATCTCAGTCTCAGGATGAATTTAAAGGAAACAGCAAGATGAAAGATAAGTGAAAGAATGAAATGAAATAAGCAGGACCTACTAGCAGCCTATATTGATGGTGAAAATCACAAACTGTGCAAGTCCAATTTTGGATGTTTTGAGAAAATCAAGGAAAATGATGATGTGCATTTTAATCTATTTTCACAGACATACAAGGTGTGTGTGCAAGTATCAAAAACTAAAACCAATAGGGATATACAGATTGCTCATATGGTTATTATACAGGTGTCTATTGGGTCTTGTGCCACAGAATCCTAATTAGACAAAGCATAGGGAGCTTCCTAATGTTAAAAGAGTGGGAAAAGAAGGTGTTACTAATTTTAGACTTACACGGTTTGTGACTTTCACCGTCGATGTAACATACGTCGTCTTTTGATTGTCATAATTATTAGGACGGGTACGCAATAAACCTTGAGGCAAGACAAAAAGATGTCTTTTAATATTTTAACAGACAAAATGAAACATCTAGAGTTTTAGCCACCTTGCAAAGCACTTTATCCCATCGCCTGGCAAAGCAAAGGAAACAACAACAAAAAAAAAGAAAAAAAAAGAAAAGACATACATGGGCACAAAGTGAATTGGAAACAGAAAACCCTCACATTAACAGAAATAGGGACATTTTTCTGATTTAAATTGTTGATTTTGTGCATGACTCGAACAAGCAATATTTGAATGAAATAATTTGAAGAGAGAGTATAAATTATTGAGCAGGATGAACAAAACACATGAGACAATAAGAATAAGATGACAAAGTCATGACAGCCTGCGCAAAGCTGTGAATCTTCACTTGCATCAACAAATCCCTTTTTTTAATTAAGTGAGGATAAATGAACATATCTGAACAAAATAAAACATGATATGGAATTTTTTGTGGATGAAACCATGAGAATGAAATAAAGACCAACACCTTTGACAATGAATAAGAAAAAAAATTGCATGAGAAAATGTTCTACTCATGGGGTCGAGGTGATTTCCGATATGAATGAAAAATAGCATAAAATGTTCATTCCAATGGGCGATGCTCATACAACCAATATTTCTCGGTTATCTATCTAATAAATCATCTCCATAATTGACACTGGCCTGATCTGAGCAAAAGTGACTCAATATTGATCTTAAAAACCACACTACTATCTACAGCACAGCCACAACATCACAAGCGTGAGCTGACATGTTTGACGCATGATAGACCCCAGGACAAATCTATAAATGAGACTTCACTTAAATCAAAGCATTATTCCTTTCTAGTTTTGATGAATAGTGAGGACAGAAAAACTTTGATTGAAGAAATTCATCATCAAGAGTAGCACGCCTCTGTATGAGCCAACATATGGACTGCCCATTAATAATAAGTAAATTTAAATAGAATTTTTGTCATTGCCTTGAGCCAAATAAATTTTACATTCTTGCACATTTTGAGCATGGCGGATAGCCATTTGGGGCATCTATGTTTCTTGCGATGTCCCATGAGCTTGTATTCAATTTCTAAAGTTTTTGTTACTTTCAAAACACAAACTTCTCTTATAAAGTATGGATAATGTTTGAAACCACATTCTAAGTTACGTTAAAGACGGGTCGAATTTGTGCCTTTCGTTTGAGACATCTTTTGTCTCTATGAGTGAGAAAAAATCAGTGAAAAGCAGCACACTTATTATGTATCCCCAAGTCATTTCAGGGTTGAACATGCATGGGTATCTTTACAAAACAGGAGCAATTTCGTAGAAATTAAACAAATGTTTATCAACATGGTTGATATAAATATATCAAACAAATCAGGACAGAGAGTAGAAACTTATACTGTGTTCTGCATTCAATTCTTTCCTGAAATAATAACAACAACATCAAACAAAACAAAATGAACCAATAAAAACATAACTGAAACCCCCCCACCAAAACAACAGACTGAGAATCTTCAATGAGAGCTATGGCAATGAACCGGATGCTGGTCTGTAAGCACATTTCACTGTTATTGTTATAATACAAAATCCATGGTCATTTACGCGTACAAAATTGAAAAGGAAAACCTAAGAAGCTGCTGATTTCAGTGTCCTAGTCAGGGCATCAGGGTTCCCAGATGACAACAAATATACCTCTTTATACCTTTACCACTTTGCTTTATGCCTCTTGGCTACCGTTTCAAGAAGTCAATGTGACTAGCATACAGCTTCAGCTGAGATGACAAATCTGTCCACTTCACACCAACAGCATCATCACCTGAGAAAAACCCAAAACATCCAAGTTTGTTATATAAGAATAAATTCTTCCTTCCCTTCTTCACAAAATTAATATTTTTTTACCAGAATTAAATTAATAGCCATACATCTTTTAAAATTATTATAAGCCTTGTCAATTCTTTTGGTCTAAACTGCTGGCATCCCTAATTTCTTCCTTTGGAGGTTTTTTCCCCTTTCACCCTCATCTTTTGTCTTATGAGTTCCAAATATCTATTCCTTGTAGTCACTTATAAGAAGATCCTTTAAGACCTTAAGGCCTGTGGAGTTGGAACTTATCAAGGTTTCTTTAACATGAAAAGGATCAAATAAGACAAGATCACCCTCCAGACAGAACGCTGGTCAGTTAGACTCTTTCAGGCTATTCCCATCTATCTAGGCTGAGTGAGGAAGAGCCTGTTGAAAATCTTTATATTTATATAAGTATAAGACGAAATATACAGCCTAAAAGAAAGCAAGATTAAAACCCATGACCCCAAAGTTGAGCAGTGTACCATTAAATCTCCACTTATCTTCAATCAGTAATAAACTGTTGTTTTCTTTGCTTGCTATTTTATTACCTATATATATACAGCTGACTTTCTCTAACTTTGAGTGCTATAGACTAAGGCACCACTGCACACACGACCAACTTCGCATGTAGGTTTCAAATAGCTTTAGGTTCTTAGTGAATAAACTATTGGATCAAATCAGTTGTTGAGCAGATTGGAAAAAGATTGTTTGCCTGAGATTGAGATCGAGCACACTTTTTATTGTTACTAGATCTAATTTCAACGATTTCCAGTCATTACAATAAAAAGCCAGCACAACCTCAGTATCAAGTACTGATTCGATCTAATAATCGTACTAAATATCATCAGTACCTAATACAGTGGTTTCTGAGTTTACCACAGTCAAAGTTCAGGAGACCCAACTTTATTATAAAAGGAATGTGTTTATACAAATATAGTTATAGAGATTCAATGAACACTGAGTTTTGTGTACACTTGGAGACCAGCCAGCAGCGAACCGTGCCAGTACTGCTAGTGCTAGGCTAATATTACTACTACTATTATTAACACTGGATTGAATTGTTGAAATTAAATGAAAACGGGCCAGTGAGCACATTTATGACATGTATGATATACATTATGAAATGTTTATAATTACCTGGCTGTAATTATAAAAGTTTTATTTACTTCTTTAATATTATATAGATCTAATTATTATTGTTCTTTCTGTCACTCTAGCACCTGTCTGTCACGTTGTGTCTATCGCTCTCTCGTTTATCATGTATTCCTCTGTCAGTCTGTCTGTCTCCCTTAGTTTTAGGACTGTACAATATTCCATTTTTTAAGGACTTATTTTGTGAAAATAATAATTATACAGTGAGAGGTCTGATAATTCTAGGGACTATTTCTATGACAGATACAAGTACATTACACTCATTTTCATTTTTAAAAGGATAGAAACGCATATCAACGGCTCATTTACAGCCTCACAAACAATATTTTTTTCTTCACGGTCGACAAACGTGAATTTTTATCTCAATTCGGGATGCATAAAATCGGTGTACTTAGAGGTATAAACATATTTCATATGTCAAATTAATCAGACATTCAAACTCTATCCATTCATAGTGACCATTTAACTATATCATACTATATCTTAATTAATGGCTACATTAGACATTCAAACTCTATCCATTCATAGTGACCATTTAACTATATCATACTATATCTTAATTAATGGCTACATCAGACATTCAAACTCTATCCATTCATAGTGACCATTTAACTATATCATACTATATCTTAATTAATGGCTACATCAGACATTCAAACTCTATCCATTCATAGTGACGATTTAACTATATCATACTATATCTTAATTACTTTAGATTTGAAACTGTAACAGAAATACATTTAATGGCTACATTAGACATTTTCACAACAATGCAACATTTTCACAATCTAAAACACTTTAAAAAATCAAAGCAATGCACAGCTGTGCATCAGTGTTTGTTTAGTTTCTCGCCAAACGTAGGGAATGCCATTTTTGCCGAAAATGGGACAAATCTAGTCTATCATACTAGTGGATATAGCAGTTAAGTTCCCGTAAAAAAACTCAGTATCGATTCTTGAATTTTTAGGAATTTTTCAGAAACGATAAAGGCCTATCTTTCAACACAGCTATTACACAATTAAAACAAGAGATATTATGTAAAGTATGGCAAGTTGGTATTCATTTTGATCGTCACAATAAACGCTATCCAAAAATAACTTATTTGAGGATCTATTATGAATATTGTCTTTGATTGGCCGAAAAATATGAAACATTCTGTGCACCTATTATCAAAATGAGTAAAGGTGGTGGTGCACTTGATACAGTGTCAGTAAGAAATAGTTGAGAGCCTCTCAATGTTTCAAAGTATTATCCTACTTTTTTTCTTAGGTGTATGGGAGAAAAATGCATTCAAATAACAGAAAATAAGAGAAAAATAGGATTTTCTCAAAATGTCCTTTTTTATCCTATCTTCTTTTTATTTCTCAATGTATCTTCATGAAATTTGGTATGGATGATGACTGGGGGTAAACAAAGAAATTATCAGATGCGTTTTTTGTGATGTATTATAGTTTTTGAAAAATTGAATTTTTTGTACAATATTTTTATATAATTTTGGTTGTTCTCATGCGCTATTTCAAAAAATTCATAAAATCCAAACTTACTAATGAAACAAAAATCTGATCTGATCAAATTTAGATATTGTATCAAATAAGGTGTGTGCCAAGTTAAAAAAAAGAAATTTGTTGAAAAATAAAAAGCTTATCGATATTGAATGGTGAAATTTGGGGACAAATTCCAAGATGGCCACTGTTTCCATGGTAACCGGAAGCGTCAGGAAAAAACCTCCGCCATATTCCAACTCAGTAAACCATGCCCATTACACCTATACATAAGTTAAATTGATAGGAACAAACAGGAAAAATTTCACTCCAGTACCACTACTAAATATAGCATAATAGCATCATTTATGTTATGTGACCAAGTAGAGCTAACAAAGAAAGAGCTGTGTCACTTGTCGGTTTCTGTCGGCTTGAACTTTTAACAGGGGTTTTGAGCATGTCGTTTTATGTCGGTTTAAACGTTAAATGGTTAATGTATTTATATAGATATACTCTTAATGTGTTTAAAGATATACTCTAATGTGTTTAAATAGATATGCTCTTAATGAGTTTATACAGATATGCTCTTAATGGCTTTATATAGATATGCTCTTAATGAGTTTATATAGATATGCTCTTAACCTGTTGCTTCTCAAGGCTTAATAGGTCATTATCCCTGAATTACTAAGCAAAGGGAAGTAACTCATGCAACATAACGACATGGTGTCAGTAAAATATTTCTTGAGCATACACTACTTGAAATAACTTAATTCTAAAAATTGTGTTCGATGCTTGAATAATTTCTCTTTCATTTCATATATGACATGCATCCATATTATCTTTTACATTGTTCAGTTCATTGGAACATTCAAGATTTGACTGTTCAGGTGAAGACAGTGACTCTCTGTCAGGAGTAAATTTTCGTTTTGATCTTGGTCTAGATATAACTTGCTAGCATTCTCAAACTCAACATGAAAATCTGATTCACTATTAAAATTTACACAATGGCCTCTGTGCTGCCATCTTCATTCCACAAGGATTTAAGAAAATAAAATGCCCTTTCACAGCAACGTGGATACTTGTCAAGAAATTAAAGGTTTGATAACCAGTAAATCAATTTAGATTGAGTAAAAATGTACTTTCGTTTTAATGTACTATCCACTTCCTGAAAGCAACAGAAGTAACTTATTTATTGTAGTTTCAACATAAATAAGCTCCAACACACACTGGTACATTCGAAAATGGGTCGAATGCATCTAGGCACATTGAGAAGCATGAGGTTGGATGTTAACAGTTGCAATCAGGCAGCAATGGGTTAATGTGTTTATATAGACATGCTCTTAATGTGTTTATATTATGCTCTTAACGGAGAGTGCCTCCTGAAGTGATTTTTTTGCTTTGAGTTTAGGTTTTTGCTTTTAGTATGTACATGAGTAACTGTCAAAATACAGTCATCCTATATCATTGAAACGTTTGTAGCATCCTTGATTGCCATAGAAACGGCTGCCATCTTGGATTTTGACCCAATTTTCAAAATCTATCTCCTCCCTAGTTATGAATAAATTCACTCAAAACCTGTGCAGATAGTCTTTTTCATTCAATATCTAAAGAATGACATCGTTTTAAAAAATACTTTGGATAGTTTTTTTTTTTATGAATTTTTGAAAATACTATAGATTTAGATCTAGATCTATATCATTTTATTACAAAAAAAATTTCTCAAAAAGTTTACAATATATAAAAAAAAAATTTCATTCTATTAATATTGACAAGAGGAACCTGTGTGCCAAATATAATACAAATCGTTCGGTAAATGGCGGAGGAGATAGAATTTTAGTGCGACAAAACTACATTTCGAGAAAAATACAAGAAAAGAATCAAAAGAAAATAACACAAAACGACAGTCTCTGGCATTGTTACTCATGTAAAAAGGATTATAAATCTAGGTTTAGATGTGCACTGTTGGGAACGTAGACGTCAAAATGACCATTTTTCTCTCTCTATATCCTATGCTTGTAACGCGTATTTACATACACACTGACGCGCATCGACTCTTACATCACACAGCGATGGGCCGAAGTGACTAGAGGTGTAGGCAGAAAAATGGGTCACCTCGGTGTTGCCATATTTGGCGATAAACCGTCAATACGGTTCTTACTGCCATTTGCTCAGTCAGCGATGGGGTAATTTAAGTCAAAATTTTGATTTTTTTACCTACCCTCGCCTACAAAATATTTTGTACAAAAAAATAATAATAAGTCATATGGACATTTTTCTGCCATGAACTTGTAGATAAATTATCGTTCTACCTGAATATGCAAAAAAACAGAAAATTAACCTTTTGGTATTTATATAGACACACTCTTAATGTTTTTATATAGATATACTCTAAATGTGACTAAATATATAGATACATTCTTGATGTGTTTATATAGACATACTCTCCATATATAGATACATTCTTGATGTGTTTATATAGACATACTCTCCATGTGTTTATAAAGATATACTTTTAATGTGTCTACATAGATATACTTGTAATATGTTTATATAGATATACTCTTAATGTGTTTATATAGATATGCTCATAATGCGTTTATATAGATATACTCTAAATGTGATTAAATATATAGGTACACTCTTAATGTGTTTATATAGATATACTCTCCATGTGTTTATATAGATATACTTTTAATGTGTCTATATAGATATACTCATAATACGTTTATATAGATATACTCTTAATGCGTTTATATAGATATACTCTTAATGTGTTTATATAGATATACTCTTAATGTGTTTATATAGATATACTTTAATGTGTCTATATAGATATACTCATGATACGTTTATATAGATATACTCTTAATGCGTTTATATAGATATCGTCTTAACCCTTTCCTGCCTACTGACAATGCAACATCAGCCTCGATGCCTACTGCCACCAAATGCGACATCAGCCTCGATGCCTACTGCCACCAAATGCGACATCAGCCTCGATGCCTACAGCCACCGAATGTGACATCAGCCTCGATGCCTACTGCCACCGAATGTGACATCAGCCTCGATGCCTACTGCCACCAAATGTGACATCAGCCTCGATGCCTACTGCCACCAAATGCGACATCAACCTCGACGTCTACTGCCACCAAATGCGACATCAGCCTCGATGCCTACTGCGACCGAATGCGACATCAGCCTTGATGCCTAAAGCGTCCTAATACGTCCCTCACTTACTCTTCGTCTTTTTACTTGCATAACAACAAGATCTCGCAGTGTGCGAGACTTGAATTGACAAGCTCGTGATGTGAGATTTTTGTTTTTGACCTACGGCGATTGTAAACAAAGCGACAATATTACTTTCGATGAATTTGCCGACCTACTCACGTTTATTATAATTTCTTCATTGAAATATGTTTAAGTCTAAAATTAATTTTAACTGAGACAGGTTTACTTTTCATCAAAGTTGCGTCCCTTTGCTTTGGCACACAGACTGAATAGGAAGTGAGGGCTTAGGCACACAGATTAGAACTGTGAAGGGCCCTTAGGCAGGAAAGGGTTAATGTGTTTATTTGTATTATGCTGTTATGTCCCTATGACCAAACCAAATTTCTCTGTTCAGACAGAAATAAAGAATTTTGATTCTGATTCTGGGAGCTTGCCATCAATGTCTGTTGTCGGCTATTCTCTGCAGTTTCCCTGATTCTTTATTTCCTTATTTTCCATTTATTGGGTTCCACCTTAATGCCAGCTATATAACTTTATTTACTCCTTTAAAATCTAAAAAATGACTTTTAACCCGGCTCAACGCATGTCTTACCAGCATGTAACTTGAACATGCTGACACCGTCACCATCTTCGTCGTGAAAGTTCATGGCCACAGTCTCCATCCAGGCATTGTCTGTATTGCGTGGATCATCAACGTAGCCCTGATACACCTGAAATGAAATCCAACCGTCAAGGGTTGACAATTGTTTAACTCATTAGTATGTAGATTCTCCAACAGGAAGACGCTGACCTAAATTCAATTTCCCTGCAACCAGATTGACGTGGTGCGTTTACATTTTCTGAGCTCACCATGTGCTTCTGATGGGTAGCATTAGAAAAAGCATTCTTCTCTCTCCGTCTCACTATAGCAACAGTCCATTATAATGACAAAATTGATGACACAAATAAAAACAAAAGCAGAAAACACATAAAAAATGTAGACGATTGAAGCAGAATGATGAAATGTATGTATGTGTTAAATAAAGGCAATACAGTAGCTAAAAATACCATCAATGACGGGCTTCATGGAAAATGATGCTATTACATTAGGATCATAACCTTTAAGCGTCAAAAAGTGGCTTAAATGTACCAATGAGTTTTTAGAAATAATAGTACTTGAAATAAGAAACAAAAATATGTTTGTTGAGGCAATCTGATCGCTGAAAGAGAAGGTGTTACCCCCAGCCAGGTTTTGCCGGCTTGAACGATGGGAAACACTTAGCGGGCTGTCTAGCGTGCAGCCATTTTCGGTGGGTTAAACCTTAATGAGTTAAATATGGTGAAAGGCTATCTAGAAAAGTTTTCTATACTATGTCTTTGTCCCCTTTCATTAACAGAGTAGGAAAAATTGTATTTGAACAAGCACTACAACGACATATGCCAGAATGACAGCAGGTGTAGTAAAAGGTGATATGAGAGCTAACGTCAAGTTTAGAAATCGATGAATGACAGTGATGGAAAAGATGTAGAACACATACCATCAGCTCCAACCAACTACCCATTTTTACTTTGATTAAATGCATACAAATGTACTCGCAGGTCCTAAGTCTTAGCTACAATAAGCAAAAGTAGATAAAGAAGGCACTCTCATGTCATAGCCTTTCAATGTGTGTCCCAATGTGTTTTCCTGTATTGCTCTCTGACTGATCATATTGATTTGATTTTGAATTTACCCACGTCCATTCCTAAGGTGATCTCGAGAGTTTTTGGTAGGCCTTTTTAAAATTTTGCCCGAACTTTCCCTGTAAATATCCAGGGAATCTTTAAAATGCACAGAGTATTGTGATGTGTACACAGGACCTCCTATTTATCGTCCGTCTCTGATTGAACTAGGTGTTGATTCACCTATTCGGACCAAGGGATAAGTTTTACTAAAAAAAAAATTGAGAAAACCTTTCAACCTGCCGAGGCTGAACCCACAACCTTTTGGTTGAGAGGGCAGACACCTTGCCTCTGGACTAATGAGTCCCCCTCACTTATCAGATGCCAAATAACACAAGAGCTATTCCTTACCTCTTCTCCCGCATTAAATAACCTGTTGACAGAGTCTTCAATGTGTTGTCTTTCCACCTCTGGTGCCTGTAGAGAGTTTAGAGCTTCCTCTCCAAATTCTCGTTTCAGTGTGAAAGAAACAACTTCTCCAGCATTCACCATACCTAATGTTTAAAAAAGAATTACTCCGTCAACAACAAAAATTAAAATAAAGCTTTTAATTCATTTTAAAAAGACAAGAGATTAAAACACAAGAAATAAAATATTTGGGATAAAAGTAAACAATGTTATATAAAATAGACAGTATAATTGTGTTGACAAAGTTATCACTATGCAACCAATTATTTCATCAATGACTGAATTTCTTCTAAAAACTTGAATCTTCATAATGTATGAGTATAACTATAGGGGAAAGCCTGTCTAAAAAAATTAATTACTCCAAGCATTAATTTCCAGTATATTGTAATATGGATGACAATACCTAGGAAGGTTAAATCAAATTTATATTCACCCCTGGAAGAGCCCATTGGCCATTATCACTGCGTTGAATGGCAATAAACTGAAGGATTGGTTTTCCATTTTCATCTACACAGACCTTGTCGTCACTGTCTTTCTTCCATCTGATAGAGAGAGAAGGGCGCCCATAAAGTTAGGACATTTGACCATTTTTTCAACTGTTTTAGAAACATTTACATCAAAAACACACAAACTCTTAAAAACACACAAACTCTTAATTTTGTTTCATAACGGACATAACCTTTATTTTAAATCATAAATTAAAATCAGCCTGCTGCAAAAAATAAAAATAAGGCATTTCTCAAAATGTCTTTATCCTTATCTTAAAATCAGCTTGAAAGATGCTGCAAAAATAAAAATAGGGCGTTTCTCAAAATGCCTTTATCTTTGCCAATTTGTGGCGGAACAGTTTATGAATAGCTGCTCCCCCCCCCATCCCACCATTGACCATATACAGTGATCTCAGAGTGAATTAAGAGAAACGGCAAGGTAAAACATATATGAAAGAAAGAAAGAAAAGAAAAGAAGTAGGACCTATCAGTAGTGCCTACCAACTGTCAATCAAAAGAACGGTCAAAAACTACAATGGAAAATCCCTACTTTATCACATGACTTTTAAAACTCATTTCAACAAACACTGCAATAAATTTAGTCCAATAAAACAAAAACCAAGAACTAAACAAAAAGCAAACCTTGTGACTATGGGATCAGCTGCATGGTTGGGTCCCCACCTTCCCAAAAGACCCCTGCCGTGTACACCTGTGCGGCCATGTTGATTTCTGGAGAGAGAGAAAAAAAAAACCCATGAAAAAGTATGGATGTAATAAGCAAACACCTACCAAAAAAGGATATTGAGACAGAAGTGGGCCAAAGAATGTGCAGATGGATAGGCCTCATCGTCTAAAGGGTAGAAGGAAGCACAGCCAAGAGAGTCCTATGTTGGAATCTCCAGGGTGCCCGAAGAGTTGGCAGACCATGAGCAACATGGCAAAGGTGTGAGGACAAAGATGCTGAAAGAGGGGGAACATCGTGGGACAAGATGAGGAAGCTAGCAGAGAACAGAGCAGTTTAGCATGTGTTCGTCCATGGCCTATACCCTTACAAAGGGGTTTAAAGGCTAAGGCTCATCATTAACAAGCAAAACAAAAAATCCAACAAAATCTTCAACAGTACGATCCAAACACGCAAGTCCACCTGACGTCATTTTTCAGGTGACGCAAAAAGAAAAGAACAAAAACGTAATAGATCATCAAATAGGCAGCATACACTATGCTTCGCCTTTTGGATTATAGTTTAAAATAACTGCTTTAGTCTTTAGAGTGTAGTAAGTGGAAAAACATAATCAGTTGTGCACAAAGAGGACTTAATTCGATTTAATTCAATCATCTTTAATAATCCTTTAAAGAAGGAAATTATAGTTATTATCACAATTTCCGTTTCAAAAATAAAAGAATACATCAATGCATCTAAATTAAAAACAAACTTAACTTAAGTTAATCATTAAATGTATAGATTTTAGGAGAAATATATATAAAGATGCAAAGGTGAGTAAATAGATAGTGCGGTGAAACAATATACATAAAAAATAATCATAGACAAATCAGTTTAGCTTCATATCAACTTATCATAAATCAGTCATTCACCATTCATCAATTTCCATTTTCTTAAACATTGTAGGTAAAAGGCTATTGTTATTACAAAGAGGTATGGTCAAAATTTTGTATGACACGGAAGAAAAGATCTAAAATATCTCTCAGTGCGGGATTTTAAATGTATAAGTCGACCATTTCTACTCCTTGTTTTGAGTATGGGGGGAAAAGGATGGATGTTGTCTCTAAGTCCTGAGTTCGATCTTGCATTGATTCTCATATAAATCTTCAAAGTTCTCTGGCTCTACATTATTTATGAGTTTCCCCTACGTATTTCAGTATCCTATTAAATTTCTTCTTTTTTTCTCTATCCTTTGTATTCCCTCCCGTGCTGTTTTTACTAAAAATAATAATACTCTTTATGCAAGTTTGATAAAAAATCTTATTAGAGTGTTATCAATTTGAAACTTATGAAGCTCCCTCATAAAATACATTCTTTTGTTTACATTCTTTAAAACTCTCTTTGATTGTTTTTGCCATTTTAGCTTCTCATAAAAAATTATGCCAAGATAAACTCTCTCAACTGTTTCATCTTTTATAACAATATCATTATGGGTGTCATTTGTCTCCCTAAAATCAAAAATCATTTCTTTTGTTTTCTTAACATTAAGTTGTAAATAATTGTCATCACACCATTTTACAAACCTTTTGATTTCTTGAGCATAATTGATAAGATCTACGTCTGATCTGATAAGAGCTTGGATAGATGTATCATGTGCATATTTTATCATTGGGATATTTTCAAAAGCAGTTTTACAATCATTGGTGTAGATAGAAAAGAGTATAGGTGAAAGGACAGTCCCCTGGGGTGCTCCAGTGTTTGTTACAATTACTGACGAGTCAAAAATATCACTCTTTGATTCTATTTTAACAAATTGAGGTCTGTTGGTCAGAAAATCTAAGATCCAGAGAGTTACACTTGTTCCCAAACCCATATCTAACAATTTAGGAATCAAGATGTGAGGCTGTATTGTATTAAAAACACTTGAAAAATCAACGAAAAGAGTTCTGACATAGCTTTTTGGACAAGATGATGGTACATGTTATTTGCAAAAAAATAGAATAGCATCTTCAACGCTCCTTTTAGATTTATAGGCAAATTGGTACAGGTCTACAGTAGGTTTACTTGTAATTAGAACTGTTTTTAACACAATCCTCTCAAGACATTTCATTAAAATAGATGTCTATGCCACTGGTCTTAAATCATTCATTTGTTTTATATTACTGCATTTTTGGACAGAAGATATTTGGGACATTTTCCAAGCATTCGGTACTTCATTTAACAACAGTGACAAATTGAATGTGTACGAGAGTATACCTGGAGAGTTCATCAGAACATAATTTCATGACACGTGAGGTTATATTGTCCGGTCCACAGGCTTTGTTTAAACAGTTAGGGTTCAACCTTTTAAAAGATCTAAACAAATAAGTTCACTCCTTGACTTACGAGGTTAGACTTTCCAGGGCAGGAAGAAAAAATGGAAATCTGCATTAAGATCATGTCACATGTGTGTTTCTAGAGTTTTTCTATTGGATCAAGGCCTTCAATATTTATAAGAGTGGGATAATGACATTAAATGATATGAAAACCCCATAGGAACAAAGACGAGACAAACACTCCTTAGTTGGTAACGCGTTTTCTTTTTTGTGGCGAGGCTATGGGTGCCCAGCTGGGTCAATCAGGAGGAGGTGGTAAGCTGAAAGACGTGTGAAAGAGAGAGAAAAAAAGAAGTATGATCTCCCTGTGGAATCAGCCCACCAGATTATTACAAAGAAGCGCAAGTTAACTTTTGTCATCACCTGGGTAATCCGTCCACTATCTCATAGTCACCCTCATGACTTTTGCGGTTGAGTACTCCGTCAATCGTGTTCCAGACAGGTACTGGAGCATGTGGGTCCCTGTGATAGAATTTAGTAAATGCTGTTAAAACTCATCATCTTATCTAACATAATTCAATGAGCAATATTAAGCATCCAAATCATTTATAATGAGCAAAAGGTAGAGAAAGATTTTGTCAGTCAGTGAGGGTATGTTTTATCCACACAAAAAAACATTCAAGAAAATTGTTCAATCTGTCTGGGCATGAACCCAAGGCCTTTGCTGGAGAGGCAGACACTTTATCTCGGTACCACCTCGGGAAGAGAATAGAAAAAGGTTTGAAACAAATATCATACTTCAGGCTTGTGTGTTTGTTTCATTGACATTCTTCCTGTCTACCAAAATGAGGTTATCTCAAGGTGAATTCAGAAGAAACAGCAAGATGAAAGACAAGATAATAATAATCTCAATTTAGGCTTCATTTTTTTATCAGACTCTATCCATAGAAAATCACATAAAAAAGATCAAGAAAAAATGCTACATTAACCTGAGATGGATGCATAAAACTCGTCAGTATTTGGATAATACGAAGGGAGCCACAGTGGAGTGAAGTCAAAGGCGAAATATGACAATAAGTGACAACTCCACTAATAAAGACAGAACAAACACGTTGACGTTTCGTTTTGTCAAACAACAAACGAGGAATATCTAAAATCTAAATACTACCTCAGGCATCACACAATGTGATGTCAGAAGAAAAACAGAAAGGAGAAAGAAAGAAAGAAAAAGACAGTGATGATAAGAAACGTAATAGAGGGGGATGTGAAGAATGAGCGAGAATGGAAGGTTCAGATCTAGAATGAAATAAAAATATGAAACTAAGTAAGTAGTAAAAGGTGAGAAGGAGATAGAGAGAAGGAGAGAAATAGAGAAAGAGAAAAAGGCAGGGAAGAAAGAAAGGGAGAGAGAGACGGATGAGTCTGGGAAACAAGAACGAAAAAATAGGATAACTATAAGACTAGATCTATATCTCACTGGGTCTAGAAAAATAAAATGATAGAGCATGAATGAAAGGAAGTAACAATCAAGGCAAAAATTTACACTGAAGGTGCGAAATGTATATAAATTACAAATGTATCGATGCAATAAGGGAACAGAGTAAACAACTTATTTACCTGAAATGTCAAAAAATGCTAACTGGTATTTTTTTGATATTTCAGATAAGTTGTTTACTCTGTATTGTATTGTGCACTTAATCCCTTCGACATGCTCTAAAAAGGCACTTCACAGTAAACAGGTAAACACACAACATGTCACATTACATTGGGGAAACACACAGCAAGTCCCCTTACATCAGGTAAACACACAGCATGTCCCCTTACATCAGGTTAACACACAGCATGTCCCCTTACATCAGGTAAACACACACCATGCCACCTTACATCAGATAAACACACAGCATGTCCCCTTACATCAGGTTAACACGCATAGTACAACACACACCAAACACAACACAATGAATATGACATACATTCAGACAACACAAAACACATGAGCCGATACAAAAAACATGACATACAACACAGCTCATATGACACACAGCATTAAGCCCATGCCAATAATGACATACAATACAAAGCACACCTTCATTGTATTGCAGTGATCTCAGGGCAATCAAGATCAAACAGCAAGATGAGAGAGAAGTGAAAGAATGAGAGAAAGAAGTAGAACCTACCAGCACCACCCGCCTACCATCCACCTTCCATCACATGGCTTGTTTATTTCATTGAAATTTACCCCGTCCACCATAGCGGTGATCTCAGGGTGAATAAAAGGAAACAGAAAGGTGAAAGATGAGTGAAAAGAAAGGAAAGAAATAGGACCTACCAGCAACACCCGCCAACCTCCCACCTCACAAGACACACAAGACAAAAATGTGACACACAACTTGAAACACACGACCACATTAAAACACAAACACTCAAAAAAACACTTGACACACAAGACAAAACTGACACACACTTGAAACACACACCCCACCACATTAAAACACACAACACTCAATACAAAACACTTGACACACAAGACAAAAATGTGACACACAACTTGAAACACACACCACATTAAAACACACAACACTCAATACAAAACACTTGACACACAAGACAAAAACTGTGACACACAACTTGAAACACACCCCACCCATTAAAACACACAACACTCAATACAAAACACTTGACACACAAGACAAAAACTGTGACACACAACTTGAAACACACCCCCACCACATTAAAACACACAACACTCAATACAAAACACACACAAGACAAAAACGCGACACACATTAAAACACAAATTAAAACACAACTTGAAACACACACCCCACCACATGAAAACACACAACTTGAAACAAAACATTAAAACACACAACTTGAAACACACACCCCACATTAAACACCACAAAAACACACACACATTAAAACACACAACTTGAAACACACACCCTAACACATTAAAACACACAACTTGAAACACACACCCCACCACATTAAAACACACAACTTGAAACACACACCCCACCAAAAACACACAACACTGTGACACACACAAGACAAAAAATGTGACACACAACTTGAAACACACACCCCACCACATTAAAACACACAACACTCAATACAAAACACTTGATACAACTCAAAACAACAGGACATCCAAATACAGATTATTACGCAACACCAAACACTCACTTGAGAAACTCAAGATCAGCCCAAGGAGGCTTTGCCAGCACAGAATTTGCTGTGTACTCCACTGGCGTGTAATCCTTCATTTCCACACTCCACAAAACTTTGTCATCTGGGACGGGAAATTTTTGGATTTCACTCCGGGATAGATCTGTATTATTTGGTGGAGGGAACAAAATTATATATAAATAAATATATAGATGTATATATTCAAACGTATACAATACGGGTTCCTTCAAGATCAGCAGAGATAGTTGCAGAAAAAGAAAGAAAGAGAGAAAGAAAGAGAGAGAGAGAGAGAGAGAGAGAGAGAGAGAGAGAGAGAGAGAGAGAGAGAGAGAGAGAGAGAGAGAGAGAGAGAGAGAGAGAGAGAGAGAGAGAGAGGGAGGGGGGAGGGATTAGATCATAACTGAGCAGACCTTCCATTCACCCTTGACAAAATTGCCTGAAAAATTTCTCGGACCAAATGTTATGCAATATTATACAAAACATACACTGTTACATAATATTAATACAGGGATGGGGAAAAGCTCTGGAAAAAAAACCTGAACTTCATCGCCCCTTTAAAATTTCAAAATAGTATTACGTAAGAGCATTGCATTTAAATACAAGTACAAGAAATATAAAGGAGAGGGTCGCAATATAAAAAAAAACCCAATGTTATCAGACATGCCAACGTTTTAGAATCAAAATTCAAGAGAGATCTATATCACTATCATCATAGTCCTGTAGTAGCACATTGCTGGACTGGCAAGACAGCGTTTTTTGGAGTTCGAGTCATGTATGGTAACTACCTATATATCTAAGGGTTTATTTTTCAAAAGTATATCAAGCCATTAGTCTTGCAGATTATTCATTCTCTGATTCTATAAAACATGAGTGAAAATTTCACAGGTGCCATGTGCATGTTGTGCAAGTAACATTCCATCGCAGTTATTAAAGGTAAGCCCCCTCCTCCCCCCTGATAGGCTCTAGCCAAATAATTACTCAAACACACACACACAAAAACAATAAAAGAAAACAACCCAAGAACAGACGAAAACAAGTGAATCATCTCTTCTTTTCGTTTATCTTCATTTTTACATTCAAATCCATCTCTTCTCACCAAACATTCTTCATCCTCTTTATCGCAGTCACTAATTTCAATCATATTTTTCATGTTTTCTTACTCATTTTCTTCCATGGCATTTTATTTGCAATCACTTTACTTCCCTCCAAAACATTGTACTACAATATTTCTTAATGTTCTCTTCAGTATGCCACTCCCCCCTGCATAAAGGGCGTGGAGATCCGTTGGACTTGTTTGTGGTTTTATTGAAGTCTACCCCCTCTAACATATACATTGATCTCAGGTGAAAGTAAACAGCAAGATTAAAGATAAGGTAAAGAGGAAAAGGAAAGATGAAAAACCTACCAGTAGAACACGCTATTCACCAAAGTCGGAATTGAGTCTCGGATATTAAAAGAAAAATCTCAAATCAAAACAGCTTCACTTCATTAATTCAAGTCAAACCCGAAGCTTTCTACCAAGCATATGTGACTAGCCCTAAAGTAATAACATGCGACCGTGAAAAGTCAATACTCATGTGGCATTGTAGCCCACGTGTAGTATTGTAGTATTGTATGTATGTAACTGTAGTATTGTATGTAACTGTAAGTATTGTATGTAACTGTAATATTATATGTGCGTTGATCAGGATGTTGTATGTAACTGTAGTATTGTATGCGAGAGTGTATTTATATATGTGTGTGTGTGTGTGACACAGAGGGAGGGAGCGAGGGAGTATTGTATGTAACTGTAGTATTATATGTAAGAGAGAGTATTGTATGTAACTGAGAGTATTATATGGGAGGGTAGTATTGGGAGAGGGAGAGAGGAGTAGGGAGAGGGGAGGGAAAGGGAGAGGGAGAGGGAGAGGAGAGGGAGAGAGGGAGAGGGAGAGGGGAGAGGGAGAGGGAGAGGGGAGAGGGAGAGGGAGAGGGAGAGAGAGAGAGAGAGGAGAGAGAGGGAGAGGGAGAGGGAGGGAGAGGGAGAGGGAGAGGGAGAGGGAGAGGGAGAGGGAGAGGGAGAGGGGAGGGGAGAGGGAGAGGGAGAGGGGAGGGAGAGGGAGAGCGAGAGAGAGGGGGAGGGAGAGGGGAGAGGGAGAGGGAGAGGGAGAGAGAGAGAGAGAGAGGGAGAGGGAGAGGGAGAGAGAGAGAGAGAGAGAGAGAGAGAGAGAGAGAGAGAGAGAGAGAGAGAGAGAGGGAGGGAGAGAGAGAGATGAGAGACGAGAGAGAGAGAGGGATGAGAGAGGAGAGAGAGAGAGAGAGAGAGAGAGAGAAGAGAGAGAGAGAGAGAGAGAGAGAGAGAGAGAGAGATGAGAGAGAGAGGAGAGAGAGGAGAGAGAGAGATGGAGAGAGTGAGAAGTGAGAGAGAGAGAGAGAGAGAGAGAGAGAGAGAGAGAAGAGAGAGAGAGACGAGACGAGAGAGAGAGAGAGAGAGCGAGATGAGAGGAGAGAGAGAGAGAGAGAGAGAGGAGAGAGAGAAGAGATGAGAGAGAGAGTGAGAGAGAGAGAGAGGGAGAGAGAGATGAGAGAGCGAGAGAGAGAGAGAGAGAAGAGAGAGAAGAGAGAGAGAGAGAGAGAGAGAGAGAGAGAGAGAGAGAGAGAGAGAGAGAGAGAGAGATGAGAGAGAGAGAGAGAGAGAGAGTGAGAGAGAGAGAGAGAGAGAGAGAGAGAGAGAGAGAGAGAGAGAGAGAGAGAGAGAGAGAGAGAGAGAGAGAGAGAGAGAGAGAGAGAGAGGGAGAGAGGGGAGGTTTGTTTTTTTTTCATCTTTTTCTTTATATGTCATGTCTTTTGTAGCCTTTTTTCAACTTTTTTTTTTTCTGTTACGCCGTTGTCCCACTTTCTTCGCCTTCTTCATCTTCTTTCACCTTTCTAATTTTTTTTAGTCTTCTTTGTCTCTGTGACTTTTTCAAAGCAAGAAAGACAGCTACTCCGTCTTTCTTCAATTTTTTTCGCCTTCTCTGTCTTTTCTAAATAATTTTCACGTCTCTATCTTCTCCGCTCTTTTCTTCAATTTTTTTCATGTTCTTCGCTTTATTATCTTCTTCACTGTTTTCGTCTTCTCCGTCTCTGTCGCTTCTTCCAAAATTTTAGACTTCTCCATGTTTGCCGTCTTTCTTCAATTTTTTTTTGTCTTCTCTGTCTTTGTCGTTTTTCTTCTTTTTTTGCCTAATCTGTCTTCAAGTTTATCACCCTCCGTCTTTATTGTCTTTCTTCAATTTTTGGGTCTTTTCCGTCTTTCTTCAATATTTTCGTCTTCTCCGTCTTTGTTAAATTTGTTCATCTTCTCTGTCTTTGCCGTTTATCTTCCATTTTTTGTCTTCTTCGTACTTCTTCCATTTTTTTAATCTTCTCCGTCTTCAATTCTTTCAATTCTTTTGCCATCTTTTGTAATTTTTTACATCTTCTCCGTCTTTGTCGTTTTGCATTGTTTACCACCTAACGCGTGATTCTTCATCTTTTCATCTTTGTTTTCTTTATCTTTCATTTTGTCGCCTTTTCCCTGCCACATCTTCTCCGTCTTTCCTAACATTTAGGTTAGTTTAGTCTTCTGTCTCTGTCACCTGTTTTAAAAAGAAAGACCTTAAATTTTCAATTTACCACTACTAACGTGATTCTTCATTCTTTTCATCTTCTGTTTTCTAACAAAGAGTTCTTTATCTTTCAATATAGCCTTTCCTATAACAAAAAAAGGGCCCATGAGAGGAAGAAAAACAAGAAAAACCAGCAGTCATATTGAAATTCTTTTATTTTCGATTTAGAACTCAAATTTTCTTGTTTTCTATTATTTCCCCATTGATAAAATTTGTGCAACTGGTGTTAGTGCAGCATTCACGGGCGCAAGGACTTTTTAGACCGTATTTATGCTTAAGTATGGTTTATGTTTACCACTACGCACACTTCTGTAGTCACCAACAGTGGTGCAACTTGCGCACTGTCTATGTTTACGGCCCCATATCAAAGTCCCGGGTTTTTTCTGTATATATTATTAGTAAAATAAAACCCACTGATATTTCGACGAAATTTGACTAAACCCTTAGATCTACTCTATATCGACTCTCCCGATTTTGTCGGTACAGGCAATAATAAATCTGGCAGACAACATAATTATCCGTCGATGGCCGGTAACCACAGCAGTGCAGCTGTTGAGACTGGGGGCGCTTTGCTCAGCAGCACACCCAAGACGACGCACTGCTTGGACGTGATTGCACCGAACATTCACAGACAGAGGTGAAAGGTGAAAGTGTCCAAGATCTCCTCAATTCTCCCCACCCCACTAGACCAGTACAAACTTGTGCTGATTGATAATTGCTTCATGGAATACTGGGAGTGGTAGCTGAGAAATCTTGAACTCTATTTGAACCTGTGCCTTTTGTACATGTATTAGTATCATATTCTCTCCCTCTTGTTTAAATGTGTTTAGTATTGTATCGTTATGCGAAGAAGACAATGAGCAATGCGCATAGCGAGGACCATCGCTATCCTGGGCTACTAAACCTCCCGTACGGAACTGATCGTTTTACAGCTTAAAACAATTTTTTTCCCCTCTAGAGCTCATCATACACTCAAAAATTTGTAATTTGTCTTGTGGTTTTGTAGTCCCATAATCAGCATCAATTTTTTCGTAACAGTTACTGGAAAATCGTAAAACTAGGCAGGTCTGCCTTCTAGGGTCACACATTACCTTCGATTGGCGTTGTATTATGGCTTTTTTTGGGTGGTGTCCCTTTATTTTATTGGTGCTCTGAGATATTGACAAAATTTGGTGGTCCTAGTGATGTCGATATAAGAGGGCAAGACTGTAGTAGAAAAGAATGCATTTTCCTAACGCCATCCATCAGAAGCACACAGAAAGCTTAGAAATTGTCAACACACCACAGTGATCTGGTTGCCGTGGAAACTGAGTCTAGGTCAATGTCTTCCGGTTGGAGAATCTAAATATTAATGAGTTAAAACAGAAAAACAGTTAGAGTTTCAAAATATTCTTACAGGGCATCTTGCTTCCTTGTGAATTCTCATGGTCTTGCAGGCAATGTTTGAAATGGATGCCGCTCTTGGTTTTCCAGTATGACAGGCAGGGTTTTTAATGCTGCTTTCAGAATATGCTTTGACGGGTTCATGAGCTGCTGTTCTAAACATCTTGGCGACCACTGAAAAACAAAATGATATTTTTCAGTTTTAGGTTTTAAATAGTTGGCGCTTAAACAGGTGACGAAGGATGAGAGGTAATGTTTGTTCTAATCAGATTCCTTTCTTTCTTTTTTTATCAGTTCTATTCACCTTCCGGTATGGGTTTTAGATGCCCGAAATGATCTTTCTCCAGGCTGCCCTGTCCTGACATTTTCTGTTTCCTTCCGGGAAAGTTAAATTTCTATTCTTTAATACCTCTTTTGTATCTTCTTCCCACTTTCTCCGAGGTCTGCCTTTTGGTCTTTTACCCTGGGCTTTAGCACTGAATACTGATTTAGCTATTCTATTGTCATGCATTCTGTTTACATGCCCAAACCATCTCAGATGATTTCTTTTATCTTACTTTTATGCCATCTGCATTGGTTTGACCTCTTCTTATTGTTGTGTTTCTGATTTTGTCTTTCAGGTTTCCTTACGTACTACTCTTCTTAGATATTTCATTTCAGCTGATTGTACCTTGCTGTATTCCCCCACTGTCCAGGTTTCACTGCCATAGAGGAGAGTAGGACACTGTATTGTATACTGCCATTTTGGTTTTTGTTGACTATTTTTTTTTTTTTATACCTATAAATGCCTTTCCTAGATGGTTATATATTGCATTGCCTTTTGGATTCTCTGGCTGATTTCTTCTCTTACTTTTAGTTTTCCCTTTGAGTTACTCCTTCCTAGGTAATTGTAGCTTTGAACTTGTTCTAAATTCCCCTGCCCAATTTAAGATTTTGTGTATTACTAATTACTATTAACTTCCTAGTTACTAACATTGTTTTGGTTTTCTTTGCATTGACTCTCATTCCTCTTTGTATTTAATTCATTATTCATCAAGTTGATATTCGACTGAAAAGCCCTTTCTGATTTTCCAAAACAAAACTAAATCATCAATAAATGAAAGCATTGATATATTTACTGTTTGAGCTTCCACATAACTTCATTCATTATCTTTATTATTGAGGATGCCTTTGTGACTGAATCCATAAATGTGATAAACAAAAGAGGATTTAGGATACAACCCTGTCTTACTCCTACATCTACATTAAATTCTGCAAATGCATTTCCAGCTACTCTCACTGCACATATTGGTTTATTGTAAAACTTTTAATGGCTTCTATCAAATTTTGCTCTATATTGTGTTCTTTTATTAATTTATGTCCTTTTGGTTTAATATTTACCTCTAATAGCCGTGGGCGTATAAATTTTTCAACTTTCAGTAGCTTTTCTTGCCTTTTACTTTTATGCATTGGGAGGCCTACTCCTGCTCTATCTTTGACATCTACTCCTGGAAGATTAAAGTATGATTTGATCCCACAATTTTCTATTCCTTGTCCTTTTTATGCTCTTTGTTTCTGTAATAGCTAAAACTCTTTTCCATTTTATTGCCCTAATATTCATGTTCCAAGAAACCAGTCCACCTTCTTTTAGAAAGTTCAAGCCGGATATATCATATTTGCTTTCGTTTGAATAGTTTGGTTTTTTGGATGGGCAGGGGGATTAGCCCACTGTACCCTAGGGAAAGTGATTGGGCTTACCACCTTGGGCCCCCTACTGTTATTTTCTGTCAGGGTTAACTTACTTAAATTTGATCACACAAGACCAGACTGCAAGTTGTTTTATGTCAGGGTTAACTCCACTGGCCTTTGGTCAACTAAGACCCGCCCAAGGCAGGAGAATACTCATGGAGGGGCGGGGCACCGCCTAATCCCATTATTGGTGCTTACCTGTCCACTTCCCGGCTTCTTGGATCTGTTGTTAGATATATATTTTTTGCTTGTCAACCTTGTATCATTTGTAAAAAAAAAAACAACTGAACTATGCATTTCACCCCATTGGTTGTCTCCCCCCCCCCGCCCCCCCCCCCCCCCCCAATGTATTTTTCTTCTTTGTATCAAAATTTCAAAATGGGGGGGGGAGACACAAAGAGAAGCAGAGAGAAAGAGATAGATAGAGAGAGAGAGAGAAAGAGAGAGAG